>OX463861.1:24391761-24991761 GCA_949825065.1 Odontocerum albicorne
ATATATATATATATATATATATATATATATATATATGTTATAACTTGCATTGTATTACACTTTCGTTGTATACAGTACTACCGAATGGGCTTATTGCAACGTGGCAATATCTTCCAATCAACCAGATATAAGTCAAAGAGGCCTTAACTGAAAACCTGACTGGAATATATTTTTTTTAAAACTGGGTTTCAACGGAAATCGAAACCCCAACTTCTGGGCTGGGAGACAAACGTATTACCAACTAGGGCATGGAGGTAGTATGCTGTACCGTTAATGAAAAATAAAATATGTCTAGCATGACAATGAAATGAAGTAAATTATGAATCTCATAAAAATAAACATACTCGAATTTATTGCAAATACTCGTATACATAATCGCAATACTTGAAAGAAAAATATCACAACATCGTTCAAAGTGTATAAAAAAGTTGCGGTCAAAAATGTCGTTAGATTTGGCGAAAACAAGGCAACAAAAAATGAAGTGGTGACACGTAACTAGGTGTGAATCGTGATCATTATCCGAAGGAAAAAAAACCTGTCCACGAAAATATTTCTTTTAAATATTCTTCCGCATTGAATGTTCAATTAACATTGAAACTCGAAGACCTGCCCGAGTGGTTGTCGCTGTTTCTTGCAATATCTAGTGAAAGTGTTGTACGCTTACCTAATACCCGCGGACACACCTTGACGGTCGCTTTGTTGAAGACAAATAAACTAATTATTTTAATGTTATTATTGTAAAGTAAAGGAAATACGTTAATGATTTACATAATGCGTTGTGTCGGACAAAAACCTTGGACTTGGCAAATTACGGAAGGAAAAACGTTCAGAATGATTAACTGGAACAATTAGATGATGGATTAGGAAATCCTTCGATATTAAGGAAGATTGTTGTTAGTACGTCCTGTATATAGATGATTTCCATATTTTTGTTGGTTTGTGGTGTGCGAGCTAGTGTACTTTTAGCACGCGCATATTATTGGCAGATGAAACATTGAAGTACTCGAAAAATGCTAACATGCAAATATTTAAAATCGATTGTATTAAAGAGTATCGAACAAAGAATGTGTTAACATAACAAAACTGCAATAGCATTGAGATTCTGCTAGCTGAGCATGTCTCTTGCCTGTTTCCAGACTTAAGGAAAAAACAGATGTGTGAGACTCTCGCGCGGTAGAAGTGAAACTTCTTAGCTCCTAGGAAAAGTTGAATTTATGCATTGCTTTTTTTCAATTTGTTAACGATTTTCTTTTTTTAGGATTAGACAATGGTTATGTGGAATTTAATTCAAGAAAATCTCTCTTAATTAAATAAAAATATATAATTTTTAAAAATTTTAATAATAAATAATAATAATTTTAATAATAATATTAATTAAAATAATATGAATTATTATTGATAATATATCATTATTAATATTAAAATAATTAAAAGTAATGTTTAACAAATAAAATATTAAATAATGATAAAATAATAATATAATACACCGTTTCACTATTCGTGACGTTCAGGCCAATTTGCCCTACCGCGCCTATAGAAGTTTCACTTCAAAAATATCGTTTTTGGTGAGCTGATGGGCGGTAGATGAAAGCACGGTGGGCAGCACAAGATATATAAGGGCGTGCTTTGTGACACGCTCAAAAGTATAAATTCGAGTACTTAACGTAACTGGATGCGAACAGCAGTAGATTGAACCAAAAGGCGTTTATCAAAGGAGAGTTTATTATCAAGAAAGACATCAAGACATTCTATGCTATGTGCTGGAAACAATACTAACACCCATGGTTGATATAGCATCCCCATCAAGAATATGTTGTCTACACGGTAAAGCCACCCTGAACTATCACTGTAAAATGTAATAACTGACGTTCTGCCGATTGACGATTTTTTTTAATTCTTGGATAACACACAGATGGCGTCGCGAACTTGCCTGGATCTTGTGACATTTGAGAAGTGTAATGTATGATATTAAAAAAAAAGGAGTCGTGTACAATACAACAACGTGTTCAACTTGTTGAATTATTTTATGTATTGTAATCTCCGGAAACGGTGACGTTAATTGGCCACGAAGATCATGTGATCTGACACCGTTGGACTATTTTCTCTGGGGTAACGTGAAAAACCAGGTCTATAAGAATGACCCCTGATCAATTCCTGAACTGAAGGACAAAATTATTCGCGTTATTGGTGAGTTAGAACCGCAATTATGCCAAAATGTTATCGAAAATTTTGACAAAAGAGTGAACATCTGTGAAGCTGCAAGAGGTGGACATTAGGCGGATATTGTTTTTTTTGTGTTTAAATGTCATATATTATACTTGAATGAACAATTAAAAGTTTTTTGAAATCAAAGCAAATTGGGTGTTTTATTCAAGAATTTAAAAAACCCACTCAATTAGAAAAACTCTTTTTAATGTACGGTCTATTATTTACTATTAAAATAGTCCTAATAACGAAATGTATTCTTACATATAACATTCTGTTTCCGTAAAAATAACATTTATATTTCAAAGTATGCTGAAAATGTTGCAAATACTTTGACATTTTACACTCACTTTACAAGATAAAATAAACGTTTTATCCAATAACTGGTGCTATATAGCAGAAGAAATGTCAATAGGTTTTTATGTAAATGCCATTTTGAAATAGAAAAGCTTTTTAAATGTTGTATTCATAGCATTGTTTAAGTGCATTCGCCAATTTTTTTTATTTTAATGTAATTTCTTTCAAAATTGTGATGAATTGTTATTTTTATAATTTTTTATTTACTATTGTTAGAATTTTATAATTGATTTGTTATATTGAAACTCTTCGTATTCTATTATAAATGGAAAGCTTCACGAGTGTACTCGAATATATTGAAAAAATTAAATAAAAATTAATCATTTTCTTACAATTTTAACACCATTACTTTCTTAATTTTATTTAATTCAATGCCCATTAAAAAATATTCCATTTGAGCGGTGTTGAACGAATGACTAAAGAAATACAAAAAACATATATACTATATAGTGCCAATGTAAGTGGAACGCGTGCGAGAGGAATACGAAAGGAAATATGGTTGGGTCAAGTGAATCATATTCTTAAGGAATGATATTCTAAAGAGTGGAAGACGTGGTAGATATAAACTAAAGAAGTTATAGTTGGATCAAGTGAATGATATTTTGAAAGAAGGAAATATATAGGAAGTCAGATAAATCGTAGAAGTTGTTTGAAAAGGTGTATGGATGAAGAAGAGGCTAAAGATATGTGTGTCAAGATGGGAAAGTATGAGGGTATGTACGCTCTGCCTACTCAGACACGAAAATGGCGTGATGGTATGCATGCAGTGTAGAGAAAGTATTCAATACAAGTAGTATAAAGAAAAACGTGGTGTAACAATTTGAATACATTTTTGTAAATGGGACGAGTGAAAAACCTTTACTGTAGTATAGTGTAGTGTATGTGTGGCAGGATAGAATACAGTAGAGATATGTTCTCTCTGTTAACCTCAATGGGACTCTGTGTTATGATGATGATGAAGAAATCAGATTTACTGATTGAAGTGTCATTAATTTCATATTATTCCTCATGATGCCTGTTTCAGCTCATTCGGACTTTGTCAACTGTTAATACAGTGCCCTTTAAAACACGACACCTTTCTACACTTTGGGGCTTAGCATCGAATTTCGATTACCAAAATAATTTCTAAAAAAAGCATTAGCGACATTAGACTTTCGTTGTATAATGTACAACTTGGTGGGTTTATTGGCATATTGAAATATCTTCCAATCAGCTAGAAAGATGTTATAGAAACGTCAAACGAAAACCAGACTTGACCCTCTTTAATTAAAACCCGGCATTAATGGAAATCAAACCCGCAACCCCGGGTTTAGAAACATGTGTCTGACCAGCTTAGTTCTGGAGATTGCCAATCTTATAAGAGTTCGTCGACGAAGTTTATGATTACTACAAATATCAACGAACCAACCAACAAGTTGCGTGCCTACTCCAATGATTATTTAAATCAATGACTCGATTGATGGAGTTGAAGACAATGTTTCTACCAATTTCGTCTTTCAGCCAAGCTCTTTATAAATTCAGACTTGTTGAGAAATATCATTCGAATGAATATAAATTACGCGAAATGCAATATGTATCCAAGTTTTTCAGTGATCCACGAATTGCCAACTTTTGCAAACCTGTTCTCACACTAATCAAGGAGGTCATGTCATAGGTCATCACGGCGAGACTTCGCGAATACTTCGGCTATCTAGACGGGCTCTATAGAAATGACTTTTTAAAATGCATTATTGAGGCATTGCGATTTAAAGTTCAATTTTAAACCGTTACTCATCCATTTAAGAACACTTGTTAAAAACCGGTTCATCTTTGAATTTTCGCAATAGTGAAATAATGAACAATTTATTTAATAGCAATATGGTTTAATAAAAGTTAACTATATTATTTAAAGTTAAGACATTAATTAACACTGTAGAGGTTTAAATACATTGTTATTTGTATAGCCAAACACTGTTTATTCCATTTTATATTACCCTACCGGTTTCAAGGTTTCACGTCATCATCAGGGGAGTTTTATTTATGCTCCCGGTAACCCTGTAACCGTTATATAATATGGAATAAACAATATTTGACTAAAGAAATTACAGAAGTTAATTATTGTTTGAAGAAAGTAAGTTATAATTTTTCAGTTCAGAATAAGAAAATTTCTTTTAATTTGGTTTTCTAATTATAAAATTTTATATTTCCCTTTTGTTATATATGCTCGCTCTTTTCCACAAAATTAAAATGTTTTGCGGAGTAATTTCCGTATTGATTTAGCTTAAATGATAGCCGAAGTTTCGAAGGCGATGCAGCCTTCATCTTCATGGTGAAAAAAAACATTACAGAATATATAAAAATAACCATTAAAGAGTGTTGACAAGTGCCCGCCAAGTTGTACTGTATACATCAAAAGTGTAAAACTATTGTAATACAATGCGTGAATTAAGGGTGAATATAAATTTAAGGCCGATGTGTTAAGTAAGATAAAAAAACCATTCAGATAATGTTTGGGTGTATAGAACGAATGAATGAAGAAAGTTTGGGTGTATAGAATGAATGAATGAAGAAATTTTGGATGTATAGAACGAATGAATGAGGAAAGTTACGGTGTATAGAATGAATTAATGTAGAAAGTTTGGGTGTATAGAACGAATGAATGAAGAAAGTTAAGGTGTATAGAACGAATGAATGAAGATAGTTGGGGTGTATAGAATGAATGAATGAAGAAAGTTACGGTGTATAGAACGAATGAATGAAGAAAGTTTGGGTGTATAGAACGAATAAATGAAGAAAGTTTGGATGTAAAGAACAAATGAATGAAGAAAGCTTGGGTGTATACTCGTATAACGAATAAATGAAGACAGACTAATAAAAAATATCATATATAGTGCAAATTTGAGAGGAAGGCCGAATATAGAACGGCAAAAGAATGTATGATTGAATTAAGTGAATTGTATTTTGAAAGAAAAAAAAAGGTAGAGAGTCAGATACATCGTAGGAGTTGTATTAATAAAAGTGTATAGATGTAAAAAAGGCAAAGGATGTATATCATTATGGGAACGTCTGACGCTCTGTCCTCTCTGCCTACCCTGAAAGGAAAATGGCGTGATAGTATGTATGTATAACAATGCTTGAAGCAGATCATTCAAGTATATTTTTTTACTTATAATTAGTAATCAATATGAAGGGAAAATAATTTAAGCAGGAAATCATCTAGTGATGAGAACTTAAATTGTAAGGTTTTGCAATTATCCTTGATATTTCTAAAATTTATTTCCAATAGAGAAAGTACATAAATCGAAAACGTGTCGTCGTGGATACGAGCCAAAACAACATGTTGACTGTTTGACAAGGTCGACCTCGCCACGTTAGAGGTAATAGGTTTTAATGACTGAAATTAAACGCCCACGTAGGGGCAACGAACGAACTTTTAGCATTTTCCATAAAGGCAAGTTACGAAATTTCGTTGCATTTCAAAACAGGTAGTGTAGTGTTGCTTGTGAACGTGAAGGGGGGCGTTGGGATTTTGAATGCTGCATTTTTATCGACACCCACATTGAGAAGAATGCGCTGTTGACACGTATGGGAACACGATTTGACAATGGGTTACAACATTAATTATTTAAATACCTCATTATTTATGACCTCCGTGACATTTATGTGAAAAATACTTGGTTTCCACTTAGTGGTTTCAGGCTGGCAGTAAACACATGATACCAATCAGTTTTCTTATCTTAAGAATTTATCATATCTTCTTGGTTGGCTGGATTGTATTTCAAGTAACAATTCTTTATTCTCTTTATGTTATAAAATAATAAAATATGTATTTAATCGTCTGGGCTCATCTTATAGCACCCTCCCAATCGAGATAGACCTTTGCCAATAGGATGGTGAACTCGGCCTCGAGGGCATCAGTTGATTTGCAGCCCATACACTACACGTAAGTTGTGATATGTACAAAAAAGGGGTAAATAAGCAGTTATGTTATAAGCTCAAGAAATATCTATAAAAATTGTTTGAAATATCAACGCACTTTTACATATAAAATCAACTCCTCTATAATTCGTATGCAAAGACTTGGAAACGAGTTTTGCAACAATTTAGATATTTTTAATATAAGTATATATAGTATTCGCCAGAATATTACAACAATATTTAGAAATAGCTACTAAGTTTGTGCTCTCCTTTATTAATATAAATAACGTAATACAAACCAAATATTAAGGACAATATTTTGCCTCTGGAGTTTAGTAACCCTGCATCAGCACGTGTGAAGCTTTTAATTCTGCAAAGCAACTTGCATCTCGTTCCACTAATGAGGCCATGTGTTTTCTATATCTCAAAATATATCCATAAAATTCCCACAAAATTCTCAAAGATTATTAAATAATTTTAAAACGATGACTGTAATTTATTCTACTGCTTTTTGTATCTTCATGTTAGTTTAAGATAAAGTTGTATTATTTGTCAATAATTATAAGTAATTTATAACCTGTCACATGTTCATTTGTATATAAAGACACTGTTGTGTCGTTAATTAAATAAATAAATAAATAATATACAAAAATAACCCTAGATTCACTGCTAGCGTCAAGAGAGAAAATAAAGTGTGAGTTCAAACTTTGACAACACATATTTATAATAACTAAATTTTTTTTGTCCAAAGATGTCAAATAACGTGATCGGCTGCAGTTTGGATGTGTTGAACTATTTATCTGTGAATTTTGTAGGTGTAAGTCAGGTATCTCAGAACAAGTAATTATCCCTGTGAGATTATGAATATGTACGACGACGGACAACGAGTTATATGCCTTCACCTGAGCTCCAAAATCCGAAGGTTTTATTAAATGATACGAATCCTAAGGATTTCCTGGAGAGACCACATTACAAATGACGAGGTTCTCAGCGGGATCGAAGAAACCAGGCACCTGTCAAACACCATATCGGAAAGGCGTGCAGAATAGATGGGTCATATGCTGCGACATGAACATCTCCTGCACAATATACTGGAGGGAATGATTGAGGGATCGATTGGTAGAGGGCATCTTCGCCGAGAGTATCTGAAGCAAGTATGCCACGATATGGACTGCACCTCCTATACAGAGCTCAAGAGGATCGCTGAAGACCGAGCGGAGTGGAGGAGGAGCAGGACTTTGCTGCTAACCAATCTCCAGGATTGAAACTGAAGAAGAAGAGCTCCAAAATCCGAAGGTTTTATTAAATGAACATAAAAATAACCACATCACTAATGCAGGTGGATATGTTGAGAACCATTCGAATGAATTATTGAAATTAACTTTATTAAGAGAAACCCAAAATACACTTAACACAAGTAACCAGTACAAGAAACGTCTTATGAAATTATAGAAGCTATACGTAATGACTTTTTGTGTATTTATCCACGTAAATGCGACTCTGTTGGCATTCGATCCGAGAAAAGGGGGATTATTACGAAACAACTATTATCATAACCTAAACTGCCGGTGTCCATATCGTAAGACTCGTTGTGTAATTGGTATTTTATGACATCGGGTCGGAATGTGGGAGACAGAGATCGAGACAGATGGAGACGGAGACGCGAAGGAGAGTGATGCAAGAGTTGCAGACCCGTTTGCAAAGTAGGAAATTGATAGTCTCAATAGAGAGATGGATGTCTTTCTTGGCTCCGTGAATTCGCGACCTTAGATGGAATTGAATACAATAATTTAACAAGAGATCCGAAGCGGATGGTTTTGGTTTAATGCAATTGCAATAAGCATATGATAATAAATTGATACTTTATATATCGCTATTTAGAGAGCAGAGACACTCTTAGTTGAGATTCGAACTCACTGTTATTTCTTGATTAAAAATATTGAAAAATAAATCTACAAAATTGAGTGTAATAACAGGAAGATCAACAACGGCAAAAGCTCTTATTAGAAATACGCCGCACTGTTTAATCGATTCGGAACAATAAATTTATGAGAAAAAGACGAAATCGACCTCAATATTCTACACGTCACCTAGGGAATATCTCTCAGACAAAGATTCGAAAGATACGATGAAGACATCCCAACCACATTTGTTCATATAGGGTGGTGAAACAAGAACTGCAATTTTACATTCAAATGAAGTTCTGCAATCGTGCACCGCTGAAGGATTCATTTATAAGTTATGTAGATGACGTATGCCCATTATAAATAATATAAGTTTGACAGCTGAAAAATGGTGGCAATTTTAAAATTGCAGTTCTTGTTGAGCCAACCTTTGAAATAATACCTTCGGTCAATGGAATTCGATATCGCGACATATTTAAACTTTTTTTTTGGCATCAATTGACCGATTTGTATTTGGAAAACATGTGGTTTCAGCAAGATGAGGCTACTTGTCATACTGCTGATGAAACAGTGACTTTATTGCAGGAAAAGTTCTCCGACCGTGTAATTTCTCGTCGTGGTAATGTGAATTGGCCGCCACGATCGTGTGATTTAACCCCATTAACCCCATTGGGCCTACGGATTTTAGATTAGAAACTTATCCATGTTAGCATATGTATAGATCAATTTAGAACCTTTACTAAAAACTTTTAAAATCGTCGACCCTCTAGTAATTTACTTTATTTACTCAAATTAATAAGTTTGTACAGTACTCGATATTAAATATTTCACTAGATATCAAACATTTCATTTTAATCACTTGTAATTAAGGGTTAAAAAATATAAAAGGACTACGGATTATGCATTGCATTATCTTGTGCAACATTTAATATTGAAATCAACGAAATGCAACAAAAGTGTAATGCAATACTCGTATAATAAATACTTTTTTGAGTTTGGCTGTTCATATTTTCTTTCAATAATGATACTTCATAAATAGATAATATACGAGTACATGTTACACGAAGATCACCTGTCTTCCAGATTGTATTCTTAACAACTTGTTTAAATTTAATAAAGAAAATAACTTGAAATATATTTTTGAATGAGCTACTAAATCGTGAAATAAACTTAGTTTTGAATGATAAAAGACTGATGACAAAGGGTCTGGCAGCTAAAACTCTTTGATAAATATCCCATTTGACCGTTAGTGTCCTGTAATCACCAAATAGTTCTATATAAATGTAATATAGATGTTTTTTATTTCCTAAACTCACTTTAATCGGTATGTTTGACAATACTGAGAGACTCATCAAACATAAAGTTTACGGCAAAAAACCGGCAATAGTTTGGAATTAAGAGCAGTCATTGAAAGACAATGCGCCCAAATACCAAAACAAATTATTTGTGATGTTTGCGATTCCACGGTATCAGCAGTGCATTGACCAGAACGGTCATCAATTTGAGTACCTACTTGCGATAACCGGAAAGATCTAAGTCCGTCTTTTTTTTTTAGGAATTTTAATATTATATAAATGTTTAGCGTAATAAATAATGAATTTATAATTATCCAAAATGTGTATATATTTTTTTGGGACTTCCTGTATATTAAGAGCTCCATTATACCAAAGTTAAAGGTCATATTCACTGGGTATAATTATGAACAATTAATGACTTGATAATTATTATTTTGATTTCTATAGTTATAAGGCTTTGTTTCAAAATTCAATACCGCCTCTAGGGTGTGGACTTTTAAGAGACATTCTATTAAAATTCCTTAATGTTGAAAGGGGTTTTTCCAGTAAGTGTGCTGTGAAATTTTTTAATCTGTAAAAAAATCACTCATTTTGGAACGAATGTTAAACCTCTTTTTATCTGTTTACACCATAAGCTTATGTAAATCCGATGCGAAAGAGATGAGTATTTTTTTCTATAAAACAAACGCGACGTGACATTTCCTAATGTCAAAAGGTGTGGAATTTAAGAATACTCGTTATGCAAAGTAAGTAAGCATCTGCGTCTGTTCAACGTGATGGTTTTATGTAATATAATGACCCATGGTATACTGCAGGGGAGAACTGAGTTGGTTGGTACACTGCAGGAGATAATTGAGTTGTTTGGTACACTACAAGGGAGAACTGAGTTGTAAGGTAAATTCCAGGGAAGGACTGAGTTTTGCGATTTACTGCAGTCGAGAACTCAGTTGCTTGGTATACTGCAGGGAAAAACTGAGTTGTATGGTAAACTCCAGGGGAGAACTGAGTTGTTTGGTATACTTCAGGAGAAGACTAAGTTGGTAACATTAGTCCATATGTAACAAATGTATATTACATAAAATATATTATATACGAAGTGATTAGATATAATTGTGAACTTAAGGATGATGAAGAAGAACACTCTAAGATGGTTTGGACATGTAGAACGTATGGATGAAGAATGGCTAGTAAAACAAATATGTATTCAACGTGACGAAACGTAAAAATCGTAAGAGTTTTATTAGAAGTTGTATAGATGCAGAAGAGACGAAGGATATGTGTCAAAATAGGAAAGTCTGGCGCACTGTCCTTTGCCTATCCCGGCAGGGAGTGATAGTATGTACGTATGCTTAAAATTATAATATTTAAGAAAAACACATATGATAAACCGAATTTATAAAGATGAACCATATGTTTTATGCCACGACATAAAAATAAATTTCATGTATATTTATTTAACATGTCATTGTAAAACGATCTGTCAGATTTATTGCCTGGCGGTAATCTCTTCCAGCACACCAAAAAAAAAGTAAAGAAAGAAAATTATATGGTCGCAATACTAATGAACAATATATAATTACATAATAAAAATAAAATTGAGATATCGATCAAAGGAAAGAAGAAGAAACTGTAAAGAGGATGGGGAAGAGAGTGGCAGAATTATAGTAAGAGGAAGTATTATATTGTATTGCACTTTCGTTGTATACAGAACTACCTGGCGGGCGTATTGCCATGTGGCAATCTCTTCCAACCAAACTGAAAGCTGTTAAAGAGGCCTTGAGTGAAAACCAGATTGGATTAATAAAAAAAATCTGGGTTTCAGTTGGATTCGAACCCGCAACTTCCAAGTCGGGAGACAAGCGTCTTACCAACAAGGCCACGGAAGTCGTGTATAGTGCCTTTGGCACGAAAAAAATAAGTACGTAAAATAACCTTAACTATCTAAAGCCTAGAAAATAAATAGCAACAATTATCTTGCTCTGAATATTTCGAAAAACGCATATGCATCAGTGCATGTTTTGTCTGATGAGAAAAACACGAGCATGCATGCAAAACATTAACGGATTAATGGCCGATAATAACACTCCTAAAGAGTTAATAATTATCGCGCTAATTTTATAATAATTGTACCATTAGATCGATGATGCGCTAGAAAATATCGACGCAGAAAAGTTATATAAAATTAAGGAAGGGAAAAAATATTTATATCAAACACGCTATAAGCGCAATACAAACTGATACAGACATTGATTTTAGCAACTCGGAAAGATAGCAAATGGTAGATAATATACATATATACCAAAACGTCTTTTCCCTGTCGGGGTAGGCAGAGAGGACATTGCTCAAGATTTACCTATCTCGACATATCCTCTGCCTCTTTTACGTCCATTTACACCTTCACACACAATTCTTCTATTTTTTTTTCGTGTTCTTTCAAAACATTATTCACATGACCCAACAATACTTGCTCGTCTTCTACCATGCCGAATAATCTACTAAATTAAATATTAAAAACGGTAAATATTTTACCTCTCACTTGGATTCATATTAAGGAATTTTAACTCACTCGTTATTATATCATAGTATAATTTTAACTCACTCGTTATTATATCATAGTATAATTTTAACTCACTCGTTATTATATCATAGTATAATTTTAACTTACTCGTTATAATATCATAGTATAATTTTAACTCACTCGTTATTATATCATAGTATAATTTTAACTTACTCGTTATAATATCATAGTATAATTTTAACTCACTCGTTATTATATCATAGTATAATTTTAACTCACTCGTTATTATATCATTTTGAATTCATCTTTATCTACGAACAAATAAGTATATTTCAAGACAAGTGAATAAATATCAAGATTTAATTATCTCAACGAAGTGTTGACGAAAGAAATTTATAGTTTGGATTAGAATATTCTTTTTAAACTGTATAAGAATAAATTCTAAACTGTTTAACTTAAAGACAATTAAATGGTGTAAAATTAGCAAAAAATAAGAAATAAGCTCTTATCTCAGGGGAAAATCAGATGCTTCTAAAAATCGAAAGCCACTAAAAATCAGACGTTATTAAAAAAATTGTTATTAAAAACCAAATGTCACTAAAATCAAATGTCACTAAAATCAAATGTCACTAAAAATCAAATGTCACTAAAAATCAAATGTCACTTAAATCAAATGTCACTTAAAATCAAATGTCACTAAAATCAAATGTCACTAAAAATCAAATGTCACTAAAATCAAATGTCACTAAAATCAAATGTCACTAAAATCAAATGTAACTAAAATCAAATGTCACTAAAATCAAATGTCACTAAAATCAAATGTCACTAAAATCAAATGTCACTAAAATCAAATGTCACTAAAATCAAATGTCACTAAAATCAAATGTCATTAAAAATCAGAAAGGTGAGATTTGATAGTAAAACTTAAGATTAAAACTTAAGATTTACATACGCTAATTTATCAAATATTGCAAAGAAACACCATAGCCCTGGTCACGTGGGAGAAGATAATAACTAATCGAGCTATAGCATAGAGGGGAAGTACCGTTAAAGCGGCAACATTTAAGGTGATTGAAGGACACGACAAACAATAGCAGTTGAAGGTGATTGAAGGACACGACAAACAATAGCAGTTGAAGGCATAATTTCATGGATTCTTATTCGACAGGAAGTCTAATGTACTCGTAGATAACAATATCGATGTAACAATTCTGTGAAACGAGAAATAAAAAGCTATTTTATATTCAGAAAAATATCTAAATAAGTTTTCTTGTATTTCCGTACCGAGTATCTTCTTCTTCCTGGCACTGTCCCAACTCATTGCCTAAGTAGACTGTTGGGGTCGGCTCTTCTCGTTCTCAGGCTGTATATTCTTCGGTTCTGGGTGTCGTTTTCATCTAGGCCGTTTCTCTGCAGGATTTTGGAGCATTGAGTCATCCAAGAGTTCTTTGATTTTCCTCTGAACGGTTGTCGAGGAATATCCACAGACATTGCCTGATTTACAGTATGGTCTGGTGGTCTCCGTCTTATGTGGCCGTACTATCTCAGCTGTCGCTCTTCCCGCTTACTATTTATGTCAGTGACTCCCAGGCTACCACGAATGCGTGAGCTCTTAATTTTATCTTTCAGTGATACTCCTGCCGACCACCTAAGCATTCGCATTTCTGCTGTTTCAAGTTGCCTAGAGTATGAGCTGTACATAGTCCAGCATTCTGAGCCATACATAATTGCGAGTCTAACGATAGTCTGGTATACTTTTCCTTTCAGTTTTGTAAGCATTTTTGGGTCACACAAGACTCCTGTTACCGATCTGAATTTTTAATCTGAATATTTACGTACCGAGTATCTTTCATTATAATTATACAAAGTATTTATATTAACGTGGTAGTTGATTGGTTCTTACTTCAACCAATCATAAATTATGTCGCATTCAGTCTCTATCTTTTAACCAATCACTGAAACCCTTTTAAAAGCGATTATAAATTACTTTTGAAGACACTTATTTAAACCCAGCTCAAACCATTATAAATAGATACTAGTAAAACAAGTTACAATGAAGACGCCCGTTAGAACACAGATTTTTTAAAAAGGATTCCAGTTTAGTTTTCACGTAAGGCCACGTTTATATCTTTTTGGTTGGTTGGAAGAGATTGTACAGTATGCAAAGAAAGTATAATACAATACAAGACGCGAAACAAAGAGTTCCAATTATAGACAATATTTTTTCCTTCCGTTTTTTTTGCCTGGTGAATAGGTGCATGGTCACGCGGTAACGCACTGGACTTTGTGCGGAAGGTCGTTGGTTCGAACCCCGCTACACTTGCCTGATATTATTTTTCACAATTAATTTAAAGGTGCAGTATTACTACTTCATTTACCTGTATTAATAAAAAAAAATCTTGAAAATAAACAATGTTACGCTTAAATGAAAAACATGCGTTTCCTCTCTTTGCAAAATACTCGCCATTCAAAAAACATGCGTTTCCTCTGCGCCACTCTGTACAATAGTAACATAAAATATAATATATCAAATTTTAATATAAAATTTAAATATAGACGCACTATTAGGGTATCGTCTAAAAAAGGTTTAACTGCTGTTTTCTTAAATGAACGATACAGTTAAACGAAAATATCAATTCACGGTTAAATATCTTTAAATATTTTTTTATTTACAATACAGAAACGCATTAAAAATTCTCGAAACAGTTTTTCAGATTTATTCTTGCGGTTAAAAATCACATGAAAACATTTATTTCCTGAAAGTTTAAATTTTTTTCCTTATTATTAATCGTTACACGTCTGAAATTTTAGACGCCAATCACAGTTCATTAACCGTTGCAAAAACTCTTAACTGCTCAATGTCTCTCACGTTTTCTGCGTTTCGTTACTTTTTCACAATTTCTTGAAATCAGTAAACCGCAGAAACTACTGCCGTTTTTATTTTTTTTATTTTCATCCAAAGTTCAATGCTTTGTTTTCGGCTGAGTGAACAAAGTAAAAAAAATTTTTTTTTCACTAAATAATATGTTGTTTAGAAAGGCTTTTATTTTATCTATTCCGCGAAAATTCATTGTGTAAAATAATACATTTTATGTGCAAAAATAATGATTGAGCAAGTGTTTTAAATTAACATGTCAGTTATTTATTGTATTACAAATCTAGTTAGTTATTTGATTAAATAATTTACATAAATTTAGTCAAATAAAATTAATTATAAACGTAATAGAAACAACATTCATAGATTACAAATAAACATATAATGTAATCCTCAGTGAGATACATGCAAAAGCCTAGTTTACTGGGGATACGACAAATGAAAGGCAACAAAGGCAATGCATTAAAATTGTGTGTCCAAATTAAATAACCTGTTGTTTTTTCGCAAATTATGTATATTTCTTGTCATTTGTAAAATAAATAACTAAAAAATATAAATATTAAATAGAATGAGATGGAGAGAGCACTTTTTTAATAGATAAAGTGTTTTAAAAGTGATTTTATGCAGTCGATACTATCAAATGGTAATTTCGCAATGAATGACGAAAGATTTACAAAGACAATATAAACGAATAGTCTAAAATATACGAAAAATTTGGAAAGTCGTTGAAAAATTTGTGACCAAATTAATCAAATTTTGTTAGAAGAAAGAGTTACTTTACTTTAGGAAAATCTACATAACAAGGTGTATTGACGTGAAAAGGTGAAATATGTATTAACGTAAAATTAGGTGGAGGTCTGTTCTCTTTACCAACTCCAATAGGGATATGTGGTTATGGTGATAATGACTTGACATTTTTCTTTACATCAAAATAATAAATATATAAATTATATAATATATATTTATAATTTTCCTCAACCGAAGCAAAATATGTGACAAGATCTGTACATGAAAACTTGACCGAGACCCTTTTGATCTTAGAACCATCGGGAATCGAACCCAAAACTTCCAGATGTAGGATGAACGTACTATGGAATTAGTATTTTTATGATACCAATTAAAAATATAACAAAGCGTTTTTGAGTTGGTTTTCGCTTACGACAAAGTGTTTCTTTTTATTTATATTATATAAGGAGAAAAATCATATCACATATGTTCTCAGTGAGATGCAGGCAAAAGCCTAGTTTACTGGGGACACGAAAAATTAAAGGCAACAAACCGAGATTTATTTCAATTGTGTGTCTGAATTAAATTATCTGTTGTTTTTTCTCATGTGTAAAATAAATAGTAAAAAAATATATTCAATTTCAAATATGATTTCTAAGATCATAATGTATTTAAAATGTATGAGATTTTGCAAACTTACTCGCATTTACAATGCAAGGTATGGCGATAAACAATCTGGTCAACAGAATGCGCGTAATTGACTCATTTAGGAAGTAAAACATATAATATTATAATCGACTTAACCAGATATAGAAATCGAATCTAGGACAACCGGTTTGGCGACGTGGGGCTAACAAGCCACTAAATCTGTCCCTTTCATTCAGATAAAATAAAAATGTATTTGCTTTATATTGCATTTATGTAGGATATACATAAAATATTATATTATATTTAGGATTCACATTATAACGTGATAAAAATATTTTGGAACCTATATTATAATTACATTATAACGTGATAAAAATATTTTGGAACCTATATTATAATTACATTATAACGTGATAAAAATATAACGTGATAAAAATATTTTGGAACCTACATTATAACGTGATAAAAATATTTTGGAACCTACATTATAATTACATTATAACGTGATAAAAATATAACGTGATAAAAATATTTTGGAACCTACATGCATACACACCATCGCGTCATTTCCCTGTTGTCGTAGGCAAATAGGGCAATGTGTCAAACTTACCTTTAACAATATATTTCCTTCGTTTCGCTACTTTATCTCTATATCTATGTATCTTATTTCCTTTCTCTTACTTCATACCTTTATTTCTTTCAAAATTTCAATAAATTGGCTCCACTTTACATTTATCGGTCATACTACCACGTTCTTTATTTGCAAAAACATTTTTTAGCAGAAAACTAACATATCTGATAAAGCCGCGTTTACAGATAGTTTCAAATGTAAAAAAAATACCCCTCCGTGCATTTTTACTTACAAAAACTCATTCGCTTAGAGGTTAAGTAATCGATTTATAAGTGTTATTATTTTGTTCTGAATTGATGGTACGTAAATGTTGAAGAGCGTTGCCAGTTGACAATATTGTCTCAGACCCTAATCATTGAAGGCCTCCGTGACGTGGTTGGTTCTCTTTTTAAGTATTTCAAGTCTCTAGTTCTCACTTAAGGCCTATTAAACATATTTTGGGTTAGGTTAGTTAATAAGCTAGCCAGGTTGTATTGTATGTAACAAAACCTACCCAAACGAAACTATAATACAATACAATGCAGTCGAACCTTCAGTAATCAAACTGAAGTATCCAAGAAGATCCAAGTTCGTCATCGGACGTATCGTAAATACTACCCCACGTGGGTAGGCAACAACACTCGCAGATTCAACACATTGGTTGGTTGAAATAAAAAAATAAATGACAATAAGCATGTAATGATTCGTATGTAATTTGAAGGTGCATTGAAATACATGTGAAATTATTTATACAATAATAATGATTAAATACCTGAGTCAAAGTGAATGATGAAGAATGTGCGGAAGGGAGTCAGACAAGGATGTGTGATATCACCCTGATAATTCAATATTTACACGAATTTTATTCAGTCTTAAAAATGACTGAATATTAGAAATCTATAGATGGTTATGTAACTTATTTCTTTGTTAACATAACCTAGTGAATGTGTGAATTATATAAATGCATAATACTTTTGTTAACATAACCTAGTGAATGTGTGAATTACATAAATGCATAATACGTTGACGATAATATATACAGCAAACATTAAAATATTGCTCAAACGGAACAAAAATGCTAATGAACTTGGAATAAATACTTGAAACTTGTATGAAATACTTTAAATATGAGGAAAAGTTAACGATAATAATTGAACATTTATTGAGAGACTTGATTGATAACTTAACCTTAAATATGTTTCATGGAATTTTGCAAGGTGTTATTATTATGTGTGGATAATACGTTAATATCATATCGTCTATTCGAATTAAGCAAGCGGGCTCCCCGGGTTCGACACGTTCGGATTTACATCCAGAATGATTTTACTCATTGACCGTTTTATATCTGAATTCATGTTTTTCTGTAGTTTTTATGTTGGTTTTTTAAGCAACATGAAAACAGCGCAGTAAAAACTCGGCTTAACGGAAGGCTTCAGTAGATTTAACCTGCCGATTGTGTTCTGATTTCTTTGGCATCGGAACTTTAGGTTTGATATTTTAAGACTTTGTACTTGCTGAAGTTCCACAGCTTACACACAATAAATAGATACCAACACAGGAGAGTTCCATCTACAGGATGGCTGACAATAATTCTCGATCACGAGGGATTGCCTATTGTATCGTAGTGTCATTTTCAATAATTTGTTCAAACAATATCATACTTTCTATTATAGTTCGGAAATTCTAGGATGAGTCCTGTGACAACTCACAAATTTGCCTCAATATAACCTTATGTAATGTATTTACCTAAATAACTTGCTTTTTATTAGAATTGAGGTTTATATTAAAGTTGATAAACCAATTAAAATTACTGAACATCGTTACAAGGTTGTATTGGGGCAAATTTGTGAGCTGTCACAGGACTCATCCTAGAATTTCCGAACTATAGTACATTGATACCTTTCTGTAAAAAAAAACGAAGATATATAGCACGTAGATTTAAAAAAAAAACTATTAAGTTTATATTTTTGCAGAATATGATATCAAGAAAGTCAATTTATTTCAGATAAATTTCGTATTTCCAATATTTGATCGAATGAAATTACGTGAATTAAAATACACGTTTACTTTTTATCTCAAATTTATTATAACAAAACCAGATTTTGACCATATCCTTGTTATGCAAGTTTAAAGTAAAAAATATATTTCAACGTGTTGCAATAAGAAAGATCGAAATAATATTAAATACTTGTAACACTTTCTGAGATCATTTTAGATACGGATTTAACATTGTTAAATGTTATTTATTGGTGTGTGAAAATTTAATATGATTATAATTAAAATTACAATAGATAAAAACTTGAGTCAGATAAACGAATATACAATATTAATTAACAAAGAAATATGCTTATACAAGTTGAAAACAAAAATTTTATTTGCATTTTTTAGTCGTCACTTGTTGATTAATGAAATTTTATAGTACCATTAATGCGATACTAAACATTTAAAAAATAAATTTAATGAAACGAAAGAAAACCAGACGTTAAAACTATCGGAACAATTAAAGAAAATGTTAAACGTTAGGTAAATTTGTGTCCAATTTCTAATTTCCAAAGCTTGTATTTCTTTATAAAGTAGGAATAATTAAAACATTTTTGTAAAAGCAATAGAAAGAAAAAATAATGTTGATAAAACAAAATAAAATCAAATCAATATAAAAACCATTTTTATACGTGCCGTTTATACTCGCTATAGTTTACTTTCTATTGCATTCGATTAATAAAATGAAAATAACAGGAAATGCATTTATCGAGCCTTGAACACCAAAATATGTCGTAAAATCTACAATTTATCTACGACGTGGTCTACCTGTAATTTTTTTATGTTTCTTAAACATTTAAGTGTATAGATATAACAAGTGAATTAGAAATTAATGTTATAAATAGTTAATGGGTTACGTAACCGAAAAAAAAGGAATTTATAAATATCTTGAGGAATTTAAGAATGAAAAGTTTGACTTTCCTCCAAGCTTCTAATAATTGGATACGATTAAGTATTTTTACGAAATCGTACTGTTTGGTTCATTCCTTTAAAATGATTTTAAATTGTAAATGTAGTGTGGAATTTAAGAATGAAAAGTTTGACTTTCCTCCAAGCTTCTAATAATTCGACACGATGATGTATTTTTACGAAATTGTACAGTTCGGTTCTCATTCCCTTTCAAATGATTTTAAATTGTAAATGTAGTGAGGAATTTAAGAATGAAAAGTTTGACTTTCCTCCAAGCTTCTAATAATTCGATACGATTATGTATTTTTACGAAATTGTACTGTTTTGTTATCATTTCGTTTCAAATGATTTTAAATTGTAAATGTAGTGAGGAATTTAAGAATGAAAAGTTTGACTTTCATCCAAGCTTCTAATAATTGGATATGATTATGTATTTTTACGAAATAGTACTGTTTGGTTCTCCTTTCGTTTCAAATGATTTTAAATTGTAAATGTAGTGTTTGAAATAACAAATATATTAAACAAATCTATCCTACATTTCAAGATAAAAAGAGCAACTTAACTTGAACTTGTAATGACGTGCATGGAAAGAAAATAACTGAGAATTTTACGTTTAAAATGTTGTTATACATTTACACATACGGGATAGAAATATTCATATTCGATATTGTGAATATACAAAAGAAAATATATGCTTAGGGTTGGCTCAATTTTAAATAAATAAATTCAATAAATTTTAGATGTATATATCGCCTGTTGTGAATCATAGTGGCGAAACAAACTCCAAAAAATAAATTGTCGAGTTAAGTCTTCCAAATGGCACTAAAATGACTCATTTTTTACGTGCGTAAGTGGCAAAAGTATATTTCAACTCCTTGACGCTTCAAGGAGTTGAAATATACTTTCGCCACTTACGCACGTAAAAAAGGAGTCATTTTAGTGCCATTTGGAAGTCTTAACTCGAAAATGTATTTTTTTGTAGTTTCGCCACTATGATTCTCAACAGGCGATATTTGTACTCCATAAAATACATATATATATACATTTTACCAAAAACATGCATCAGTACGCAATGTATCAAGAATAAAAATGATCAAATACTTCGTAAAATTCTCTTAAAAATATAATTATTGTTTAAATACTATATAATTGAAACAGTAAAAGAAAATTCCATCAAATCGCTTAATAGGAAATTAACTGCTCTCCCACCTTAGGATATTTTTGAGTTAAGCGCGCTGACTCGTTTAAAGGCTTAATTAAATAAGTTAACAAAGAAAGTTAAATTGGAAGAATTTTGAAGAGAAGAAAAACTAAAGTTTTAACAAGTAAATTTAATTTGAATATTCAAAGTGAATTTTGTGGACATGTGAAAGACTGTATTTGGATAAATATGTTCCATGATTGCAGCAAGAAAAAAAACTGCTCATTTTTATAACAGGTATTTAAAGTCAAATAAAAAAAAAATACTTACAAATACAAACGGCCAAAGCCGCCAGAACAATGATGAACTTCATTATATTGTTATACTGACTAGTATTTAGTTAATTTTCTTAAATACAATCAACCCCCTTCTTGTTGTGAAGAGTTGACCCTATTGAGCAGCAGTTCTTCCTTACTACTGCAGATGCACTTCGCGAGGTGGTCAGCAGTCGACTGAGGTGTCTCTATCGAGTGCCAGAGCTTTTACCATGCAAAAATGTGTCTTTCTCCGGTCCTCGAGCCCCCTCCACTTTCTTTCAAGTCTTGTCGGAGGCAGACAACAACAGTCGGTGGCAGCGCCGTTTAATGTGTTTTGTGGGCCCTATGCTGCAATATCAAGCGTCTGTCTGTAATAGATAAATATTTATACAATATAATACAATGTTATAGGTGCTACAATATAATCGAACTAAACTGAATATAACAGGTTGTCTGGAAAATAATTTCGTACATTGAAGTCAAATTCAAACGCGGTTTTTTTACATTTAGATTTAACTTCATTCTACGAGTATAAATCTGTGTTGCGGTAAAACTAGTTATAGCTACTGTACGTTAGACGTGGTAGTTTGGAAGATTTCCGATGCATTTGATCAACTAAACGACACACAGGACTACCCTTAACCGATACTCTCTGAAATGTAGATTTTTCGATATTCTAAGTATATCAGCTAGCATTCGTGTTGTAGAATGCTAGTTATTCTCAACCAACGCCTTGATTTGGCCGTCATTAGTGGCAATCTGCCTTCCAGTAGACACCATCTTAGAGTGTCATATCACCATTACGGATCATTTTAAACTCCATTTGACACACATGCTAGGATACTGCGGCCTTGCCATACACGGTACAACGCCTTGATTTGACCGTCATTAGTGGCAATCTGCCTTCCAGTAGACACCATCTTCGAGTGTCATATCACCATTACGGATCATTTTAAACTACATTTGACACACATGCTAGGATACTGCGGCCTTACCATACAAGGTACATATATTTTTGTAGGTTTGTATCGCATTTTATTCTTTGCGGTAGTAAAAACAGCATTAAGTTCTAAAAAACAAAGCTTATTTAGACAAACTCCAAAAAACTTTAAGATAATCCATATTAAAAATTACTCCAACAAAAAAACATTGAAGCAATTTTTTATTTATTTATTTAATTTACTATTCATTAAAAACTATTGACAAAATATAAAACCATATTTTAAACTAACTAGTAGATACAAAGTCATTGTTTAAAATGATTTATTATTAATATATTTATCAAGTAGACTTTATTAACTGCCGAATACATATTTTGTTGAGTGGTAAATAAAAGTGGAAAAACGTTTACAAAGAACATTGGAAGGAACATGGCCAAAAAATGCACCAAACTATTACCTTTCGTACTAATATAAATTCAGCACGTTTAGAATAAAGCTAGCAACGAAAGTTTTGACTAAATTTTCCTATATTTGACCCAAAAACACCCTTTTCCCCCACAAATACAGCAAATATGGTAAATATTGTGGTAAAAGTATTGTTTCATACTGTATTATATATTGGATGTTAACATAAGTTGTGTCCGTTTTTTTCCAAATGAAAAGAACAAGAGAACATAACAAAAAAATACAACAAATTAGTCAATAATGTATTCTCCTTCATTATTTTACAACAAATTAGTCAATAATGTATTCCCCTTTATTATTTACAACTTCTTGCCAACGTTCTACAAGTTTTTCAATTCCTGTGCGATAAAAACTATCCGGTCTTGACTCGAGGAATTCGTTCAACCATCTCCGCAATTCGACGTCATTATTGAAGGAAAAATCATCGACGAGCTGTCCTTTCATTCATAGCATCTTCACCGTACGCTTCGCAAATATCGCGAGCAGCTTTGCCGGCTTTATTATCTCGATTGAACGCGAACAAAAGGACGTGTCGAAAATGCTCACTTTCGTCTACTTGACATTCCATTTTGAAGGTTTGTAATCAAATAAAATAATATATGTAACGTAAAAGCAAACACAATATCTGTAGAGCAAAAAATTTTCTTTCGAATGACGTATAACCTTTACCATTTTGTTGTACTTTTGGTGCTCATTTTTAAATTTGGAAAAAAACGGACACAACTTATGTTAACACCTAATAGTATAAATATAAGAATTAACCCAAAATATTTTACCATATTGGGCTATTTCCCCCCCAAATACAGCCTCTTTCACCACAAATAAGGCAAATGTGTAAATAATTATGTTTAAAGTAGTATTGTTCATTGCTTTTTGCAAGAATGTGGAAATTTTACTCACCATTTTTACTATATTTTGCAACTTTGATTCAAATACATAATTTTTCAACATAAATACAGCAAATATGATAACACTCACGTCATAAGTATCATTCAACACTGTATCAGCATGAAAACAGTACCCTTACCGTGTTGACTATATTTAGCTATTTTGTAATCAAATACACTATACTCCATAAAAGGTAGCATGGTCCCTGTGACGTTTGAAATGTCATATCTCAAAGGGATGGGATAAAATTGTTTTTTTTTACAAATCGAATCGTTTACATCCAGAATGATTTAAATCGATTTTTTTTATCGAAAATTTAAATTTAATCGAAACAGTTTTTCTCTAAACTGACGTTTTAATTCCTAATTTTCATTATACTGACTTTCTAATGTATTGTATGATTTGTATCTATATTTTAATAGGTCAAGATCCACCCGTAATCAATACTAATTACGAACATTTAATTTTATGTATAAAAAATCGAAAATCCAATTATCGTATACCCCATCCCAAACCAATGCAAACTAAGGCAGTGTCTTTAGACGAACGTCGCCAAATATTATTTGATTTTAACAAACTGACATATTTTTGCTAATTTGTAACAAGATGTATTAATTTGTCATTATTGTTAGTTCTACGTAATGTACGAGTATTTACCTAAATTACTTGCTATTGATTAAAATCGAGGCTTATATTAAAGTTGATAAAATAATCATAGTATAAATAGGTCAAAACCCATGCGATGGTTGTCGTCAAAGAAAGAATACGAGAATTGAATTTTGAATACAAGAGAGCGAGAGAGGAATACTTGGATTCTCTCCGAAAGTAATTCGAAATTTGAATATCGGTGGGTCCGTGATACTGAACGAATTTTAAATACCTAGCTAACAATTTTTAAACGATATATACTCGTATAAACAAATCTTACATTTATGAATATATATTTTTATAAATATAAAATTTGTTTTACTTCCGTGAATATTTCACGGGTTGCAACTAGTTAAAATTACGTAGAACGTCGTTACAAGGTTGTATTGAGACAAATTTGTGGAACGTCACAGGGACTATGCTACATTTTCTTTAGTATATCTATACACAAATCATTAATGAAGCCTTTACATGTTCTGGAGGCTTCGATGCGGCATTATCTTTTATATGATGGATCTCATTTTAAGGTTCGTCCGGGACAATGGCTTTAAGATTTCTTTAGTATAAGTTCGTTATATTTAAAAATCTGTAAAGTACAATATATTTAAGAAACTCTAGAGTAGTGTTTATCAAACTAGGAGGCCGTGAAGCTCCTGACAGGGAACCACGAAATATTTAAATAATCAAGAAAAAAAATTGTACTGATATTTCTAAATTATTTTTCTAATTATTTAAATTCGTTAGTGGGAAGCTGTATTTTAAACATTGTACCAGATATTGATATTGTACCAGATATTGGGAAGCTGTATTTTAAACATTGTACAGATACCTAAATTATTTTTCTTATTATTTAAATTCGTTAGTGGGAAGCGGTATTTTAAACATTGTACCAGATATTGATATTGTACCAGATATTGGGAAGCTGTATTTTAAACATTGTACAGATACCTTAATTATTTTTCTAATTATTTAAATTCGTTAGTGGGAAGCTGTTTTTTAAACATTGTACCAGATATTGATATTGTACCAGATATAGTTAGCTGTATTTTAAACATTGTACAGATACCTAAATTATTTTTCTAATTATTTAAATTCGTTAGTGGGAAGCTGTATTTTAAACATTGTACCGGATATTGATATTGTACCAGATATTGGGAAGCTGTATTTTAAACATTGTACAGATACCTAAATTATTTTTCTAATTATTTAAATTCGTTAGTGGGAAGCTGTATTTTAAACATTGTACCAGATATTGAGATTGTACCAGATATTGGGAAGCTGTATTTTAAACATTGTACAGATACCTAAATTATTTTTCTAATTATTTAAATTCGTTAGTGGGAAGCTGTATTTTAAACATTGTACCAGATATTGATATTGTACCAGATATTGGGAAGCTGTATTTTAAACATTGTACAGATACCTAAATTATTTTTCTAATTATTTAAATTCGTTAGTGGGAAGCTGTTTTTTAAACATTGTACCAGATATTGATATTGTACCAGATATTGGGAAGCTGTATTTTAAACATTGTACAGATACCTAAATTATTTTTCTAATTATTTAAATTCGTTAGTGGGAAGCTGTATTTTAAACATTGTACCAGATATTGATATTGTACCAGATATTGGGAAGCTGTATTTTAAACATTGTACAGATACCTAAATTATTTTTCTAATTATTTAAATTTGTTAGTGGGAAGCTGTATTTTAAACATTGTACCAGATATTGATATTGTACCAGATATTGGGAAGCTGTATTTTAAACATTGTACAGATACCTAAATTATTTTTCTAATTATTTAAATTCGTTAGTGGGAAGCTGTATTTTAAACATTGTACCGGATATTGATCGGTTTTGTTAAAATATGCAATCCCACCTCTTGCATACAAATATTTTAGTAGACTCTAGCTGTAGTAGTATAGCTGTAGTAGTGCATTGTACCAGATATTGAGATTGTACCAGATATTGGGAAGCTGTATTTTAAACATTGTACAGATACCTAAATTATTTTTCTAATTATTTAAATTCGTTAGTGGGAACCTGTATTTTAAACATTGTACCAGATATTGATCGGTTTTGTTAAAATATACAATCCCACCTCTTGAATACAAATATTTTAGTAGACTCCAGCTGTAGTAGGTCAATTTGATGTTATTTTTTGTTAATATGAATTATTTTTGTTTTATAAGTAAGTTAATGATATGTTTTATTTATTTATTATTACACATGACAAGAAATATACACAATTTGCGAAAAAAAAAACAGGTATAGTAATTTGATTTGGACATACAATTTTAATGGATCTGGGTTTGTTGCCTTTCATTTGTCGTGTCCCCAGTAAACTTGGCTTTTGCCTGTATCTCACTGAGGATATTTAGCATGAAAAATAAATCGATACTTCATTCCGATTTTTGATTACACAAAAACAAAACCCCGTTGCACGTTCTCATCAACCTGACAAACAGTGACACTCAACTACAACTGGAAACATCTTGCGAAATTCAACTCCTCACACATCATCACTCCAGAAAGATAAATATCCATGTAATAAAGGGTCTTTCGAATTGAGCGGTTTTTTTAATTCAATTTTTTTTTTTAATTCTTGAATAAAACACACAATTTTCTTTTATTTCAAAAAACTTTTTATTGTTCATTGAAGTATAATATATGACACTTAAACACAAAAAAACAATATCCGACAAATGTCCACCTCTTGCAGCTACACAGATGTCCACTCTTTTGTCAAAAATTTCGATGACATTTTGGTATAATTGCGGTTCAAACTCACCAATAACGCGAATAATTTCATCCTTCAGCTCAGTTATTGATTGGGGGTCATTCTTATAGACCTAGTTTTTCACGTTAGCCCAGAGAAAATAGTCCAACGGTGTCAGATCACATGATCTTGGTGGCCAATTAACATCACCGTTTCCAGAGATTACAATAGATACAGTAATTAAACAATTTGAACGCGTTGTTGTATTGTATACGACTCCATTTTTATAACTATCACATATTACACTTTTCAAATGTCACAAGACCCAGGCAAGTTCGCGACGCCATCTGTGATTTATTCAAGAATTAAAAAAAACGCTCAATTTGAAATACCCTTTATTATATTCAGTAAAATTTACGTATAATATGGAATAATTCGTGGCATGTAAAGAATTGATGTAAAGTACGCTAAAAACATTTTTTTTTGGAACCTTTACATATCTTTTTTCAGATTTCGGGGACCATAATATGAAAAAGTTTGAGAATCACATCTCTAGAGGAGCACACTACATTTTCCTATAACTTTGTCGGGTTTTGTATTTATTAATGCTCTATATATTTAATAACATATTTAGAACCACCTTCTATCTGACCTTCTAAACACTAGCTTAGTTGGTGAGTATGAAAGTACGGCCCTGGTCACTAAGCAGAAAGCATGACTAAACAACATACAGCAAGTAACAAGGCGAGGGAATCTGGTATCGTGGTAGATTGACCTTAAGGCTATAAAAATGCATAAGTACAACAGCATGCTTCAATGTCGTCGGGTCGTTCATATACTTACTACCTGAGGTATAATGAGGAAAGAATTATATTTAAAGCGATAGAATGTTGACCTCTTTGACTCAGATGAAAAAAAAATTTTTTTGAAGTGAAACTTCTATTGGTGCGATAAGGCAAATTGGCGTGAACGTTACAAAAAGTGAAACAGTGTATTAAATTGTTATTAATAAATGTTTTATTTATTAAAAAAAAATTATTAATTATTTTAATATTAATAATAATTTATTATTGATAATAATTAATATTATTAAGTGTATTATATTATTATTAAAATTATTATTATTTATTATTAAAAATACAAAAATGTATATTTTTTGTTATATATTATTTTCTGAAATAATTTATTTCAGACATTAATTTATTTATAATTTGTAAATAAATTGCTTTCTTTGTATTGAACTTCAATATTTCCACAAAACCCAAAGAATGTTGCTGGTCTTCTGACGCAGAATGGTCTGCCTCTAATTGTTAAGATATATGGGCGTCGTGTACAGCTTTAGGAAGCACTTGAAGACAATCTATTTTAAGATCTTTCAAAATTTATGATTATAAATGTAAATATAAACGCTAAACATATAAATTTAAAACTCTACTAAATCCGAATTTATTACTATAATATATCGCCATGAAAAAGTTTGTGCACGTAGAGCAAGTGAGTGAGGAAAGACTAGCAAAACAAATATACAGTCAAAATAGGAGTGAAAGGCGTGGTAGAGGAATACCAAATAAGTAAAGTGTTTACTTTGAAAGAAGGAAATGTAAGAAGTAAGAGGCATTGTAGGAGCTGTTTGAGAAAGTGTATGAATGTGGAAGAGGTAAAATATGTGTGTCGAGATAGGAAAGTCATATAGTCCCCTCTTAATTTATAGTCAGAATAACGTGTTTCATTCCTGATTTTTTTCTTTTCCTTTTCTCTCCAATATCTCTTCCTTTTGATTGATGTTTTCTTTTTTTTTATTTATTATTACACATGACAAGAAATATACATAATTTGCGAAAAAACAACAGGTAATTTAATTAAGACATACATTATTTTAATGGATCTGGGTTTGTCACCTTTCATTTGTCGTGTCCCCAGTAAACTAGGGTTTTACCTGTATCTCACTGAGGATATTTAGCACGAAAAAATAAATCGATACTTCTTTCCGATTTTTGATTACACAAAAACGAAACCCCGTTGCACGTTCTCATCAACCTGACAAACAGTGACACTCAATTACAACTGGAAACACCATGTGGAATCAAACTCTTCACACATGTTGATATCTCACTTTATATGAAAAGGGACGTTCGAGTGATTATCCGTCATTGTGGGGTTTATGGGCATATGCTCACGTATGTGTTTATGGATTTCGTGGGGATGGATAGTCATTTGAATGATTTATGCAACCATGTAACTTGCTTCATTTGCATTTGTCTGATTGGTTGGAAGAGATTGCCGCCTGGCAATAATCTCGCCAGATTGTATTTGCAATAAAAGTTTTAAATACAAGTCTCTCGGCCTACCCTTAGCAGGTAAGCAATATGATTGTACATATGTATGTATGTATGTTTGTAATTTATTTTTATCAAACACTGTTTATTCCACTTTAAAAAAGTAGAATAAACAGTGTTTGTTAAAAATAAATTACAATGTCTTTAAACCTTCACAACGTTAATGCCTTAACTATAAACAACATACGAGTATGTATGTTTGTTTATTTTGTTGGAGTTTCTTCGTTTACGTGTCACTTGATGGTTTGGACAATTGGAGCGATTGACTTAAGAAAGCCTAGCAAAAACAAAAATACAGTGCTGATGTAAGTGGAAGGCGCGGTAGAGAAATATCATGGAATGTGAAGTTGGATCAAATAAATGATATTTTGAAAGAAAATATGTAAAAAGTAAAAGCTGTTTGAGGAGGTGTTTATTTGGATGTGGATGAAGCGAAATATATGTTTCGAGATACAAAGCCTGATGGTCTCTCTTCTATGATGATCTCTCTTCTCTGATGGTCTCTCTTCTCTGATGGTCTCTCTTCTCTGATGGTCTCTCTTCTCTGATGCTCTCTCTTCTCTGATGGTCTCTCTTCTCTGATGGTATCTCTTCTCTGGCTATTCCAACAGGAGAACGATGTGATGTTATGTACACGTAATAAATTATTTTTTTCTTTATTTGGACTAAAGGTTCTTCATAAATATTAAGAGTATTAAATTTTCCTAGAACTAAACTCAAATCTGTCCTTTTTTCTTTTCTTTTTATATATAATTAACAAAAAAAAACTATCCTTGAATGTAAGCAGAAAGGTTATTAAACCGGTTGATTATTTTATTTTAGAATTTGTAACTCTACCAATGTCTATGTAATCAGGTAGTCACACAATTTATGTGAAATATACGAGTTGTGTGTGTACTTTCAAAAATTAATTTAATTATTATATTAATACTGGTTTTACTCAGGGGCCTTATTTCATCCGAATGTATTGTTGTCCTGGCACTTAGTGGTTATTTAACATACATTCTTGAAGCGTTTTTGACGTAACTGGTGTCATGAAATTACGATTTATAATTCTTGACTTTTTTAATGAGAAACTGAAAATATAGATATGTGTATGAGGCAAAAGATGTAAACGTGGATAGAAAGGTGTGAAAATCTGTCCTTTCTCCTGACCTCAATAGAGACAAAGCCTTATGATTAATATGTAAAATTTATGTAGAATACTTCATTTGCTCTTACTAAGTATAAACACATTGTATTTAATATCAGCAATAGTATTTCAGTACCGTCCACAACATTTTACAATAAACTTTGATGTATGGGAGTGAAATATAGACGTGGAAAAATACTGAAAATATATGAAAAGAGGCTGTAGAAATGTACCCACGTTTACCCTCTATACCTACCTGACAGTGAAATATAGGGTGGTCACTGAAAAACTGAAATGGTTTGAAAAAGTCAAAACTTGTACATTTTCAATCTTTTTTATTTTCTTTTTTTACAGGTTATAGAACTTTACTACCCCAAGATACTCAGCAGCGCCTGTAGCACCCCATTTGATTTCAACACCTAGCCAGAGATAACAACTTTTTGAACCACTTTTTGAACGTCGAAAGACAGAGTATTGTATGAGAATGTGTATGGATACGGAAGAGGCTAAAGATGTGTGTCGAGATAGGAAATGCTGGCACTTAATCTTATCTACCTTCCCCCATAGGAAAACGGCATAATGGTATGTACTGCATATTGAGAAATATGCTTTAAAAGCTGACTTAAGGGTTATATTAATTGTAATTTGTTTTATCAAACACTGTTTATTCCACTTTTTCTAACGATATAACCCTACCGGTTTCAAGGCGTTCACCCCATCACCAGGGGAGCACAAATAAGAATAAATTCTATTTGAACCTGTACCGACATACACCCTTCTAACGGTAAACATTAGGGTTGGGCACTGTGGGTGGAGGAAGGGAGGAGTCAACTTCTCCGAGCAACGGCGAGAGACTTGGAATATATGCTTTTGCCAGATGTTCACCCCGATGCAAATGGTTTAATTAATATTATTTTATAAAAGCCTTTGGTAGCACACACGCCATGACAACAATAAATTCAATTAACTAAATAAATCCTGAATCAGGTTGCCTTTAACGCTGGTATAGTAAACACAGCCCTGAGGCTATTAACAGTTATGTTGGTCATTTTAAGACAGGCGTCGTGATATTTGTATTCGATAACACCCAACCAAATATCCGACGCCCGTTGCAAAAATTTAATTACAAATCTACCTCATTTATAATTAACCCTACACACCCTGCACGAGACTTTATACCGAAAAGGGGATCATAGCACTTGGTGAGAGATACGCAACACTAGCGCCATCTGTCGCGTTTCAGTTGGCTAGCATTCATCATCGACATCATTACTAATTTAATAACAGGTTTCATTCAAATTTTATTATTTCAACAATTTTTTATTTTGTATTGAACAATTAATTCACACAATAAGATAATTTACGATAAATTACTGTTATTAAATAAAATATGTTGTGCGCCATCATCCTTAATTTGACACTACTCTAGCGATTAATAATTCATCAAAGGTTTTGGATTTAACTTTGTAAAACTACATCTTTGAATATTTAATAATAAATTACTTTGAGAATGAATTATGAAAGAATGATTAAGCGAGTAAAGTCTGTTGAAACTGAACTGAAAATTTGTAGGTCCGTTCTCTCTGCCTTCTCCGCGAGGGCACGGCGTGATGATATATAATTATTACCGGAATAACGAATTATTTTATTCTTAAATATTCCAATATAGAGTTTTTAAATTATTTTTTTTAATTCTTGTGTACATAATTAAACGTGTTGCATCTGGTGAACTTGTTGCTATGCATCAATTGTTCCAACCAACCAAGAGCTAGTGGAATCACGAAGTCATTTAGATAAATCAGATAAAAGGTTTCGCATAATGAATATTTTTAACTTTTTCAATCAGATGCGGTCAAAAGGTCTAGGGTCATCTTGTACGACCCCGCCCCCTATTCCGGCATCACTCGAGTATGAAAAGAAGAAACTCGACCACGGAGGTATCATCGGTGATCAGTTTCCCCACCTTTACACAAAAAAAAGAATTAAATACAACTTCAAATAAAAACTAAGGTTTCTGTAGATACTTTAAAAATATTTTTTACATGCCATTCAAATGCCAGAATATATATACAATGACCTTTGTGGTCTTGTTGATATGACGCCTATTTTTCAATTAAAAAAACTCTACTTTCACCTTATTAATTTGGTGTACGTTAACTCTCGTTGTCGTGAGATTAAGGCTGGTGTGTTGAATAAGATGAAGAAGGGCACTATGATATGTTGAATAAGATGAAGAAGGGCAATATGATATGTTGAATAAGGTGAAGAAGGGCACTTTGATATGTTGAATAAGATGAAGAAGGGCACTATGATATGTTGAATAAGATGAAGAAGGGCACTATGAGATTGAGATGGTTTGGGCATGTGGAACAAAACAACAAATAAAAAGCAACAAAAGAAATATAAAAAGTATGGTTGGATCAAATGAATTATATTTAAATGTAAGAAGTAAGAGGAATCGTAGGGTCTGTTTGAGAAGGTGTATAGATGTAGAAAAGGCAAAGAATGTGTCTCCAAAAATAGTAGTCTTCAAGTGTTTCCTAAAGCTTCACACGTCACCACCATATGTCCAACACTTTGATCTGCACACCATATCCAATTGAAATATTCGTCGCCGTTATAATTTTTGGGCCCCGTAGTCGAGGACCCCATCGCCATTCCAACGCCAATGTAGCAGGAAAATGAAGCTGTGCCGTAGAGTTTCTGTTTTACTCTTTGAGTGTTACGTTGCACACCAGCAAACTCACCGGCCACACCGCTGTACTGAATCCGATGGCATATTTATTTATTTAATTATCGACACAACAGTGTATTTTATATACAAATGAACATATGACAAGTTATACAAGTACTTAAAATTATTGACAAAAAATACAAAACTTTGTCTTAAACTAACAAGTACAGGAGATACAAAAAGCAATAGTAATAATAAATTACTAAGTCATTTTTTAAAATTATTTAATATTCATATGTATATTTAAGTTCAATATATGTATGTATGGTATATAACAAAATATTGCCAAATTTTACCAAGTAGACTTACGTAATTGTCGAAGACGACTTGTTTTATAGTGGTAAAGAACTAAGATTTGTTTTTAGTGGAACAACGCTTACATAGAATAAGAATAATTGAAGTTTTCAGGAATTTTATGAATAGATCTTGAGATACAGAAAACACATAGGCTCACTTGTAGAACGAGATGCAAGTTGCTTTGCAGAATCGAAACCATCCACATGTTGATGCAGGGTTACTCAACTCCAGAGGCAAAGTATTGTCCTTCGTGTTTCGTTTAGACTAGGTTATTTACGAGTACTGCGCATACTTGATGGCAAGGATGGACGTCATTCAATCTTTTAGTGGTCATCCTGTATAATGATGGGGTTTATGTATAAAACGTTGCATTACAGTTTCATAAGATGAATTAGTAATTTATTTACTGTGATGCAGTTCTCTTAGAAATGTCTGATACAAAATACATTAAACAAAAAGGATATTTGCGATAAATAGTTTTTAACACAGAAAATATATCACCTTTGACGTATGGAAATAAAAAATTGGACTTAGAATAAAACTGAAAAAAAGCTGAATAAATTAATTAGAAACGCTTGTACTTAGAAGAATACATGAGAAGAGTGTATGGGGTGATAAGAAATGAACGTGAACGCATTTGTGACGTTTTGAATAAGATCACTTTGGGGTGATTTTGGCAAGTGGAACGATTGAATGAAGAAACACATACTAAATAAATAAACTGGAAAAAAGTGAGTAGAAGCCGTGATAGATGTAGAGTGGTAGATGGACATCGAAAAAAGTATGGTTAGGTAATGTGAATGATATTTTGAAAGAATAAGAAATGAAAGAAATCGTAGGAGCTGCTTGACAATGTATATGTGTATTATAGATATGGAAGGGGCTAAATATATGTATCAAGAGAGGAAAAAAGTCTGGCACTCTGCCCTCTGTAACTACCCCAGCAGGAAAACAGCGTTATGGTATGTATGTATGTTTTAATATCGTCGTAATCTATAGAAAAGTAATTTACGAGTATTATCGGAAGTTCTCCAAGCGGAGAAAATTTTCGACACACGTTATTTGAAAATTCCTCACTTGAATGTTGACAGGAATTCGTTCTTCGTGTTTGTGTTAACTCTGTTGAAATCGATCGAATATTTTTTTAGTTTTAATACCGTTTAATAAACGATTGATTATGTCTTCTTAGTAATATTATTTTATGGAAACAAAAATTCTGTTTTTATATTTTATTTTTCATTAATGGTAAGTGCTTCATTTAAAATATTTACAAAATATACACATTTCAACAAAACCAAATTAAAATACATATCAACACAATAAAAAAATTAAGATAATACATAAATAAGCAAATAAACATGTCAAATTGATTTAAAAAATGTGTAAATAAAAATTTAACAATATACATGGTTGATTTTACGATACAGGACCGTCTCGAGTAAGCTGCCGCACCTCACCACACCAATTTAACATTAATTCAAAAAGAATAGTACAGTTCCAATTAAACACTTTATTAATTCTGCAATCAGACTTACCTTATAGCTTAATAGGCTATGGTAAAATACATCGAAAATCTCAGTAAATAAATTTTTTACTATACATGATGGGGTAATTAAGTTGGTAATTGGATACTTTGCTTGAAATCTTAAAAAAATAAATTGTAAAATTTACGAGGTTGGTTTCTGTAATTAAAAATAAATTGTAAAATTTACAAAGTTGGTTTCAGTAATTAAAAAAAAAAAGGATAATTTACAAAGTTGGTTCCAGTTATTAAAGATAGAAAGTATAATTTACGAAGTTGGTTTCAGTAATTAAAAATAAAAAGTGTAATTTACGAAGTTGGTTACAGTAATTAAAGATAGATATTATAATTTACGAAGTTGGTTCCAGTTTTTAAAGATATCTAGTATAATTTACGAAGCTGGTTTCAGTAATTAAAAATAAACAGTATAATTTACGAAGTTCGTTTCAGTAATTCAAAATAGATAGCATAATTTACGAAGCTGGTTCTAGTAATTAAAGATAGACAGTATAATTTACGAAGTTGGTTTCAGTAATTATAAATAAAACAGTTCAAGGTATGCAACTTCAACTCATCAACGATTATATCGAAAAATTCAAATATCTCTTACCTTCATCAAGTCACATATAACTACAAAATACTAACTTAACAGGAAATAAAAACAAGATTTAAAACTTTAATAATATAATTATGGTATAAGTTAATTAGGCATTCCATCACATAAAGAGATTTTGATGATGTGTGCCGATAACAATTTGAAAGAAGCTGGGCAGTATGAGAATATGTGAACCCTCATCATCATGACGTGTAGCACATGACTGAGCATCGTGACTCCCATGATAGTCTCTGACGACTCTTCTCTATCCATCCCTGCACTCCGCGGCTCGAAAGGCAGTTGTTAAGAATAGTCTAATAGCGTATTTCACTGGGTCAGTCCAACGCATTGGGATTCTATCTCTTGTGCGTTGTCTTTCCACGCCTCCAGAAAACACAAACCTCTCCAAACTGTATCAATGGCCATGAGCAACGTGCCCAAAGAATCCATCCGTACACTTGCAATAACTCTCTTTTGAACTTGTACGTCTTTCAGGAATTATGGAATAGTGTACACCCAAGAAGAAAGTCATGTAGTAACACTTTAGATAATACCTGAGACAGTTCCAGATCCTTGAATTAGAGGTAATTTATGAATTAATAACTTTTTATAAACTGATCCCCACTATATGTGTTTTACATTCTATTCCGAGATCATTCCGCCTGAAAGTTGCCTCGGGATAGGTGGTCCATCCCTGCACTTCGCGGCTCGAAGGGCCATTATTAAGGATAGTCCAGTTGCATATTTCACTTGGTCAGTCCAACGCATTGGTGTTCTTCCTCTTGTGCGTCGTCCTTCCACGCCTCCAGTAACCACAAACCTCTCCAAACTGTCTCCATGGCCACGAGCAACGTGCCCAAAGAATCGGAGGACTCGTCGAAGGCATATTGTTGACAATCAACTGAAATCAGGTCGAAAATCAATATAAAAACTACTGTAGTTTTAAATATTTAAAGAGTTAAACCAATAAATTAATATATGTGACTATAAATTAATGAAGAATCGAGTGCGAGTAGGTGGGACATGTTGAACGGGCGGGAGAAATTTACAATTGAGTCAAGATTGTATGCGGCGCGCAGAGGACACTTAAAGAAAACATGGTCGAGGGTCTCCTTACCTAACACATCGATCAATAAGTCCCGGGACTAACTACTAAAACAACATTTCTTTGCCAAAATTCTTCTTTATTCATCAACATATTTATTTATCCTTCAAGAACGATACATTCATTCCAACGCTTTCCTAACTTTTCTATGCCAGCCGTGAAGAATGATTTATCTTTGGTTTCAAAATAGGCGTTAGTTTTGGCAATCACTTCTTCATTGGAGCCAAATCTCTTTCCCTGGAGCATCTTTTTGAAGTCTGCGAACAGCCAATAGTCACTGGGGGGTAAATCTGGAGAATACGGTGGGTGCGGAAGCAATTCGAAGTTCAACTCATGCAATTTGGGCATCGTTACCATCGACTTGTGACACGGTGCTTTGTCCTGATGAAAAAGAACTTTTTTCTTCTTCATATGGGGCCGTTTTTTTGCAATTTCTGCCTTCAAACACTCCAATAAAGCTATGTTATATTTGCTATTGACGGGTTTTCCCTTTTCAAGGTGATCGATGAATATTATACCATGCGCATCCCAAAATACGGAGGCCATCATAACCTTCCCGGCCGACTTTTGAGTTTTTGGTCGCTTCGGACGACTTTCACCGGCTGCTCTCCACTCAGCTGACTGCCGATTTGATTCCGGATAATAGTGGTAGATCCAAGTTTCATTCATTGTCTCATATCGACGTAAAAACTCCTGTTCATTTTTAAAATAGCAACAGTAGCGTCCCTTAAACCACTGTAACTCAATTACACAATGTCGAAATGTCATGAAAGTTTGACACGTAACTTCTAAAGGTTGGTACTAATTAAAAATGGTATGAATTTGTTATTAGAGGTGCCATCTGTTGGTCAATCCCGGGACATATTGATCGATGTGTTATATCTCACGTAGGAAGATGAAGAATCTCATATTGGACTGACCAATTGAGAGATGTAACAGGGACTACCCTCAACAACTGCCCTTCGAACCGTGGAGTGCAGGGCTGTAAGGAGAGAAGTCGTCAGAGGCTATCATGGGAGTCACGATGCTCAGTCATGAGCTACACGACTGGGTTATGATGATATTGTAATCGAAGGTAGTTGAATTTTTAATTCTACATAAGTTTATTTTTTGAAACTTTTTCGTAATGATTCATCAGATAATAACACTAGTTAACAAGGTTTTTGTAACAAGGGTGAAAATCGTCATTTTAGGAGGTGTTTATTTGGATGTGGAAGAAGCGAAATATATGTTTCGAGATACAAAGTCTGATGGTATCTCTTCTCTGGCTATTCCAACAGGAAAACGATGTGATGTTATGTACACGTAATATTTTTTTTTTCTTTATTTTGACTGAAGGTTCTTCATAAATATTAAGAGTATTAAATTTTCCTAGAACTTAACTTAAATCTGTCCTTTTTTCTTTTCTTTTTATATATAATTACCAAAAAAAAACTATCCTTGAATGTAAGCAGAAAGGTTATTAAACCGGTTGATTATTTTATTTTATATTTTGTATCTCTGCCAATGTCTATGTAATCAGGTAGTCACACAATTTATGTAAAATATACGAGTTGTGAGTGTACTTTCAAAAATTAATTTAATTATTATATTAATACTGGTTTTACTCAGGGGCCTTATTTCATCCGAATGTATTGTTGTCCTGGCACTTAGTGGTTATTTAACATACATTCTTGAAGCGTTTTTGACGTAACTGGTGTCATGAAATTACGATTTATAATTCTTGACTTTTTTAATGAGAAACTGAAAATATAGATATGTGTATGAGGCAAAAGATGTAAACGTGGATAGAAAGGTGTGAAAATCTGTCCTTTCTCCTAACCCCAATAGAGACGAAGCCTTATGATTAATATGTAAAATTTATGTAGAATACTTAATTTGCTCTAACTAAGTATAAACACATTGTATTTAATATCAGCAATAGTATTTCAGTACCGTCCACAAAATTTTACACTTAACTACTTTGATGTATGGGAGGGTAATATAGATGGGAAAAAATACTGAAAAGATATGAAAAGAGGCTGTTGAAATGTACCCACGTTTACCCTCTCTACCTACCTGACAGTGAAATATAGAGTAGCCACTGAAAAACTGAAGGGGTTGAAAAAGTCATAACTTGTTCATTTTCAATCTTTTTTATTTTCTTTTTTTACAGATTTTAGAACTTTACTACCCCAAGATACTCAGCAGCGCCTGTAGCACCCCATTTGATTTTAACACCAAGCCAGAGATAACAACTTTTTGAACGCCAAAAGACATAGTATTGTATAAGAATGTGTATGGATACGGAAGAGGCTAAATATGTGTGTCGAGATAGGAAATCCTGGCACTTTATCTTATCTACCTTCCCCCATAGGAAACCGGCATAATGGTATGTATGTACTACATGTTGAGAAATATGCTTTAAAAGCTGACTAAAGGGTTAAATTAATTGTAATTTGTTTTATCAAACACTGTTTATTCCACTTTTTGTAACGATATAACCCTACCGGTTTCAAGGCTTTCACCTCATCACCAGGGGAGCACAAACAAGACTAAATTATGTTCGAACCTGTACCGACATACACCCTTCTAACGGTAAACATTAAGGTTGGGCACTGTGGGTGGAGGAAGGGAGGAGTCAACTTCTCCGAGCAGCGGCGAGAGACTTGGAATATATGGGTTTGCCAGATGTTCACCCCGATGCAAATGCCTTTGATAGCACACACGCCATGACAACAATAAGTTCAATTAACTAAAAACATCCTGAGTTTCATCGAACCCTGGTTATTAAATCAGGTTGTCTTTAAGGCTGGTATAGTAATCACAGCCCTGAGGCTATTAACAGTTATGTTGGTCATTTTAAGACAGGCGTCGTGATATTTGTATTAGGTACCCACCAACAAAATATCCGACGCCCGTTTCAAAAATTGTACACACCATCATCATTAGCATTTAACCCGACACAACCTGCACGAGACTTTATACCGGAAAAGGGATACTAGTACTTGGTGAGAGATACGCAACACTAGCGCCATCTGTCGCGTTTTAGTTGGCTAGCATTCATCATCGACATCATTACTAATTTAATAACAGGATTCATCCAAATTTTATTATCTCAACAATTTTTTGTTTTGTATGGAACAACTAATTCACACAATAAGATAATTTACGATAAATTACTGTAATTAAAAAAAATATGTTGTGCGCCATCATCCTTTATTTGACACTACTCCAGCGATTAATAATTCATCACAGGTTTTGGATTGAACTTTGTAAAACTACATGTTTGAATATTTAACAATAAATTACTTTGAGAATTAATTTTGAAAGAATGACTAAGCGAGTAAAGTCTGTTGAAACTGAACTGAAATTTTTTGTAGGTCTGTTCTCTCTGCCTTCTCCGCGAGGGACACGGCGAGATGATATATAATTATTACCGGGATAACGAAGTATTTTATTCTTAAATATTCCAATATAGAGTTTTTAAATTTTTTTTTTAAATTCTTGTGCACATAATTAAACGTGTTGCATCTGGTGAACTTGTTGCTATGCATAAATTGTTCCAACCAACCAAGAGCTAGTGGAATCACGAAGTCATTTAGATAAATCAGATAAAAGGTTTCGCATAATGAATATTATTAACTATTTCAATCAGATGCGGTCAAAAGGTCTAGGGTCATCTTGTACGACCCCGCTCCCTATTCCGGCATCACTCGAGTATGAAAAGAAGAAACTCGACCACGGAGGTATCATCGGTGATCAGTTTCCCCACCTTTACACAAAAAAAAGAATTAAATACAACTTCAAATAAAAACTAAGGTTTCTGTAGATACTTTAAAAATATTTTTTACATGCCATTCAAATGCCAGAATATATATACAATGACCTTTGTGGTCTTGTTGATATGACGCCTATTTTTCAATTAAAAAAACTCTACTTTCACCTTATTAATTTGGTGTACGTTAACTCTCGTTGTCGTGAGATTAAGGCTGGTGTGTTGAATAAGATGAAGAAGGGCACTATGATATGTTGAATAAGATGAAGAAGGGCAATATGATATGTTGAATAAGGTGAAGAAGGGCACTTTGATATGTTGAATAAGATGAAGAAGGGCACCATGATATGTTGAATAAGATGAAGCAGGACACTATGAGATTGAGATGGTTTGGGCATGTGGAACAAAGCAACAAAAGAAATATAAAAAGTATGGTTGGATCAAATGAATTATATTTAAATGTAAGAAGTAAGAGGAATCGTAGGGTCTGTTTGAGAAGGTGTATAGATGTAGAAAAGGCAAAGAATGTGTCTCCAAAAATAGTAGTCTTCAAGTGTTTCCTAAAGCTTCACACGTCACCACCATATGTCCAACACTTTGATCTGCACACCATATCCAATTGAAATATTCGTCGCCGTTATAATTTTTGGGCCCCGTAGTCGAGGACCCCATCGCCATTCCAACGCCAATGTAGCAGGAAAATGAAGCTGTGCCGTAGAGTTTCTGTTTTACTCTTTGAGTGTTACGTTGCACACCAGCAAACTCACCGGCCACACCGCTGTACTGAATCCGATGGCATATTTATTTATTTAATTAACGACACAACAGTGTATTTTATATACAAATGAACATATGACAAGTTATACAAGTACTTAAAATTATTGACAAAAAATACAAAACTTTGTCTTAAACTAACAAGTACAGGAGATACAAAAAGCAATAGTAATAATAAATTACTAAGTCATTTTTTAAAATTATTTAATATTCATATGTATATTTAAGTTCAATATATGTATGTATGGTATATAACAAAATATTGCCAAATTTTACCAAGTAGACTTACGTAATTGTCGAAGACGACTTGTTTTATAGTGGTAAAGAACTAAGATTTGTTTTTAGTGGAACAACGCTTACATAGAATAAGAATAATTGAAGTTTTCAGGAATTTTATGAATAGATCTTGAGATACAGAAAACACATAGGCTCACTTGTAGAACGAGATGCAAGTTGCTTTGCAGAATCGAAACCATCCACATGTTGATGCAGGGTTACTCAACTCCAGAGGCAAAGTATTGTCCTTCGTGTTTCGTTTAGACTAGGTTATTTACGAGTACTGCGCATACTTGATGGCAAGGATGGACGTCATTCAATCTTTTAGTGGTCATCCTGTATAATGATGGGGTTTATGTATAAAACGTTGCATTACAGTTTCATAAGATGAATTAGTAATTTATTTACTGTGATGCAGTTCTCTTAGAAATGTCTGATACAAAATACATTAAACAAAAAGGATATTTGCGATAAATAGTTTTTAACACAGAAAATATATCACCTTTGACGTATGGAAATAAAAAATTGGACTTAGAATAAAACTGAAAAAAAGCTGAATAAATTAATTAGAAACGTTTGTACTTAGAAGAATACATGAGAAGAGTGTATGGGGTGATAAGAAATGAATGTGAACGCATTTGTGACGTTTTGAATAAGATCACTTTGGGGTGATTTTGGCAAGTGGAATGATTGAATGAAGAAACACTTACTAAATAAATAAACTGGAAGAAAGTGAGTAGAAGCCGTGGTAGATGTAGAGTGGTAGATGGAGATCAAAAAAGTATGGTAAGTTAATGTGAATGATATTTTGAAAGAATAAGAAATGAAAGAAATCGTAAGAGCTGCGTGACAATGTATATGTGTATTATAGATATGGAAGGGGCTAAATATATGTATCAAGATAGAAAAAAAGTCTGGCACTCTGCCCTCTGTAACTACCCCAGCAGGAAAACAGCGTTATGGTATGTATGTATGTTTTAATATCATCGTAATCGATAGAAAAGTAATTTACGAGTATTATCGGAAGTTATCCAAGCGGAGAAAATTTTCGACACACGTTATTTGAAAATTCCTCACTTGAATGTTGACAGGAATTCGTTCTTCGTGTTTGTGTTAACTCTGTTGAAATCAATCGAATATTTTTTTTAGTTTTAATACCGTTTAATAAACAATTGGTTATGTCTTCTTAGTAATATTATTTTATGGAAACAAAAATTCAGTTTTTATATTTTATTTTTCATAAATGGTAAGTGCTTCATTTAAAATATTTACAAAATAAACACATTTCAACAAAACCAAATAAAAAGACATGTTAACACAGTAAAACAATCAAGATAATATATAAATACGCAAATAAACATGTCAAATTGATTTAAAAAATATGTAAATAAAAATTTAACAATATACATGGTTGATTTTACGATACAGGACCGTCTCGAGTAAGCTGCCGCACCTCACCACACCAATTTAACATTAATTCAAAAAGAATAGTACAGTTCCAATTAAACACTTTATTAATTCTGCAATCAGACTTACCTTATAGCTTAGGCTATGGTAAAATACATCGAAAATCTCAGTAAATTTATTTTTTACTATACATGATGGGGGAATTAAGTTGGTAATTGGATACTTTGCCTGAAATCTTAAAAAAATAAATAGTAAAATTTACGAGGTTGGTTTCTGTAATTAAAAATAAATTGTAAAATTTACAAAGTTTTTTTCAGTAATTAAAAATAAAAAGGATAATTTACAAAGTTGGTTCCAGTAATTTAAGATAGAAAGTATAATTTACGAAGTTGGTTTCAGTAATTAAAAATAAAAAGTGTAATTTACGAAGTTGGTTCCAGTAATTAAAGATAGATAGTATAATTTACGAAGTTGGGTTGAGTAATTAAAAATAAAAAGTGTAATTTACGAAGTTGGTTCCAGTAATTAAAGAAAGATAGTATAATTTACGAAGTTGGTTCCAGTTATTAAAGATAGGTAGTATAATTTACGAAGCTGGTTTCAGTAATTAAAAATAAACAGTATAATTTACGAAGTTCGTTTCAGTAATTATAAATAAAACAGTTCAAGGTATGCAACTTCAACCCATCAACGATTATATCAAAACGTTCAAATATCTCTTACCTTCATCAAGTCACATATAACTACAAAATACTAACTTAACAGGAAATAAGAACAAGTTTTAAAACTTGAATATTATAATTATGTTAGAAGTTAATTAGGCATTCCATCACATAAAGATATTTTGATGATGTGTGCCGATAACAATTTGAAAGAAGCTGGGCAGTATGAGAATATGTGAACCCTCATCATCATGACGTGTAGCACATGACTGAGCATCGTGACTCCCATGATAGCCTTTGATTACTCTTCTCCATCCATCGCTGCACTCCGCGGCTCGACAGACAGTTGTTAAGAATAGTCAAATAGCGTATTTCACTTGGTCAGTCCAACGTATTGGGATTCTTTCTCTTGTGTGTCGTCTTTCCACGCCTCCAGAAAACACAAACCTCTCTAAACTGTATCAATGGCCATGAGCAATGTGCCCAAAGAATCCATCCGTACACTTGCAATAACTCTCTTTTGAACTTATACAACTTTCAGGAATTTTGGAATGGTGTACTCTCAAGAATAAAGTCATGTAGTAACACCTTAGATTATACCTGAGAGAGTTCCAGATCCTTTAATTAGAGGTAATTTATGAATTAATAACTTTTTATTCCACTAGTTAAACTGATCCCCACTATATGTGTTTTACATTCTATTCCGAGATCATTCCGCCTGAAAGTTGCCTCGGGATAGGTGGTCCATCCCTGCATTTCACGGCTCGAAGGGCAATTATTAAGGATAGTCCAGTTGCATATTTCACTTGGTCAGTCCAATGCATTGGTGTTCTTCCTCTTGTGCGTCGTCCTTCCACGCCTCCAGTAACCACAAACTTCTCCAAACTGTCTTCCTGGCCACGTGCAATGTGCCCAAAGAATCGAGTGCGAGTAGGTGGGACATGTTGAACGGGCGGAAGACATTTACAATTGAGTCAAGATTGTATGCGGCGCGCAGAAGACACTTAAAGAAAACATGGTCGAGGGTCTCCTTACCTAGCACATCGATCAATAAGTCCTGGGACTAACTACTAAAACAACATTTGTTTGCCAAAATTCTTCTTTATTCATCAACATATTTATTTATCCTTCAAGAACGATACATTCATTCCAACGCTTTCCTAACTTTTTTATGCCAGCCGTGTAGAATGATTTATCTTTGGTTTCAAAATAGGCGTTAGTGTCGGCAATCACTTCTTCATTGGAGCCAAACCTCTTTCCCTGGAGCATCTTTTTGAGGTCTGCGAACAGCCAATAGTCGCTGGGGACCAAATCTGGAGAATATGGTGGGTGCGTAAGCAATTCAAAGTTCAACTCATGCAATTTGACCATCGACTTATGACACGGTGCATTGTCTTTATGAAAGAGAACTTTTTCTTCTTCATATGGGGCCGTTTTTTGCAATTTCTGCCTTCAAACGCTCCAATAAAGCTATGTTATATTTGCTATTGATAGTTTTTCCCTTTTCAAGGTGATCGATGAATATTATACCATGCGCATCCCAAAATACGGAGGCCATAACCTTCCCGGCCGACTGTTGAGTTTTTGGTCGCTTTGGACGACTTTCACCGGCTGCTCTCCACTCAGCTGAATGCCAATTTGATTCCGGAGTACAGTGGTGGATACAAGTTTCATCCATTGTCACATGCCGACGCAAAAGGTCCTGTTTATTTTTAAAATAGCAAAAGTAGCGTCACTAAAACCATTGTAACTCAATGACACAATGTCGAAATGTCATGAAAATATGACACGTAACTTCTAAAGGCTGGTACTAATTGAAAATGGTATGAATTTGTTATAAGAGGTGCCATCTGTTGGTCAATCCCGGGACATATTGATCGATGTGTTCTATCTCACGTAGGAAGATGAAGAATCTCATATTGGACTGACCAATTGAGAGATGTAACAGGGACTACCCTTAACAACTGCTCTTCGAACCGTGGAGTGCAGGGCTGTAAGGATAGAAGTCGTCAGAGGCTATCATGGGAGTCACGATGCTCAGTCATGAGCTACACGACTGGGTTATGATGATATTGTAATCGAAGATAGTTGAATTTTTAATTCTATATAAGTTTATTTTTTGAAACTTTTTCGTAATGATTCATCAGATAATAACACTAGTTAACAAGGTTTTTGTAACAAGGGTGAAAATTGTCATTTTAGGAGGTGTTTATTTGGATGTGGAAGAAGCGAAATATATGTTTCGAGATACAAATTCTAATGGTATCTCTTCTCTGATGTTCTCTGTTATCTGATGGTCTCTCTTCTCTGGCTATTCCAACAGGAAAACGATGTGATGTTATGTACACGTAATATTTTTTTTCTTCTTTATTTTGATTTAAGGTTCTTCATAAATATTAAGAGTATTAAATTTTCCTAGAACTTAACTCAAATCTGTCCTTTTTTCTTTTCTTTTTATATATAATTAACAAAAAAAAACTATCCTTGAATGTAAGCAGAAAGGTTATAAAACCGGTTCATTATCTTATTTTATATTTTGTATCTCTGCCAATGTCTATGTAATCAGGTAGTCACACAATTTATGTGAAATATACGAGTTGTGAGTGTACTTTCAAAAATTAATTTAATTATTATATTAATACTGGTTTTACTCAGGGGCCTTATTTCATCCGAATGTATTGTTGTCCTGGCACTTAGTGGTTATTTAACATACATTCTTGAAGCGTTTTTGACGTAACTGGTGTCATGAAATTACGATTTATAATTCTTGACTTTTTTAATGAGAAACTGAAAATATAGATATGTGTATGAGGCAAAAGATGTAAACATGGATAGAAAGGTGTGAAAATCTGTCCTTTCTCCTAACCCCAATAGAGACGAAGCCTTATGATTAATATGTAAAATTTATGTAGAATACTTAATTTGCTCTAACTAAGGATAAACACATTGTATTTAATATCAGCAATAGTATTTCAGTACCGTCCACAAAATTTTACACTAAACTACTTTGATGTATGGGAGGGTAATATAGACGTGGAAAAATACTGAAAAGATATGAAAAGAGGCTGTAGAAATGTACCCACGTTTACCCTCTCTACCTACCTGACAGTGAAATATAGGGTAGCCACTGAAAAACTGAAGGGTTTGAAAAAGTCATAGCTTGTTCATTTTCAATCTTTTTTATTTTCTTTTTTTACAGATTTTAGAACTTTACTACCCCAAGATACTCAGCAGCGCCTGTAGCACCCCATTTGATTTCAACACCTAGCCAGAGATAACAACTTTTTGAACGCCGAAAGACATAGTATTGTATGAAAATGTGTATGGATACGGAAGAGGCTAAATATGTGTGTCGAGATAGGAAATCCTGGCACTTTATCTTATTTACCTTCCCCCATAGGAAAACGGCAAAATGGTATGTATTGCATATTGAGAAATATGCTTTAAAAGCTGACTAAAGGGTTAAATTAATTGTAATTGGTTTTATCAAACACTGTTTATTCCACTTTTTGTAACGATATAACCCTACCGGTTTCAAGGCTTTCACCTCATCACCAGGGGAGCACAAACAAGACTAAATTATGTTCGAACCTGTACCGACATACACCCTTCTAACGGTAAACATTAGGGTTGGGCACTGTGGGTGGAGGAAGGGAGGAGTCAACTTCTCCGAGCAACGGCGAGAGACTTAGAATATATGCTTTTGCCAGATGTTCACCCCGATGCAAATGGTTTAATTAATATTATTTTATAAAAGCCTTTGGTAGCACACACGCCATGACAACAACAATTTCAATTAACTAAAAAAATCCTCAATTTCATCGAACCCTGGTTATTAAATCAGGTTGCCTTTAAGGCTGGTATGGTAATCACAGCCCTGAGGCTATTAACAGTTATGTTGGTCATTTTAAGACAGGCGTCGTGATATTTGTATTCGATAACACCCAACCAAATATCCGACGCCCGTTGCAAAAATTTAATTACAAATCTACCTCATTTATAATTAACCCTACACACCCTGCACGAGACTTTATACCGAAAAGGGGATACAAGCACTTGGTGAGAGATACGCAACACTAGCGCCATCTGTCGCGTTTCAGTTGGCTAGCATTCATCATCGACATCATTACTAATTTAATAATAGGGTTCATCCAAATTTTACTATCTCAACAATTTTTTATTTTGTATGGAACAATTAATTCACACAATAAGATAATTTACGATAAATTACTGTTAGTAAATATAATATGTTGTGCGCCATCATCCTTTATTTGACACTACTCTAGCGATTAATAATTCATCACAGGTTTTGGATTTAACTTTGTAAAACTACATCTTTGAATATTTAACAATAAATTACTTTGAGAATGAATTTTGAAAGAATGACTAAGCGAGTAAGTCTGTTGAAACTGAACTGAAATTTTTTGTAGGTCTGTTCTCTCTGCCTTCTCCGCGAGGGACACGGCGTGATGATATATAACTATTACCGGAATAACGAAGTATTTTATTCTTAAATATTCCAATATAGAGTTTTTTAAAAAAAAATTTAAATTCTTGTGTACATAATTTAACGTGTTGCATCTGCTGAACTTGTTGCTATGCATCAATTGTTCCAACACACCATTGGAAGCTAGTGGAATCACGAAGTCATTTAGATAAATCAGATAAAAGGTTTCGCATAATGAATATTATTAACTATTTCAATCAGATGCAGTCAAAAGGTCTAGGGTCATCTTGTACGACCCCGCCCCCTATTCCGGCATCAGTCGAGTATGAAAAGAAGAAACTCGACCACGGGGGTATCATCGGTGTTTTTCAGTCCACACCTTTACACAAAAATAAAAGAATAAAACCACTGTAACTCAATGACACGATGTCGGAATGTCACGAAAGTTTGACACGTAACTTCTAAAGGTTGGTACTAACTGAGAATGGTATGGATTTGTTATTAGAGGCGCCATCTGTAGGTTAATCCAGAGACTTATTGATCGATGTGTTATATCTCATGTAGGAAGATGAAGAATCCCATATTGGACTGACCAATTGAGAAATGTAACAGGGACTACCCTTAACAACTGCCCTTCGAACCGTGGAGTGCAGGGCTGTAAGGAGAGAAGTCGTCAGAGGCTATCATGGGAGTCACGATGCTCAGTCATGAGCTACACGACTGGGTTATGATGATATTGTAATCGAAGATAGTTGAATTTTTAATTCTACATAAGTTTATTTTTTGAAACTTTTTCGTAATGATTCATCAGATAATAACACTAGTTAACAAGGTTTTTGTAACAAGGGTGAAAATGGTTATTTTAGGTCAATTTTTGTGTGCTGATAACGAATATGAACTTGAAAATGTTTCATCACGTACCTTTTAAGAGAAAAACTTGAAATTAGTTTTTGACTGAAACTACTTTTGAAAGATGAAAAGTTCGAAAAAAAATTAAGTGTTGAAGAACTAGAAGCTTGGAAAGCCTTTGGAAGAGTTGTTAGTGGTTTTCTAGGTTATAATAAAGCTGACAATTACGAACAGCTTGTACAAGAACTCTTGCAGTTACCAGAAGCTAGGATGTCGAATGTCACTGAAAATACACTTCCCGCATTCCCATCTAGACTTTTTCCCAGAAAACTTAGGAGCTTTAAGTGATAAACAAGGGGAAAGATTCCATTAGGATATTCACAGAATGGAACAACGATATCAAGGAAGGTGGAATTGTAATATGATGGGGGACTTTTGTTGATTTTTGTTTTAGAGAAGGTGACACAAAGTACAAGAGGAAAAAATTGCTGTAAGTATTTCATATTTTAACAAAAAAATGTTGCTATAGTTCGGAAATTCTAGGATGAGTCCTATGACAGCTCACAAATTTGCCCCGATACAACCTTATGTAATGTATTTATCTAAATAACTTGCTATTTATTGGAATTGAGGCTTATATTAACTCTTTCCCCGCGGGGAGCACAAACGCCTGTGATCTGACGACAATCCAAGTTTCAAATCACAAATACTTAAAAAAAATGACACAAAACCGGAATAAAAATTGAACTAAAATTTAAAATAATCTTTATTCTAGCGACATCTCTGAAAACCTTGTCAAATAATATATTAGTTTATGAGATATTGTTGAATAAACAGAGCGCCGAATTTTTTTGGTTTCTCAATATTTCCAGTATTAACGACCTGTCACGCGGATCGAGTCCTGCGATGAGTCTCTCTTACGTAAATAAGCATTACTAAGTCTCTCTTACGTAAATAAACATTACTAGTGCTATATGCATTTGATTGGGTGAGTGTCATGAAGCATTGATTTGATCGTAGCATTCCTTTGTTTATTTTACGTAATGTTAAGTTTATCTCCTTTATTTAATGAGTCTCCTTAAGAGTAATGACTATTATTTATTATCAGTTACTTAAGTGTCATGTTTACTTGGTGTTGTAATCAAATATCAGTGGTTCTAAACAAAATATGTGTTTAAACTTAGAAATTAAAAAACGCTGAAATTGTGCCGCGCACAGGATTCGTGGAATTTGATTTTTAACGCGGTGAACAGGTTAAATTTGATAAAATAATTAAAATTATTGAACATCGTTACCAGGTTGTATTGGGGCCAATTTGTGAGCTGTCACAGGACTCATCCTAGATTTTCCGAACTATATTAATTTGTATATGGGTGTTTACTGTAATGTAGGGGCTCCTATATTAAGTTATCTAATTTGAGTTTTCATTCAATTTAATATAAAATATCTAAAAAAAAGATGATTCGATCAAATGTATAAAAAAGGCTATTTTTTAACAAAAAATTGGTATATAAGGTGCTTTTTTTATTTTCCTATGTAACAATATTATATTCTGTGTCTAAATTTAGTATTACAGGAATTTATTTATTTACATTGTTATAATTATGACTTTTGAAATGGACAAAAACGTACTTATTTTATTAAAACACTCCCCCTTCTGTTACACAAAAACGTTACGTGTTACAAACTTTTCACTGCGATTTTCGTAATCAGTAGGGTCGATTTAGTAAGAATCAGCTAATTTAATCTCTTACAGACAAAAAGTTTAAATTTGTTAACTAGTGATAATTAGCATCTAAATCGCAAAAGGTAATAATGTTAGATTGTTATTGTTGTTTTTTTGTTGTTTATGCAACATTTAATAACTACATCCATGAAATGTGTCACGATCGAGTAAGTTGTAATGCGCCGAGCGTACGGTTCGTGAGGTTAATGTAACTGTTAAGAACGCTGTTATGGTTTCTGAATAATGGTGAACATAACGTTATACCGGTATTATCAACGCCACTTCTAAGACGGAATATTAATGCCAAGCAGAAAGAACAATTGAAATAGAACGGTCGGGACTGTTTGGTATCGACAGCACGTAAGTGCGAGTGAGTCTGGCGAGACGGGCTATTCAAATTCGGGGATCGATTCAGATCACACTTGATGCATATATTTATTTATTGATAGTAAAAATAATCTAGCAGCTTATTGATAAGCGGTAATCTCTTCCAGCCCACCAGACTAAAATAAGTATGGTAGCAATAAATAATAAAATCATTATTCACCTGTAAAACTCTAGTATTTTTCAGCTTTTATCAGCTTAAATTTTAAGAAATACTACCTTGATCAAAAAGCTTTAGGACATAGGTGGCCAACCTTTTCAGCAGCCGGGCCAGATTTTAGAAATGAGATTTCCTACCGGGCCATACAACAAAATTTCTTTTATTATTCAAAGCAAACAATAAATATATTGTTTTTTTAAGAAGATATAACAAAAATGAGAATCAAACATATTTATTTGATTAGAGTTAGGCAATACAAAAAATAATAATAAAAAATAAACAAAATATAATAAATTTTAGTGAGACGTCTGATTTTGTTTGTCAGAACTAAGTACATCAATGTTGATAACGATTGATGTTGTTGCTACACGCAAACAGTTTTCCAAATGCTCATCAATGATTCGTGTTCTCATTTGAGATTTAATATGCTTCATTCGACTAAAAAGCTGTTCACACGTGTGTTTCCAAATAGCGAAATCATCGATAGAGAATGTTTGTAAAATGCAGGATATTTCTCCTTGTCCAAATATGTTTTGTAAAACTCTTCCAAACCAACCTGATTGAATTTCTCCTTTAACTGTGCATCACAACATATTTCACAATGTCCCATTTGTAAAATTCCTGGCAATAGATTCACGTCTACGGAGAATGACGTTGCAAATGCAGCAAAAAGCATACGATGCTTTTTTTAAATCTTGAAATCGGTTTTCAAATTCCAGGTTCAAGTCGGATATCAACGAAGCGTATTTATCCGCCGCCATTTGTGTGACGTCTGGCTGCAATAACAATGTAGGAAAGTGAGTGAAGATTTTTGTCCTTAACTGTTGTTTCCAAAGCCCAAGTTTCATTTGGAATGCGGAAATAAGATCATACATGTTATTAATTAGTCGATCTTTCCCTTGTAGACGAGTATTAACAACATTTAGGTGGCTAACTATATCGACCAGAAATGCAAAGTCGCTAACCCACTCCTTGTCTTCAAATTCTGGGATACTTTTTGACTTGCTTGCGAAGAATGATTGTATTTCTTGCTTCAAATCAAACACTCTTTTCAACATTTTGGCACGGGTCAGCCATCTTACTTCTGCATAAAATGTAACGTCATTATACTCTGAATCCAAAGACTTGAGAAACTCTTGGAACTGACGGTGATTCAACCCCTTCGACTTAATAAAGTTCACTGTTTTGTTGACCACCTTCATGACATGATCCATTTTAAGGGACTTGGAACATAAATTCTCCTGATGAATAATACAATGAAGTATTACCAATTTTGCAGGCCTCATTTTCAATCAATTTTACTAAACCTTCGTGTTTCCCAACCATTTCTGGAGCACCATCTGTTGTTAAGCCCGATAGGTTGTTGAGTTGTAACGAAAAGCGATTCAATGTCGATGTAACAGCTCCTAACAAATCTCGTGAGCAAGTAGTGTCCTTAAGTGGATACAGTGCCGCTAATTCTTCTATTTTGTTAAAATGGACATCAACGCCCCTGATAAAAATCGCCACTTGGGCGGTATCTGTTAGGTCTGTGCTTTCATCCCATGCTAGAGCAAAACATATGAACTTGGATGCTCGATTTTTCAAATTATCTTCAATATGTTTTCCAATGTCGTCCACACGTCTAGTAATAGTTTGACGAAACAGGCTTATTTTTGAGAAATCCGTTTTCTTTTCAGGGCACAGAATTTCAACGACACTCTCCAAACATTCCTTAACCATTTCACCATCTGAATATGGCTTCGATTTTTTTTGCTAGTATCATGGTTACTGCATAACTAGCTTTTACATAGCATGTTGACTCTTGAGCCGCTCTAGTAAATATCCGACGTTGTGCAGAAAGTTTTATCTATCCACGCAAGATCGGCGTGCGCGCTTTTTAAAATCAGCTTAACGTTGTGATTGTTTGTTAACACGAATATACCATAGAAGAAATTGTCACGATAGTTGAATCAATGTGCTGAGATACTTACATATATGGGATAGAATGTTCTTTTGGTGGTTTTATGTACACTAAAAGAAAAAAATGTGTGCATATGCTCCGCGGGCCACAAGTAGACACCCAGCGGGCCGCATGCGGCCCGCGGGCCGCGGGTTGGCCACCCTTGCTTTAGGACTTTATTCATAAAATCGAACATACAAGTTTATTCATCAAAATCGATTTGGTCCCCTCCAAAGTACTCCCCATTGACTGCAACGCACTTACGCCAGCGCTTGATCCAATCCTCGAAACACCGCTGGTACTCAATTTTCGGTATGTCCATCAGAGCCGCTTCGACTTTTTCATGACATCCTCTCGAGTGTTGTAACGCGTTCCGCGAAGCGGTTTTTTAAGTTGGTTGAACAGGAAACATTTGCAAGGAGCCAGATCAGGTGAATTCGAAGGCTGCTGGATAGTATTCGTGTTGTTTTTTGGTCAAAAACTCATGGAAATCATGTCTTTTGCGATTTCAACGCGGTCCTTTTTTTGCATGAAATTGAGGTCTTTCGGCACCAGTTTTGCAACGACACGTCTGAGGCCCAAATCACTAACTAAAATGTCTTGAGCGGATCCATAAGCGATGTTTAAGTCCTCTGCCAGCTCTCTGTTGGTCAATTTGCGGTTTTCGGACAACATTTCTTTGATTTTATCAATGTTTTCATCAGTTTTTGACGGCCACTGCGTTCGTCATCCTCGACCGACTCACGACCACTTCTGAAGCGTTCGTGCCACCGAAAAACACTTCTCCAACATTTCCAAGGTCTGCGGACCGTTAAATCCGTTTTTCACACAAAATTTAATGCAAACCCGTTGATGCACAGTTGATGTCATTTTCAAACTTGTAAAAAATCGAAAACACGCACAAAGGTAGATGTACTCAGTACAGCGTAACTTTTACAAATGTCAAGTTATAACGCTGAAATTTGGAGAGAAGTGTCAATGATAGATGTGGTAACCTAACAAAAAAAAAAGAATTCCAATCGGGTGACTGACAGCGCCACACGGTGGCCGGTCCTAAATCTTTTTGATGAAGGTAGTATTCCAGAATATCAAAATTCACGCTAGTTGAGATACAGAACTCATCTAAATACAGATCTCATATTTTTAAAATTATCAATGAAATGATCGACTCTCCGAAACTCCTGAAATCAATTAACATTCGAGTTACAACAAGAACGGCTAGGTGGACATAACGTATTTCTATGTGAAAATAACAGAACGAATTATTTTTCAATTTTTTACTTACTCTATTGGATTGGAAATGAGTACGCTGCAGTATCAAACATTTTAATCAGTTTGTTGAGGGGTGTCTGAGGAGGCACTTGAAATTACTTTTAGAGAACTTTCTTGAACTGCTTGTTGATTGTATTAGGTGTTAACATAAGTTGTGTCCGTTTTTTTTCCAATTTAAAAGTGAGCACCAAAAGTAAAACAAAATGGTAAATGTTATAAGTCATTCGAAAGAAAATTTTCTTTTCTACAAGATGTTGTGTTTGCTTTTACGTCACATATATTGTTTTATTTGATTACAAGCCTTCAAAATGGAATGTTAAGTGGACGAAAGTGAGCATTTTCGACACTTCCTTCTGTTCGCGTTCAATCGAGAGAATAATGCTGCCAAAGCTGCTCGCGATATTTGCGAAGTGTACGGTGAAGATGCTATGAATGAAAGGACAGATCGTTGATGGTTTTTGCGTTTCAATGACGATAATTACGACTTGAAAGACATGGAGCTTTCTAGACGACCAGTGGACTTCGATGTGGACCGCTTAAACCATATTTTTCATGAAGATTCCCTTCAAACCACCGTATAATTGGCTGAGCAGATGAATTGTAGTAATATGACTGTATACCGCCATATTAAATCAATGAGAAAAGTCCAGAATTTCGGCGCTTGGGTTCCACATGTTTTGAGTGAAAACAACAAAAATCAACGTTCGACAATTTCTGCTGGTTTGCTCGCGCGTCATCGAGCTACGCATGGCCACAAGCAAAGGTTCCTTTACTGCATCATTACTGGTGATGAAAAATGGTTTGAAAATGGGGATGAAAAAAAATGGTGATGAAAAATGTTTGAAGGGGATCTTCATGAATAATATGGTTTAAGCGGTCTTTATCGAAGTCCACTGGTCGTCCGCAACGCTCCATGTCTTTCAGGTCGAAATTATCGTCTTTGAAACGCAAAAACCATCGACGAGCTGTCCTTTTATTTATAGCATCTTCACCGTATACTTCGCAAATATCGCGAGCAGCTTTATTCCCTCGATTGAACGCGAACAGAAGGAGGTTTCGAAAATGCTCACTTTCGTCTACTTGGCATTCCATTTTGAAGGCTTGTAATCAAATAAAATAATATATGTAACGTGAAAGAAAACACAATATAGTACTATATAGTATATTGTAGAACAGAAAATTTTCTTTCCAATGACGTATAACATTTACCATTTTGTTTTACTTTTGATGCTCATTTTAAAATTGAAAAAAAAACGGACACAACTTATGTTAACACCTAATATTTATTATATCGATGTTAATCTTGTATTTTTATTCACACTGTATGAGGTTTGTAAGTTTGTAACTGTCAGTTTCCGTTCTTTGTTTTCAATTTTTTGTTCAGTGATCGGTCTTTTGTATCTGTATTTATTTATTTTCAACTTGATTTAAAATATATATTTGATATCTCGAGATATTGAGGTATGTGGGGACGATTTTGGCGTATGCAAATGCTGAATTTTATTTGAACGCATCTGTGTTACCCTTTCATATTAATGTCGAGAGTAATTCCCGATTCGGTGCAGTGCGGGCTGTCCGCCTTTGGATCGCTCCGTATTATATTGGTGACTCAAATTGATATTATTTTTGCTACGATTCTTTCTTGGCTTTTGTTTTTATTGCACCAATAATTATTTTTTAATTTCTTTTTTATATTTTCTGTCTGTTAATATGTATATATCATTCATTTTTTAATTATTATTATTATTGTTGTTGTATGGTACAAATTGAGTCGTCAAGATGGCAAACCTGCTCTGCAAGACTTCCGGTTTTAAGTAAATGATTATTGACTACTTCAAATGTAAACGTGGTATATTTTCTGCTTTATGTCTTCAGAAACACTAAATAAAATCAACCATATTTTAGGAGATCGGTCCTTAAGGAAGAGATGATGATAGTTGTTGGTAAATAAATAAACTCGTTAAATCGCAATGCGGAAAGAGAGAGTCTGTCCTTTTTTATTAGTTTACCGTAGGTATTTATATATTTTTAGAATAATTTATCGAGGAATCCGAAGGTCGTTTCATCGGTCATTGACCGTATGTATGCGACAATATTCGGAGACGACCGCCACACTATAATAAGTTTTGACAGAAGCACAATGAAAAGTTAAATAGTTTTGTTTAAATTATGAGCAGAGCGGGTTTTAACTCTTACCGTTTTCCAGAGTGGGTTTTGTATCTTGACGACTTCATTCATATTTTTTACTGTGGAATTTTTGTACAATGAGAAATAGAAGATTTGTTAATTGTTTTAAATTATTCTATATATCTTTAAGAAACCCAAAAACCTATTAAATATTCCAGAAGTCCGCTAAGAAGATGATGAACAACTGATAGAGTTGATCGCATCACTGCGAGGTGATCTTTTATCTTTCAGTTGATAAAACAATGGCTGACTAAGGTGGAGAAATAATGGCTGACTAAGGTGGAGAAACAATGGCTGACTAAGGTGGAGAAATAATGGCTGACTAAGGTAGATAAACAAAAGCTGACTAAGGTGGAGAAATAATGGCTTACTAAGGTGGAGAAATAATGACTGACTAAGGTAGAAAAACAATGGTTGACTAAGAAGGATAAACAATAGCTGACTAAAGTGGATAAACAATTGCTGACTAAGGTGGAGAAATAATGGCTGACTAAGGTGGAGAAATAATAGCTAACTAAAGTGGAGAAATAATGGCTGACTAAGGTGGAGAAGCAATGGCTGGCTAGTGTGGAGAAATAATGGCTAACTAAGGTGGAGAAATAATGGCTGACTAAGGTGGATAAATCATGGCTGACTCAGGAGGAGAAGCAATGGCTGACAAAGGTGGATAAATAATGGCTGACTAAGGTGGAGAAACAATGGCTGACTAAGGTGGAGAAATAAAACGAAATACATGAAGAACTAACGTTTTTTATTATTATTTTTATTTTCATTATTTAAATTTTTATCTCAATGTACAACAAAATAGAAAATAAATACAGATAAGCTTATTTTACAAAAAAAGGATGGAAATGTTTATAACATTCATACAATAAAAAAGCAATGAAACACAATATTCTCCCTAAGTATAAATATATAGACTTTTGTGTGTCAGCTTAACAACTTAACCCTACAGTGCACAATGATGCACATATGAATCAATCAAAGTTTTTCTATATAAAAACAAAAAAAAAAGTTTTATTGTATTTTTCGTGTTCCAGTACATATTTAATGCATAAATATATTTTTATTTTTGAAATAAAGAAAATCGCGCATTGTAGGGTTAAGATTACTATTTCAATTTCTTTTTGGTAGCTGGACATGTTAAAATAAAATTTATTAAAACTATTAATACATCATTTCATTAATTTGTTTTCATATAATTTGGGGGTTTTCACAAGTCATTTATTTTCACATCTATTTACTACGTATCTGCAATAAAGCCATTAAAAATTAAAAGTGCATTGTTTCATTAATCATTGATATTACTTCAATTAAAAATCTTATATTGATATAATAAATACTATAAATCAGTATTTCCCCAGGGCAACTTACAGGGGGGTCATGGAATAGTCCAATATTTTAACTAAAATAAGACTTACGTGGTTTTTGGATCGGACCATCGATATGCTGATGTGATGATAGGAAGTGACATCTAACGGACACTGTTGAAATCACTAACTATTGATTGAAGTGTCAGTTATTTTACGTACAGCATAAATGGTACTGTTAAGTATGTTCTGACTTTGGGTACCGTGGAAAAATCCCGATACACTAAGGGCGCTGTGAATGGAAAAAGTTTGGGGACCATACCACTTAACTCTGCAGTATCTATTCAAAATACTGTGTCTCCTGCAGGAATAATAACCAACTATTTGTTCATTTTAGCAACTGACTCCGAAGCAACAGTTTTGAAAAATGGTTCCGGGAATTTTAAAAACTAGCTAATGTACCCGGCGGTAAGTAATACAGATTATTTATATTTAGACAAAGCTATGGGCATGGCTAGCATAGTATATCATATACACGCTCTTTTTATTCAAACCGAAAACTTTTGGACCTTTGTTCTCTCTCTGTGGTTGCAGTCCTAGGACTGGTTTGCAGCAATTTCAACTCTTCTCCTCCATTCCTCCCTGTCCTGTGCGGCTCTTTTTAAATCTGTATATGTTGAGCAGCGCACGTCCACCAACAGGTCCTCCAGGTACTCTCGGCGTGGGCGTCCCCTAGAGTTTGTCCCCTCGGTCATACCCTCCATTATGGCATGCAAGAGGCCCTCTTGTTGTATTATATGACCGATCCATCTTGCACGCCTTTCGGACAAGATCCTGAGCAGGTGCCTTCCTCCTTCGATTCGTTGGAGAACCTCTTCATTTGTGATGTGGTCTCTCCAGGAAATTCCTAAAAGTCTTCTATAGGACCACATCTCAAAAGCCTCTAGTCTCCGTCTATCTCTTTCGGATAGGCACCATGTCTCGCAGCCGTACATCAAGATACTCCATACATAGGTCTTGATGAGGAGTATTCTCAGTTTTAGGTCTATATTATTTGATTCTATTATTTTCGACCTTTTATTAAATGCAAGTCTAGCCTGATGTATACGGCTGTCGACCTCGCTCTTAGACCGACCGTCCCATGTTATTTTGCTCCCGAGGTAGACAAACTCTTTGGTGTTCTTTAGTGGTTTACCCGACATCACTATTCTCATCTGGTGTTGCGCTCGGCCTACAGTCAGCAGCTTTGTTTTGTCTTTATTTATCTTCATACTGTAGTTATTTTGAAGAATGCTTTCCATAGTTGTTAAGGCCTCTTGTAGTTCCTCTTCACTTTCAGCAACCATAGCAATATCGTCAGCGAACCTTATCATATCCACCTTTTGCCCGTGTATCTTTACACCTTCTCTGTGACTCATTCTCTCTCTCAAGTCGTCAATCGCGCTCTGTATATAGGCGTTAAAAAGAACAGGTGACAGAAAGCATCCCTGCCTTACCCTTTGTTATTGGATGATAAATTCAATGTACTTTACCCGGCGGTAAGAAAGATATACACATCGGGCTTAAGAAAGAGACAGTCGGCTATAATCAGCTAACTTTGGCTTTGTAAAGCGTCGTCTGTCGCACGATGCGACTGACAAATCGCGACGGATCACGTGTATGAATGACAGAGATGACACTCTACAAAGCCGAAGTTAGACGATTATGGCCGAGTCTCTTTCTTAAGCCCGATGTGTATATCTTTCTTACCGCCGGGTAAAGTACATTGAATTTATCATCCAATAACAAAGGTCCAAAAGTTTTCGGTTTGAATAAAAAGAGCGTGTATATGATATACTATGCTAGCCATGCCCATAGCTTTGTCTAATATAAATAAAATAATGTTTGGCTGCTGTCTACGGAAAACCATTTCCTTATATTTCTATGAACTAAAGAGAAATAACTTGACTATAGTTCGGAAATTCTAGGATGAGTCCTGTGACAGCTCACAAATTTGCCCCAATACTTCTTCTTCTTCATCTTATTTTAGGCCTGTTGGCCTGTTATGGTCCTGCATCATTGTTTGCTTCTTGCGACGTCGACTGCCAGCTGTCTTTCCATCTTTTGGGAGGTCGTCCTGGAGGTCTGCTTGCTTGGGGGATACTGTCTCTGGGCATTCTTACGGTTCATGATTCCGCCATTCTGGATACGTGTTCGTTCCAGAACCTTCTTCTGTGTCGTCCCCATCTGACAATATCTTCAACTTCGCACGTCCTTCGGATTTCTGTGTTACGTACTCTATCACGAAGGGTTTTGCCAGCGATACTCCTGAGTACCTTCATTGCGCTGGTTCGAAGGAGATTTTTGGTTCTGACAGTGCCCCAATACAACCTTATGTAATGTATTTACCTAAATAACTTGGTATTTATTAGAATTGAGGCTTATATTAAAGTTGATAAAATAAGATAAGATACAGGCAAAAGCCTAGTTTACTGGGGATACGACAAATGAAAGGCAACAAACCCAGATCCATTAAAATTATATGTCCAAATCAAATTACCTGTTGTTTTTTCTCAAATTGTGTATATTTCTTGTCATGTGTAATAATAAATAAATAAAATAAATAAAAAAATTAAAATTACTGAACATCGTTACAAGGTTGTATTGGGGCAAATTAGTGAGCTGTCACAGGACTCATCCTAGAATTTCCGAACTATAGGAGTGGTATTTTTGCACTGCTTGGTAATTTATCACTGCTAAATTTGTGTTAATGGTTTTAGGTCTTAAGGTTTCTGTAATTTCCGTGGCATTCGTTAAATTTTTATTCTACTTTCTTTAATTTTATTTGTTTAATATGGTTGGACAATTCTTAATTAAAGTTAATTTCAAATAGTGGAATAGTAAAGTAATACTCGTATTTCATTTAGTTATTTTAATAATAATAAAGGTCAATTTATATAGCATCGTTTAGAGAGCAAACTCTCCTCAAGGTCGCTCTAACTTGGGTTTTGAGCCCATTTTTGACAGATTTCAAAAATAAATATATAAGTTATGTGTAAGGTTAGGATGGTAGTGGCTGCTTCCACAAGTTGTGTGTAAGAATAGGATGGTAGTGGCTGCTTCCACAAGTTGTGTGGAAGGATAGGATAGTAGTGGCTGCTTCTACAAGTTGTGTGTAAGGATATAATGGTAGTGGCTGCTTCCACAAGTTGTGTGTAAGAATAGGATGGTAGTGGCTGCTTCCACAAGTTGTGTGTAAGAATATGATGGTAGTGGCTGTTTCCACAAGTTGTGTGTAATAATAAGATAGTAGAGGCTGCTTCTACAAGTTGTGTGTAAGGATAAGATCGTAGTGGCTGCTTCCACAAGTTATGTGTAAGAATAGGATGGTAGTGACTGGTTCCACAAGTTACGTGTAAGGATAAGATGGTAGTGGCTGCTTCCACAAGTTATGTGTAAGAATAGGATGGTAGTGACTGCTTCCACAAGTTGTGTGTATGGATATGATGGTAGTGGCTGCTTCCACAAGATGTGTAGAAGGATAGGATGGTAATGGCTGCTTCCACAATTTGTGTATAAGGGCATGGTGGTAGTGGCTGCTTCCACAAGATGTGTGTAAGGATAGGATGGTAATGGCTGCTTCCACAATTTGTGTGTAAGGTCATGGTGGTAGTGGCTGCTTCCACAAGATGTGTGTAAGGATAGGATGGTAGTGGCTGCTTCCGCAAGTTGTGTGTAAGGATAGGATGGTAGTGGTTGCTTCCACAAGTTGTGTGTAAGGATAGGATGGTAGTGGCTGCTTCCACAAATTAAGTTGAATTTAACTCGTTGTAGAATTTAAAAAACATTGAGTTCTCAAATTTAAAGCCCACATTTTTGGTAAAGAATAACACGAATTAGATCTCTCCGTTCAAACACGTAAACCTATTACTTTTATTTATTTTGTATTTAACTAGCCAAGCTTATAGGGTGACACAAAAAATGTATGTACACTTTTTACGTCGTGCCGTTTACTAAATCTTGGTGCAGGAATTTGTCATGCCACGCATCTGTGAGTTTCGGGAATGAGGAGAACTTTTATTTTTAGCAAGATGGTGCAATGCCATTCTCTATCATCGTGTTGTGAGGGCCTACCTTCATGAAATTTGCTGAAAATATGGTTTAGACGCAGACGTAGCATTGAATACGTCTCGCATTCCGTAGACCTCATGCCAATGAGCTTTTTTATAGGCTCGGTAAAAATTTACTTTTGGCGTAAAACAGTTAACGAATTGAGAGCTACTATTGAAAGAGAATGCGCCCAAATACCAAAACCAATTATTTTTTATGTTTACCATTCTACGTTATCTACAATGCATGGACCGGAACGGCCGTCAATTTATGATAAGCACTTGGGATCATTAGAAAAAACTCTTCGCTTGTCTTCTTCAATTTGAAGTACTCGTATTTATTTTAGACATACTTTAATAAATATTAAATTTGTTATCATTCAAAGTGTGTTTATTTTTTTGAGTTACCCAGTGTATGTTTTTTAATTAAAACTATTTTGGCCAATATTAATTTTTTTATTGGTTTTGTGTTCCACCCACAAAAGAATTTTTTTTAAATAAAAAAAACGTTTATTTTTTTTAAGACACGTAACATATTTCATTTAGAATATTACGCATTTAAATATTGAACATTGATATACTGCAGTACAAAAGTTCATTACAGAGTTAAAATAATCTGAATATAAGTGTCTTTAAAATATTTAATTTTAATATTGTTTAATCTTTAAAATATTTAATTTTAATATTGTTTTAAAGTATGAGAACCACAGATATTTTACAAAATAAAAAAAACAACAATTCAATTATTTTATTTTAAAAATTTATTAAATTAATATACAGTATTCCACCTGTTTGGAATTATAATGCACTATGTCTGCATGTAATCAAACCAAGATAAAAAAAATCTCATCAGTGTGATTCAGATGCTTTATAAGGATGCTGGATGTCAAGTGGTCTGACAATGTAATAAATCTCATCAGTGTGATTCAGATGCTTTATAAGGATGCTGGATGTCAAGTGGTCTGACAATGTAATAAATCTCATCATTGTGATTCAGATGCTTTATAAGGATGCTGGATGTCAAGTGGTCTGACAATGTAATAAATCTCATCAGTGTGATTCAGATGCTTTATAAGGATGCTGGATGTCACGTGGTCTGACAATGTAAAAAATCTCATCAGTGTGATTCAGATGCTTTATAAGGATGCTGGATGTCAAGTGGTCTGACAATGTAATAAATCTCATCAGTGTGATTCAGATGCTTTATAAGGATGCTGGATGTCAAGTGGTCTGACAATGTAATAAATCTCATCAGTGTGATTCAGATGCTTTATAAGGATGCTGGATGTCAAGTGGTCTAACAATGTAAAAAATCTCATCAGTGTGATTCAGATGCTTTATAAGGATGCTGGATGTCACGTGGTCTGACAATGTAAAAAATCTCATCAGTGTGATTCAGATGTTTTATAAGGATGCTGGATGTCAAGTGGTCTAACAATGTAAAAAATCTCATCAGTGTGATTCAGATGCTTTATAAGGATGCTGGATGTCACGTGGTCTGACAATGTAAAAAATCTCATCAGTGTGATTCAGATGCTTTATAAGGATGCTGGATGTCAAGTGGTCTGACAATGTAATAAATCTCATCAGTGTGATTCAGATGCTTTATAAGGATGCTGGATGTCAAGTGGTCTGACAATGTAATAAATCTCATCAGTGTGATTCAGATGCTTTATAAGGATGCTGGATGTCAAGTGGTCTAACAATGTAAAAAATCTCATCAGTGTGATTCAGATGCTTTATAAGGATGCTGGATGTCACGTGGTCTGACAATGTAAAAAATCTCATCAGTGTGATTCAGATGTTTTATAAGGATGCTGGATGTCAAGTGGTCTAACAATGTAAAAAATCTCATCAGTGTGATTCAGATGCTTTATAAGGATGCTGGATGTCACGTGGTCTGACAATGTAAAAAATCTCATCAGTGTGATTCAGATGCTTTATAAGGATGCTGGATGTCACGTGGTCTGACAATGTAAAAAATCTCATCAGTGTGATTCAGATGTTTTATAAGGATGCTGGATGTCAAGTGGTCTGACAATGTAAAAAATCTCATCAGTGTGATTCAGATGTTTTATAAGGATGCTGGATGTCAAGTGGTCTAACAATGTAAAAAATCTCATCAGTGTGATTCAGATGCTTTATAAGGATGCTGGATGTCACGTGGTCTGACAATGTAAAAAATCTCATCAGTGTGATTCAGATGCTTTATAAGGATGCTGGATGTCACGTGGTCTGACAATGTAAAAAATCTCATCAGTGTGATTCAGATGTTTTATAAGGATGCTGGATGTCAAGTGGTCTGACAATGTAATAAATAATGAAATTCAATAGAATCAGACCCGCACTCCTCTATGCTGGACGATGTATAACTCTTACTCCAGGCAACTAGAAACTGCTGAAATGCGCATGCTAAGATGGTCAGCTGGTGTGTCCCTAAGAGACAAAATAAAAAGTTCACGCATTCGTGGAAGCCTAGGTGTTACAGACATCAACAGTAAGATGGAGGAGAGGCGGATGGATTGATATGATATGGGCACGTTGGACGCAGAGCACCCGATCACATTGTGAACCAGGCAATCTCCATAGATCTTCCTCGAATAACAACCAGTGGAAGACCAAAGAATTCGTGGGTGGTACAAAAAGATAACTTGATGCAGAGGCACGACCTGGGAGACGTAGTCCGGGACATAAGAGCATACAACCTGAGGACGAGGAGAGCTGACCCCAACAGTCTTCGCAGACAGTGAGTTGGGATGGAGCCAGGGAGAAGAAGAATCGAATCACAGAGTATCGATTGATAAAGTTTTGAGAAGAGCAAGCTACTGTAGCGTAGAGATTCTGGTGTTTTGTGTTCACCTGCTTTGGTATGGATACATAGATCACATGACTAAATACAAACACTCGAAAAAATATCCTCATTGGTGAGCTGACGGAAGACAGAAGAAAGGATAGTGGGTAGCGCAAGAGATATAATGGCGTACTACAGGAGACACTTGAAAACATTAATGTTCAACACAACTAGGAGTAAACAGCAGAAGATAGAACCAAGCGACATACTCGTAGAATTGTTGCTAGTTAACAGAGACCCGAAAAAGATCTTTTTCGGGCTGCCGAGGACAAAGATGCCTACTCTTAGGTGATAGTCAACATTGGGAGGACCTGAGGACACTAGAAAAAAGAAGAACAGAGACCCAATGGAGAAACTAGACACCGACAAGCTGGAGACGTACTGAAGCTCCTACCCTAAATGTTTAAGAATGCCACCTGATACTTGTATTTGGCTAAGAGTTCCTTTGATTTTTTTCTACGCTGAAGACTTGATAAATTGAATACCCACCTTACTATTTACCATGCATCTGGTCTTTTGGGGAGTCCATTGTAATCAGACTTTACATACATCACCATCTGTGATATTCCAATAAACTAAAATTACATACACATACAAACCATCACACTATTTCCCTGCTGGGGTAAGCAGAGAGTACAGAGGCCAGACTTTCATATCTTGACACACAAGATACGAGAAATTAATCAAGACTTTCACACAAAACATATAATTTATAAACAATACCAAGGATTAAAATCCTAATTATACTAAAGAAAATGTAGCATGGTCCCTTGTAACGTTTCACAAATTTGCCCCAATACAACCTTGTAACGACGTTCAGTAATTTTAATTATTTTATCAACTTTAATATGTATAAGCCTTGATTCTAATATGTCTTTTAAACTATATATATATAAACAAATTCATAAATGTAAAATTTGTTTATATATATCGTTTAAAAATTGTTAGCTAGGTATTTAAAATTCGTTCAGTATCACGGACCCACCGAGATTCAAATTTCGAATTACTTTCGGAGAGAATCCAAGTATTCCTCTCTCGCTCTCTTGTATTCAAAATTCAATTCTCGTATTCTTTCTTTGACGACAACCATCGCATGGGTTTTGCCCTATTTATACTATGATTATATTATCAACTTTAATATAAGCCTCGATTTTAATAAATAGCAACTTATTTAGGTAAATACATTACATAAAACTAACAATAATGACAAATTAATAGGTACATCTTGTTAGAAATTAGCAAAAATACGTCAGTTTGTTAAAATCAAATAATATTTGGCGACGTTTGTCAAAAGTCACTACGTTGGTCTGCATTCGCTAGGGATGGGGTATTCGATTTTTTTTACATGTAAAATTAAATGTTCGTAATTAGTATTAATTCATAGTGGATCTTGGCCTATTTAAAGATAGATACAAATCATAGAATACATTAGGAAGTCAGTATAATGAAAATTAGGAATCAAAACATTAGTTTAGAGAAAAACAATTTTTCCATTTATGAAAAAAACTATTCGATTTGTAAAAAAAAAACGATTTTACCCCATCCCTTTGAGACATGACATTTCAAACATCACAGGGACCATGCCACATTTTCTTGAGTATACCAGTGTTCATCTCAAGCACAGTTCCATCATGTCAGCAGGTCAGTGGAAATATTGTAATCTATCTACAAAATATGGATAAAAGTAAACACTTATTCCTCAATCAATTCAGCCAACGTCCTCCTAAGCTCTGACAGTGTTGAACTAAATATGTCCACCTTCCGCCAGCACCTTCATACAGTAGGTTATCAAGTTCTGAATTGTATCATAGACTCTATTAACATTTGTGAGGTAATAGATTCTGCAGAAGATTTTACGAGCAGAACCCTTTCATTCTATTTCATCTTCATCCAAAATTATATAATAATAAAAGCTACATCATAACACTTTTCATCATGCCGTTTAGATGGTAGGTTTTCCTCATGGCTTCAAACTTGGAGTTAAAACCCACTATTCTGCCCTCATAAGCAAAAACGCAGCTAGTGGCAAAAGTTAAGTTTCGATAGAACTGCACTTTCATGTTTTTCATTGCTGCTTAAAAATGTCGTGATTCATAAACAAAAAAGCAGTGAAATGTGATTCATAAACAAAAACGCATAGGCACTTGCTGTCTTTTTGCTTATGAATCACATTTTACAGCTTTTTTGTTTATGAATCACGACATTTTTAAGCAGCAATGAAAAACATGAAAGTGCAGTTCTCTCGAAACTTAACTTTTGCCACTAGCTGCGTTTTTGCTTATGAGGGCAGAATAGTGGGTTTGAATTCCAAGTTTGAAGCCTTGGGGAAAACCTACCATCTAAACGGCATGATGTAAACTGTTATGATGTAGCTTTTATTATTATATAATTTTGGATGAACATGAAATGCTTAGAAAAACCTAGCATTTTGTAAAATTAAAGACATTATGTCGATTTTTGTATTGAAATAAATGGTTTCTGTATTTTTTTTATAAATTATGGTTCAGAATTTGATATGGGATATTGCCTCATACTTAGTTAAACTTCTGATTTTTTTCCCGTTAGCTGCGTTTTTGCTTATGTCGGCAGTATTATGGACAGATTAAAAATCTTTCAAAATAAATATACTACTAAATTAGATGTAAAAATAGGAAAGAGGTGGCTGCACCAATTAGATTAAATACTTCCCTGCACCTGCTTATGTTTGGTAAGAAAACTGCAGAAATCATACCGAGGGAAGACAAACCACAATGACCTTTGTGGATCTTTCTATATGTGGATCTTTCTATGGGGTAGTATTGTGTATGTATTTAATGTTCATATATAATCATTAATTTTGATAAGACCTCCCGAAAGGGGTTGTCTTCAAGTGTTGCCTAAAGCAGCGAACGTCACCCGTATTTCTTTCTGTGGACATATTGAAGTATAATTCCAAACAAGCTATTTTTTTACGCATCATATATAAACTAATGTCTAAAATAAATTATTTCAGACATTTTGACTAGAAAAATCATTATCTACCCGTCAATCGAACCATTTTCTCAAAGAAGTTTTATTATTCATATTTTTAAAAATACACATAAAATTTTTATTAAGCCCATAAAAGGATTATGGTGTTAAATAACATTCACTGATATACTTAAGCCTAATAACAAATCTGGAAATAACTTTTTTTTTATTTTGTTTCACATATATAAAGAAATGTCAATTTAAAAGTGATTAAAAATTGTCAATAATTTAGTAATTTGTTTTATCAAACACTTTATATTCAACTTTTTGTAACGGTATAACCCTACCGGTTTCAAAGCTTTCACCTTATCATCAGGGGAGCACAAACAAAAAGCCTTGAAACCGGTAAGTTTAAATAGTGGAATAAACAGTGTTTGATAAAACAAATTACAATGTCTTTAAACCTCCATAATGTTAATGCCTTAACCATAAATAATACATTGTCAATAATTCATGGGATATTTCAGTTTTGATCTATAATTTTTTTACAAACATACGTACCACAGAAGATATTGGCATATGGCAATAAACCCGCCAGGTAATACTGTATACAGCGAAAGTGTAATATAAAAAAATACAATCGCACCACGCTGTCTCTCTGTCAAGGTAGGCGAAGAGTAGAGTGCCAAACTTTCCTATCACGACATACATCTTTCGACTCTTTTAAAGTACACCTATACCGCTGCTTTGGTTTTTTTTATAATACTATTTACATTTCTTTCTTTCAAAATATTATACACTTGATTCATCCATGTTTTCTTTGGTCTTCCTCTACCACACTTTCCACTCACATTTATTTGCATTGTGTATTTGTTTTGTAAGTCTTTCTTCACTCATTCGTTATACGTGCCCAAATAATCTCAGAACCCTCCCTTAATTTTTTTGGATAATTTTTATTATAACAAAGCATGAATCTAATTTACATACATCAAAATTGGGAGGCTACGTTGGGCGGGGCATGTAGCAAGAATGGGAGAAGAGAGAATGCCTAACAAGGTACTCTTTTCCAAGCCCCAAGGAAGACGTAGCATGGGTAGACCAAAGCTCAGGTGGATGGATGGGGTGCAGAGTGATACAAGCGTGATTGGCATCAGGGGCTGGAGGAATGCATCCCAGGATAGGAGGGAATGGCGACGACTGCTGGAGGAGGCCGGGGCCCACAATGGGCTGTAGTGTCTTTGATTGATTGATTGATGAATCTAATTTATTTTGTTATCCAAGCAAGTATTATATTACCACCTGTAGTCTCATGATAAGCATGCCTATAAAGCAAGCTTTCAGACTAGTTTTTCTTTCATACTTATTATTATAAAACAAAGCGGCGCTGATCTTTTATACCTGCTGACTAAATGAGGTGGTAAAAATTGAAAAAAATTTCCAGTGATGTCATCGTTTAGGCCTCGGCCACACAGGTAGGAGCCTCACTTGGTGCTTAGAGCTATGGTACTAGGTGACTATAATAGTCACGTAGCGTGGCGCGAAGCGTGCAGAGTGGCCATTGCGGTAGTATGGGGTGCGTTGGTTCGCTAGTATATGTCACCTAGCTCGCAGCGAGGCTCCTACCTGTGTGGCCGAGGCTTTAGAGAATGTTTAGTGACAAAAACATTTTTACCTTACTAAAAAACTTATAAAATATATAAAAAAGATAGATCAAAACATTAGCTAAAAATATGTTGATTTACATATCTCAATGCAATAAATATATGTTATAATGCTTTAATATTCTGTCACTTTAAATAACTTTTGCAAATTGACAGGGTCAAAAAAACTTTTTTATTAGTGTTATTGCTTTACAAAGGGCCGGCCCGAGGTAGGTGGAAAGGGTGCAGTCACATCTAGTCAAGTATCCCGTAACAGATAAAGGAAAAAATGGAATTTAGCAAATTTATTTGGTGGGACCAAATTATTTGGTGTGTCTAACTCAAATAGGTGGGTCCAAATAAATTAGATAAACTCCATTTAAACTGGTCTTTTATGGATGATAACAATTTGGGCAATACTTGGCCTGTTTTTCACCCTTACATAGATGTAACACCCTTACATAGATTTAACACAAATATAACATTACATAGATGTAAGTATAAATAAATGAGAAGGCTCTGCGTCCAAACTTTTTTTTTTTTTTTTTTTTTATTATTATAACCTGGCGAGTTTATTGCCATGTGGCAATCTCTTCCAACCAACCAGAAAGATGTTTTAATGGGCCCTAAGTTAAAACCAGACTGGAATCCCATTTTTAAAAAATGGGTTCCAGCGGGGATCGAATCCGCAACTTCCGGATCCGCAGACAACCGTTAACTAAATATTGCACCCAGTCCTACAATATTCCAGGCCGGCTCTAGCTTTCGATCAATTTTTGTAAATTATTTATTGAGAAATGATATGTTTTGCTTAAGTATAAAATTTAACACAAATATAACATTAAAATGACAATTTTTCAATACCGTGTTCTAGAAAATTGTAAGGTTTTGATTCTGTGGCAAACAAAAAAACGGATTCATATGCTTATTAAGTTTTTAAATAAATTTTATAATATTATTAAACCAAATGTCATCAAAGTTTAATAGCATTGAAAATAAATATTTAATATATTCACACATAAAGGTGAAAATGATACTGCCCAAAAACCAAATTTATTTCAAATATTGAATAAAAACACTTTAAACCTGTGTGTGCAAATATATCAAGCAAGGAAAATGTATATTTCATCCTGTAAAAAATATTCCCGTACCAAGTTATGTCGTGCATTGTCACCGTATGTATCTTCAGCATTTATTCGGCTCTTTTCAGTCTTGTTCCACGTCCACGTTTCACTTCCACTCATCAAAGTTGATACAAGAATACTCATTGACTTTATTTCCTATCGCTACACGCCGTTAATTATCCGTTGTAACTTATCCATCATCTGTGAAAATACTATTCATCTAAATAATACAATTCAGCCACTTGCTGTAATCTTTCACATCTCACTCATATATCGCATTTATTTTTCTATCACCAAAACTGGATTTATACTAGAGAAAACGTAGCATGGTCCCTATGACAGTTCACAAATTTGCCCCAATATAACCTTGTAACGACGTTCAGTAATTGTGTTAATTATTTTATCAACTTTAATATAAGCCTCGATTCTAATAAATAGCAAGTTATTTAGGTAAATACATTACATAAAACTAACAATAATGACAAATTAATACAGTGGAACCTCTCATAACGAGCACCTCTCATAACGAGTAATTCGCATAACGAGCTAAACAGATTGTGAAAAAAATGCTCCCTTAACGAGCGACATTTCGCATAACGAGTGACGCAGAAAGGGGAAGTCCCATCTTCACGTCACTCACTTGTGAGCCGGGACTTCCGCGCCAGTGCGTCAGTGTCTGGTTAGCACTCGTTCCGCTAGCACGTTAGTGTCACATGTGATCACACATTTTTCCAAACTTGTGTTCAGACATTATTTGTAATTTTTTTTGTGCAAAGTTTAATAACCCTTGCAAAAATGTCCCTGAAGAAAAAGCCACAAGAAGACAGCCATAAGAGAATAAAAGTAACTGTAGAAATGAAACGTAAAATCATTGAAAAGCAAGAACGAGGTGTGAGCGTGGCTGATCTAGCGCGCACATACAATCGGTCTACATCAACGATTTGATCTATCCTCAAGAACAAGGACAAAATTAAGAAGACAGATGCTTCAAAGGGAGTGTCAAGAATGTCTACGAAACGGTTACCTATTCTTGATGATGTTGAAAGGTTGCTTCTCATATGGATAAACGAAAAGTAATTGCCAGGCGATACTATTAACGAAAACATCATTTGTGAGAAGGCAAAAGTTATTTTCGCCGACCTCGTTAAGAAGACGCCAGGATCATCAACTGCCGAAAAAGAAGTACAATTTAAGGGAAGTCATGGATGGTTCGAGAAATTTAAGAGAAGAACCGGCATCCACAGCGTTGTGAGGCACGGTGAAGCAGCAAGCTCTGACACAAAGGCAGCAGAGAGCTTCATCAGCGACTATAAGAAGCTCGTAGATTCTGAGGGTTACCGGATTTTACTTCTAGTAAAAAAGAATTGATTATTTGTCATAAATTCATAAATAAAAAACTAATTTTGATTTTTTTATTGTTTTTTGTAAATTGAAATCGCATTCCGGGTTGTTATGCTCCTTAACAATTTATACGTATGTAATTTTATTTGAATAAACGTTCAAAATAAAAAAAATTGAGTATTTTTTTCGGCATGGAACGCATTATCGAATTTTACATTGATTTATATGGGAAAAATTGTTTCGCATAACGAGTGTTTCACATAACGAGTAAGATTCTGGAACGAATTATTCTCGTTATGAGAGGTTCCAGTGTACATCTTGTTACAAATTAGCAAAAATGTGTCAATTTGTTAAAATCAAATAATATTTGGTGACGTTTGTCAAAAGTCACTACGTTAGTCCGTATTGGCATATATGGGGTACACGATAATTGGATTTTCAATTTTTTAATACCTAAAATTAAATGTTCGTAATTAGTATTAATTCATAGTGGATCTTGGCCTATTTAAAGATAGATACAAATCATACAATACATTAGAAAGTCAGTATAATGAAAATTAGGAATTAAAACGTCAGCTTAGAGAAAAACCATTTTTCGATTTATAAAAAAACTATTCGATTTGTAAAAAAAAATCTCCCACCCTTTGAGAGAAGACATTTCAAACGTCCTACATTTTCTCTAGTATAGCAATATTCATTCTCAAATCTTTCTCTTAACATCTCTTATACAATTTACTTGTCAAACTCTGTAGTTCATCGTCATCCTCTGCTAACACTACCATATCATCAACATACAACAATCCGCACACATTCCCATTTCGCATTTGAATGCCAAAATGGAGAGTAAAATTTTTCACTGACCCAAAATGTGATAATGTAAGAAGATTTTTAAATACAGTAGAATTTAAATCATTATTCGGTACAAATAAAAGGCTTTTAATTCGTAATACACTTCAGTGTTGTTTAAAAATGTGTTAAAAGAAACTGCTTCATGATGAAGGCAGTATTAATTTCACTTGGCTTTTTCAGTAGCATACTATATAAGATTTAAAAGTAATTACAACAATGCTACAGTAACTTTAATGGCCATTTAGTGTCCAAAAAATGCTGCTACATATTTTAATACTAAAAATAAACTAAATTTAAGTTAAAATAAATAATATAAATTGAAACAAAAGTCTTTGCGACATATTTAGACAACATAACATACTTATAAGTGATTTTATCATATTAAGTTGGTGTTATTTTCATTTATTGAATCAAAGTTAAGTTATGTGTAGAAATAAAAAAATATGGTTAACTTAAAAAAAACATAATGTTCTAAAACAAACAGATAATGGACATGTTTTTTTTTAACAATAATCTTAATATTTTTTTGGGATATCTTGTTTTCATTTGGCATTTATTTACCATTTCATCTTAAAACAATCTGGTGGACTTATTATTGCCAGATAATCTCTTCCAACCAACCAGACAAATCTAAATAAAGGAAGTTAAATGGTTGCAAAAAATGAAGAGTTAAACTCATAAATCACATAACAAACCATATTTTGATTAATTTTTTTATGGAAAAACAGTCTATCAACAAGTGACAATATACCCATAAATGGCATATATGTGAATTCAAACTAAAAGTGATTCTGTTTTACAACCAAAGATGTCACTGGGCACATCACCTCAAGCAATTTACTCAAATACCGCACAGTTTTTTTCTTATAACTCTTTACGTATTTTTTGGCTCTTGAGTGGTTTATGAGTTTAACTCTTCGATTATCTTAGTATTTTTGGGATGTCTTGTTTTCATTTGGCATTTATTTATTTACCATTTCATTTTAAAATAATCTTGTGGACTTATTATTGCCAGATGATCTACTCCAATAAACCAGACCAAAGTAAATAAGGGAAGTTACATGATTGCAAAAAATATTCAAATCGCTGTACAAAATTTATGAACAATATACACAGTGAAAATAAATGTAAGGTATTATCAATTAAATGAGAAGGGATGATGGAGAGGAAATAAAAATCAGGATTGAAATACGGTACATTACTGACTCGAGTTTTTTCAGTAGTTTTTTTTAAATATGCCAGTTACTGAGCGAGTATAACGTTAGTTGGTAACTGGTTCCAGAGAGTCACTGTATTCATAGTAAAAATGTAAAAATGGATAATGTATTGGGTGTTAACATAAGTTGTGTCCGTTTTAAATATGCCAGTTACTGAGCGAGTATAACGTTAGTTGGTAACTGGTTCTAGAGAGTCACCGTATTCATAGTTAAAATGTAAAAATGGATAATGTATTGGGTGTTAACATAAGTTGTGTCCGTTTTAAATATGCCAGTTACTGAGCGAATATAACGTTAGTTGGTAACTGGTTCCAGAGAGTCACTGTATTCATAGTAAAAATGTAAAAATGGATAATGTATTGGGTGTTAACATAAGTTGTGTCCGTTTTAAATATGCCAGTTACTGAGCGAGTATAGCGTTAGTTGGTAACTGGTTCCAGAGAGTCACTGTATTCATAGTAAAAATGTAAAAATGGATAGTGTATTGGGTGTTAACATAAGTTGTGTTCGTTTTTTTCAAATTAAAAAATGAGCACCAAAAGTAAAACAAAATGGTAAAAGTTAAATGTCATTCGAAAGGAAATTTTCTGCTCTACAAGATATTGTGTTTGCTTTAACGTTACATATATTATTTCATTTGATTACAAGCCTTCAAAATGGAATGTCAAGTAGATGAATGTGAGCATTTTCGACACCTCCTTCTGTTCGCGTTCAATCAAGGGAATAAAGCTGCCAAAGCTGCTCGCGATATTTGGGAAGTGTACGGTGAAGATGCTATGAATCAAAGGATAGCTCGTCGATGGTTTTTCCTTCAATAATGACGTCAAATTGCGGACATGGTTGGACTAATTCCTCGAGTCAAGACCGGATGGTTTTTATCGCACAGGCATTGAAAAACTTGTAGAATGTCGGCAAGAAGTTGTAAATAATGAAGGAGAATACATTATTGACTAATTTGTTATTATTTTTTTTTGTTGTGTCCTCTTGTTCTCTTCATTTGGAAAAAAAACAGACACAACCTATGTAAACACTCAATAAAAAAAAGAGCGGTGAACTGGGCAAGTTAGTAAACAATCTCTGCTCGAGTGTAGTGCAATTTCATAATCGGAATTACGCTGAATATACTTGGCGAGATTAGAGAGGGCGGTGGGAGAGTTGAGGATATACAATAGTGTCAACATGGGCATTGTAGGGCTTTCAAAATTGAAGAGTAAAACTCATAAACCACATAACCATGTTTGTGATTTTTATGGAATTTATTTTATGGAAAAACAGTCTATCAACAAGCGACATAACACCCATAAATGGCATATAACATATGTGAATTCAAACTATAAAAATAGCTTTATATAATTTGTATGTTTTTCTATTTTTCACAGATAAAATATTTTGTAGAAAATGTGTAGTTTTTATCTTACAACTCTTTATGTATTTTTTGGCGCTTGAGTGTTTTATGAGTTTTACTCTTCAATTGTATTAGGTATTTTCAGCTAAATGTGCCAATGTTTTAAGAGTGACACAACCCTTATCTTTAGGGTGCTTTAGGGATGCTTAACTTCTCTGTTAAATTTAGACGAAAATACAGGATACAAACTCAATAAATCCTTTTATTTTTAAGAATATTACCACAAAAATCTTCTGATACATAATTCAAATATTTATAAGCAGTGGCGGCTCGTGACTTTAAAAACAGGTGGGGCATGATGTGGCTGAAGTGCCCCCCTCTATATAAAAAAAAAATGAACTGTATATATATTTTAGTACAGTGAGGTCGAACCAAGAAAATACTAAGAATTATACAATTTTTTATAGCGAAATTGGACAAAAATAATTTTTATTTAAATAAAAACATTAACAAAACTATCAATATAAAAAAAAACATGTATTTTTCACAAAATCAAATCAAAATATTTATTATTAACGTATAAAAATTAAATAAACAATACTCTTATTATAAAAATATGAATTTTTCACAAAATCAAATGGAAATCGTTTTTATTAATTTAATACATGAACATGAAAAACAAAAAAATAAATGTCGCTCATTACAGCAGAGCAGGCGTGCTCCTGCCCCAAACAGACCTTTACGCAGCGAACGAAAAGCGACCTTTTGTATACGGTAATACGGAACTTTTCTCTTTAACTCCACTGACTGACCAAACACTATCGGGTCTTGCGTCATAGCAACTGCTAAACTGAAGCTAACGACCACGTGACCACGGCAGATACAAAACTGCCCCGCCGCAACTCGTTTGGTTGTATGCGTGCATCGTATTTCGTACTTCGTGCGCGTATATATTTCACACCAGTAATAAGTTAATTTCGTTTTTTTTATTCAAATATTTATAAATCATTACGTGCAAATAATTTTCCGAAAAACTAAGAATAATTACAATTATACCAATAATAAAAACACGTTTCAAAAACATTTCAGCTAATTATTATTTTTTTATTAGGAGAAATGTGTGTGGGGCAGTTCCCCGGTTGCCCTTAAATACGAGCCGCCCCTGCTTATAAGTAATATAGAACATGAATTTTCACATATTTAACCTTTCAAAAGTTATAAATTATTTTTTATAGACATTTCTAGATTGTAGAAAAACTATTTTTTTAATATGGTATCAATATATAAATGCTAAACTAATGTAGAAATTGGTTTGGAAATAAAAATGTGTGTTCATGGCAGAAAACAAACAATTTATATTGATTGTATTGTATGATAAATTGATTAGTATTTTTTAAGGATACAATACAATTCTTGAATCTTCGAAAAGACTATAGTTTCACTTTGTAATGCCATTTTTTACATAAAAGGAAAAAATAAGTAAATTTCATAAAAGCCCTCTGTTTAATATTTTCCCAATTTAAAATCCTCCCCTGTCTTAAAAATTCACATTCACTTTCACATATTTTTTCCCCGTTCCATTCACCATTGTATTACATCTCTCCCCACTTCACTCCCTCTACCTCACCTCTTTTATATCAGGTTATTTACACTTGTACAGAATATATTTTAGCAACTTAGTTTATATTCACCTGACGATGAAGACGGTGGTGTTCGAAACTAGTTGCGAACCTAAATTAAACGTGTGGTGAACACAAAAATATAAAACAAGTTTTTTATTTTACTTATTTTTTCCTTTTATGTATAATACAGTTTATTCCAGTTAATTAGGATAAATCGTTTGGTTCCAATTAAGCAGCTTCTTAAAAAAAGTTCCTTAACTGGTCAAACACGTTTCAAATATGTTTCAAAACTATTACAAATATGTTTCAAAACTATTAAAAAGCTCTTATCTTTAATCTCTTTTTTTTTTTATTTGTAAAATAAAAATTCTAATTCAATATTCAATATTTAGATACAGGCAAAAGCCTAGTTTACTGGGGATATGACAAAGGAAAGGCGACAAATCTAGATCCATTAAAATAATGTTTGTCTTTATTAAATTACCTGTTGTTTTTTTCGCAAATTATGTATATTTCTTGTCATGTGTAATAATAAATAAATAAATAAATAAAAAATTGCTGGTCATTCATTATCAGCTTTCATTCAGAAACTGTATTAACTACATTAAATTTAAGTTGAGTTTAACTTAAGTTGATTTGTTACAGATTTACTTTAATTACTTGAATGACGAGATTAAGTTTCTTAATAAAAATATGTGGTCCTCCAATACTTGTTGTTGGCATGAACTTGTAAATTCTGTTGCAAGTCCTTTTAAATAATTCTTAATACATTAGTTGCATCATTTTCTTATATGTTTAAGTAATACAAACTGCAATATCTTTCGCTTTCATATAACTGGATAAACTGCAATACAGGGAGCCATCTAACATAAGGGAATACATGTCTTTAAATGGGTTTTTCTCTCAGAAGATCATATGACCGATGTGGAGAAACACAGGCGGCCTTCTACTTTTGCACAATTCGCTATTTCGCACATTTTTAAATATTCAAATACAAAACAATTTTTGTATTCGATAATACAAAAATTGTTCGCTTCCATGCAGTCGCTCCCGCTTTTTTGGAAGAACTATAATATATGGAGCGCAATAAACAATATTGGAGACTCGTGGGCTGAAATAAAAGAGTCAACAATGAAAGGTTCCTGGAAACAATTATGCCCACAAATTATGAGTGATTTTATAAATTCTGAAAGAACTCCGGAAACTATCACAGATGAAATAGTTAGCCTAATGAATGAACTAAACTTGGACGTCAACAACGAAGATATTAATGAATTGATTGAATCTCACTCAGTATCTCTGTCAAATCAATATTTAATTGAGCGACAAGAGGTAAATGAAATACACAATGAAAGCGAGGAAGAAGAAGCTGATAAAATCGTCAAGATTTTGACAATCAAAAATATGAATGAATCCTTCATGCATCTTGACAAAATTTTTTTGACTATCATGGAAGAATGTGATCCCAATGGAGAATGTATATCTCAAGTACGTAGGGCGATTGAGAAAGACACAGCATCTTATAGAACTCTTTATTAAGAAAAAAAAAAAAAGGGTGGTATTCAACTAACTCTTGACAAGTTTATAAAGAAAACACCTGAAAGCACTGAAACACGCCCCGTTAACTTAATTATGTATGTTGATAAATAAATATTTTTAATATATTGTATTACTGATAAATAAATATTTTAAATTATAATTTTTGATGTTTTTTTTACATCCCTTTACTTTCGAACATTCAACATTTGCATACATTTTCAGGAACCAATTATGTGCTAAAGTCGAGGGCCGCCTTTAATTCAAGATTGATGCTGGAATGATGAAGGGATCCTCGACTACAAGGACCAGCAATGACGAAGAGGTCAAAATGGTATACAAAAAATAAAAAAGATGGTTGTATTTGAATTTGGTTTCATTGTAAATATTGACAACTATAATTTACAAGATCCTGTTTTATCACTGCATTAATTAGGTGATAAGTTTTAATCGAATTTCTTTCTGTTCTACAAACTTGTAAAAAATTAACTGTCCTTATCAACAGGAATTCACTGCATGTTAATAAAAAATTAAATTAAATTATGATATTCAATGGTTTTCTTAGACTTAATACTAAACAGGAGAAACAACTTTTGGCAGTAGAGTAGGGAGTATTTACAATTATTTTTAATTTTTCTTAACAAAACGTGTAGCCAAATAATAATATTAATTATCAAATCTTAACATAACTATGGCACAGTATCCTTAAAAATATTTACAACAGCATTTGATATATCGAATACTATGGATTCTGGAGAAGAAATTTAAAATAAAATGAAAACAGGAAGAATCGGGAATAATAAATCTTGACATGATTGTAACAAACCATAGTACAAAAACAAGTTTTAAGATGTATATTTGTACTGGGAAGATCTTTCTTCTTCTTCTTCTTCCTCTTCTTTTAGACCTGTTGGCCTGTTATGTATTACTGCCTAACTATTTCAATGTTGTTTCGACTATTTCATTTCCCATTTGTCATTTTGTAAAATTTGGACTCCTTTGAGGCTTTTCTTATTTTCGTTCTTGCTGACAGTTAACCTGAGGTGGTATATATGGGTTTACTTTTTATTTTGTTTTCTGCCATACGTTTTTGTTTTTTTATTTATTCTTTAATCTAGATATGCGGGGGTGTGGGATGGAAGCCCCCCGATGCCCTTGCGGTCGGGCTCGCCCTACATTGGTGGGGTGTATCTCGGCCGGGGGAATGTTTGTGGGATGAGCCCGGACCTTTTAATGTCTTCTCTCTTGAATGTATTTTTTTTTGTCATCTATTTATTTTCTGTGTTTTTTTTATCTTCTTGTTCTACATGTGCAAGGGTGTGGGCTGAAAAACATCTGGTGTCCCCGTGGCTGGGCTCACCCTATATTGGTGGGGTGTATCTTGGCCGTGAGGATGTAATTAGATGAGTCCAGACCTTTTGATAGCTTCTGTTTTTTAATGTATTATCTTTTTAACGTGTTCTTGAAATGTGTCTAAATGTATTATGTACATACTATGTTGCTATCAATAAACCTGTATTTATTTATGGTCTTGCATCATCATTTCCCTCTTGTGACGTCGACTGCCAGCTGTCTTTCCATCTTTTGGGAGGTCATCCTGGAGGTCAGCTTGCTTGGGGGATACTGTCCCCTGGCCATTCTCACGGCTCTTGGTTCCGCCATTCTGGATACATGTTCGTTCCAGAACCTTCTTCTCTGTTGTCCCCATCTGACAATATCTTCAACTTCGCACATCCTTCGGATTTCTGTGTTACGTACTCTATCACGAAGGGTTTTGCCAGCGATACTCCTGAGTACCTCCATTTCGCTGGTTCGAATGAGATTTTTGGTTCTGACAGTGTCGGCTCTGGACTCTATGCTGTATGTCATTATGGGGCGGACACAGGTCTTGTATGATATATCCTCACCTTGCTTTGGATGTTTATATAAATAATCTTATTCAAATAATACGGATTACATAAACATACGAGTCCTATAGTATAACTGATGTACACTAATAACTGATTTGCAATGTCTACACGACGTGAAAATTATTTATGCCTCAACTATGAATAATACACATCGTCATTGCGAATTTTTCACTAGTTTCTTCGTCATTGTTAAATATTTGTTATGTATTTTAAAATTTTGCAGTCATACAAAAAATCATGAAGGGTTTTGCCAGCGATACTCCTGACTACCTTCATTTCACTGGTTCGAAGGAGATTTTTGGTTCTGACAGTGTCGGCTCTGGACTCTTTGCTGTATGTTATTATGGGGCGAACACAGGTCTTGTATATCCTCACCTTGCTTTGGATGTTCATATACTTGTTTTTAGAAGCAATGTGTACTAGTCACACATCACAGGACAGGAAGGGTTAAACAAAAAACAACTGGTTAGATTGAATAAGAAAATAACTTATTTATGATGTGATGATCTTTTTCCCTGAATTGAAAAATTTTAAAATACCTGTTTTAACATTTTACGGTTTAGAATAATATTTTTAAATTGGCTACAAGATTTTGCGAAGAAAAAAAACCTTAACAAGAAAGGAAATGGAAAAAACATTACGAGGGAATATTAAAACCTATACAGTCTCTATCTAACAAATATAATAGTATATAAATATTAAAAACAGTCAACTATACAATAATTTTAAGTATTTGCATCAAATACACTTTATTTTATTTTGCTTAATTTTTATTATACATCATGCACTAAAACATAATTCAATACACCATAATCAATATCGTTTTTTAATCATTGATCTCAACAAAATTAAATCATTGATCTCAACAAAATTAAAATCTTAATCACAAATTTATGACACATTAAAAGTATTAAAAAATCAACCAACATATTACCAGATGCAGTTGCACGTTGAATATATGAAAATAAATATATTTTTAACAATTATAGCCTTAAAAGGAATATTTCTATTGTGATTTCAAATAATAGGCTGTCTGGAAAATAGTTACGTAGCCTGATTACCACAATATTTCGGAAATTCTAGAATGAGTCCTGTGACAGCTTACAAATTTGCCCCAATACAACCTTGTAACGATGTTCAGTAATTTTAATTATTTTATCAACTTTAATATAAGCCCCAATTCTAATAAATAGAAAGTTATTTAGGTAAATACAACACATAAGGTTGCATTGGGGAAAATTTGTGAGCTGTCACAGGACTCGTCCTATAATTTCCGAACTATAATGGTTTAATCAAGAATTTTATTGAGAATAACACAATCATTCAAGGATACGAGAGATAGCTTAAATACTGAACATATAGAACACTACCGTGCAAACAAATTTGATGAAGCTTAGTGATATGAATTGCTGTGATGTTTGGGTATTACACTTTCTTTCTTTCGATGGTCCTATAGCCCGTATCGAGCTTTGGCCTCCGTCAATCTTTGCCTCCAACTCCTCCTGTCTTTCGCCACGACCCTCCAATCTTGCGCCTACAGCAGCCGGATTGTGTCCCTCTCAACTTCGTCCTCCCATCGCAGCCTTGGCCTGCCCACTCTCCTTCTCCCACCCGGGTGTCCCTCCAGGATTCTTTTGGATGCTCGCAATGACAGCATTCTCTGCACATGTCCAGCCCATCTAAATCTGCTCAGTCTGACATGTACAGATAGCCTGGGAGCTTTGTAGATATTATACAGCTCGTCGTTGTATCCTATTTTCCAGGTTTCACCGTCATTCACGGGGCCCAGAATCCTACGTAGCACTCTTCTCTCGAAGGCATCCAGCAACTCTGCGGATTTAGCTGTCAGTGTCCATGCTTCGCATCCATATGCCACCACTGTTCTATGAATTGTTTTGTATAGGGTGACTTTGGTTTTTCTGTGGACACTTCTGGACTTGAACACCGGCAGTAGGTAGAAGAATGTTTTGTTCCCTGTTGTGATTCTTCTCTTAATCTCAGCATGCTCCTCGTTTTCCTTCGTTATAGTTGAATAGTTGAATGGATACTACACTATTTGAGCTAAAAAAACTGTAAGGATTGAGTCCTCGTAAGTGAAAATGAACCATTTTTTAAATTAATGATGACGAAAAGTGGATCATCTACAACAATGTCGAGCATAAGAGGTTGTGGGGCAAGCTAGGTGAACTTTAAACATCCTGAAGGTTATTCTTCATCAGGAAACGGTCATGGTGTGTATCTGGTGGAATTAGAAAGCAATTGTCTACTATGAGGTGTTTCCACACAACCAGATGATCAATTCGGAGAAGCACAACTCGCAATTGGACCGACTGAAAACAACAAACGATCGGAAGCATCAACAATCAGCCAATAGAAAGGGTGAAATCTTTCACTAGGACAATGTCAAACCCCACGCCTCTTTGCAGACCTGGATAAAATAGGTATAGCTGACCTGAGATGTTCTAACACATCTGACACGTATTCACCAGACCCTCCAATTAACACTTATTCTGCTCCCTAAAGAATTTTCTTATGACGAAGAACTTCATTTCCCTGAAGGTCTGTAAATACTATATGTTGCAGTTCTTCCCTTAGAAAGATGCAAAGTTCTGAGAGTTAGTGGATGTGAAACCAAATGGTGCGTACATTACAGAACAAAGTTACATATTAATATAAAAGTTTTGCATTTGAAATTGACATAAAAAAACGAAATTACTTTCCAGATAACCTAATAAGGCAGGATGGATAAAAATACACTTAAATTGTTATAACAGACCTTTTGAATAAATGTACACAACTCAAATGTTCTTAGGTTGTACAATGTTTAAACTGTATTTTATGGAAATATATAATATTAACCTTTCAATATGAAATGTGTCAACAACACAAATGTACAATAGAAACAAACCACTCGATTGTATCATATGTCACTTAGAAACCCTTAAAACCTAATGTTGTTCTATCTCTCTTGCAACATTTACTGATTTTGAGTTGTATAACTTTTCTTGATACGGTGCAACATAAATAAAACTACGATTAAACTTCTTTTTATTTTGTGTTGCATCCTTCAAATTATCCGAATTGGCGATTCGAACATATCGAAGAATGTGGCCAGGAAAATAATGTCTTCGGCACCAGTACTCGAGCCCTTCGGGTTTAGAACCACTGTGAAGTAAGCACACGGGACTTGCGGTTTGTCATTGCAAATTTTAACAGAACTACCACACATGAAGACCCAACAATATTCAAATACATACTCCCCACATACGAGTATTGTTACCAGACAAATTCTTTAACCTCACTTGGACGCTTTTTTTTTTTAATTTCTTTTTTGGGTTCCATCGGAAATTGGACCTGAAATCCCCGGGTGGAAGTTAAGAGTCTTACCAACTAGGCAACAGAAGTCATCTTAGTTAAAGTAAATGAGACAAGAAATTAGAGAACAAAATTGGATCAAAGGGTGATCTTTCCTCTCCATCTCTTCTAACAGGAAACCATCGCAAACAGTTCCGCATTTTAGATAGTCTATCTTGCCTTGCATCTTCTTCCCAGCAATACATAACATAAAAAATGCTAATCCTTTTCAGTTTGGATGCTGACCTTGGATTATGATATATTTCGTGCAACACAAAAAGTGCTACGGTTTACGTTTCTCTTTCCTTCTCTGATTTTCTTTCGACATTGTTAACCCTTCCTTCCCTGTGATGTGTAACTAGTACACATTGCTTCTAAAAACTGTAATATCTCTATAAATATAATAAATACTGGGTTCAGATTTTAGATATTCCTCCGTAATATATTTATGCTTTGAATGAAAAAAATAATATTCAAAATAATTAGCACTTATCGGCCACATCAGAGATATTTTGTGAAAATCGGGAATAAATTCATCAATACAATCAAACGTATGCCAGTGTGTGATGTAGGTATATTCATTCTAAAAAAACGCTATGGGTGAGAAAGCGACGCTATTCATGTCTCACTCTCACTCTACTTCGGTATATGGGAAAGCAAGAAATAGAATCTCAGTTTGCTCACTTCTCTCGCTTCAGTAGCTCGCGGAGTTTCATGTGAGGTGGTCGCTTTGCCCGTTTTGTGGACGTCGGCCGATGTTTTTTCATGTTTTCAGCAATTTAATTTCAATTATTATTACTTTTGACTTCAAATTTTAATAATTTAAGCGATTGGTTATGAATGTTCTTATTTTGCCGATTTTAAATCACTCATTTTTACGTGTGTATTGATGTTTATTGAATACACATCACAGGAATGAGCGGATTTTTTTAGCACAGGAAGGGAAACGGTTAAAGACCACATTCAATGTTATGTCTAACAAAAAACATTATGACCTATGTATGTTATATGGCTAAGTCATGGCTTGCAGGTGTACACACTGATTTCATAGATATTCCATATAATATATCATATCTTGCGTCAACTCATATAGCAGTGGCTGCATTCGAATATATTTTTTTAATATTTTTAAACCTAATTATGAATTTTTGGGTACCACCTTTGGCTTGGTGCCCCTACGCAAATGCGTAGATTGGCCTTTTAACAAACGCGGCTCTGATTGCAAGTAGTATTTGATTATATTTATTTACTCTCAAGTAAATTCTATAAACCATAAAATAAACTAGAATAGAAGCAAACTGAAAACTCAATTTCCAAGGACTAAGACTAAGAACTAAGTATTTTCCAAGTCTTGCTTTTTTTGTTTATTAACAAGTCTTGTTTTCTTTGTTTATTAACAAGTCTTGTTTTCTTTGTTTATTAACAAATGTCTTGTTTTCTTTGTTTATTATGAATTAAAACATTCATATTAGTTATTCAATCTTCATAACTTCATGTTTTGAAATTAAAATAACTTGCCCGTGTGAAATGTTTGTGACTTGAAGAATGGAACGTGAGAAAACTTTTTTTAAACACACAATGTGCATTATGTAAACTTTGGATAAATTTGCATTTAACAATTATTTGTCAAATAGAACAATATAATTAATTTTTTTTTAATTCGTGGAATTCGTTAACCAATATAAATAAATTTTTGGAACTAATAATATTAATTAAAAGTAATTTATAAAAAAATATGTGCAAAACACAATAAGCATTCATTTAATGTTCAGAAATATAACGTTTTTATTTTACCAAACCGACATCTTGACACAATATCTCGAAAGTTAAGAAAAACCTGATTCGTTATATTCATCCCCTGCCCCTTCATATTAAACAATAAAAAAAAGCATTGGATTAGAAAAAGAACGCTTATCTTCCACCCGGATATTTTTTTTTAAAGAATAGATATGACTGAAGTCAAAGGCATCCTTATACCCTCGAACACTAGGTGTAAAAAGTGCCTGTGTCGTTTGAGGGGAGTAGCACAGCACGGGGTTTGAACCGAGGTCCTTCCGCACAAAAGTCCAGTGCGTTACTGCGTGACCATCCACCTCAGATATTGATGCTCCAATTTCTTCCGCATTTAAGCCTTTAAACCTACCTTTGAAATTTGAAAAAAATTATTTAATAGACAATTACACTTCTGCATTAACCACATGACAGTTTTGCCCAAGCGGGACTCTGGCACGAAGTTTATTTTTATACTGACGAGCCCGAGCCTCGTTCGTACAAATCTTGTTCCGACTTGTTGTGAGTGTTTCTCCCCGCGCGTCATTTTGGCAGATCTTGTTTCAACTTGTTTTCTCCGGACGGAATATATTTTCGTATAGAATTTATTCGTTCGCAGTTCGTCATTGTGTTACGTCGCGTGTTCAAAATCTGACTGTTAAGTGGTTAAGTGACATACAATAAAAGTACAATAAAAACACTAACTATTACTTTTTTGGTAAAACTGTCATAAAAATCATATAAATCTAATATTTTTTACTTAGCGTAAGGTTTGAGATCAAATAATCGTAGGATATAAATAAGTTTTAAAAGAATATTAAACAAAAACAATCTTAATATATGAAATCTAAAAAAATTACGAGCATTTCCGCCCAGTCTCTTTAAATATAATAATTTCATATAAACAATGAAATATTATCAATAAAAGCGTATTCCACACATAGAGATTGCTTAAAAGATTAACAATATCATTTACAACTATGCTAATTTTTTTTCCGCTAAATATATACACAATACAAATTTAATACAATATATATTTTTCCTCTTAATAATGTATAATACAGCTGTAATATTTGTCCTAACTGGGATAGAAGGGCTACGCTGAAATATTCACTACCTGAATTTCAGCATTACCTGTCATGGTGCATCCTGATAACCGAAAAGACGATGGCTACCGAATATGACCTGTATAACCATCAGTGTCACCATATGTTTGAACCAGGAAACTTTATTGTCGACCTGGCAATCATATTATGGCGACCTGTTCAATACTATATATAACAGAAGGCTAAATTAAAAGAAAGTGAACTGGACTAAAGTGAAAATTTCAACAACGGTTAGTCAAATGCTACGTTTGGTCAGTGTTATTGCATGAAGTGGAATCATGGACCCTCAAAGTTGGTAGTATGAACCGGCTGGAAGCATTCGAAATGTGGATACACCGGAGAATGCTACGGATACCCTGAACGGATATGGTCAACAACACGAGGGTTCTTCAAAGAGCCAAAGTTGATAGAGAGTTGCTGACTAATATTAAAATCTGAAAGGTGTCCTACTTGGATCATGTATTTAGAGGAGCAAAGTACAAATTACTGCAACTGATCATCCAAGGCAAAATAGAAGGCCGAAGAGGTGTTGGCAGGAGGCTAATCTCCTGGCTCCGCAATATACGGGATTGGACTGGCATAAGGGGTGTTGGAGATCTTTTTCGGACTACCGGGGACAAGGATGTCTACTGTCAAGTGATATTCAGTGTTGGGGGGACCTGACATATGACACTGAGAACAAAAAGAAGAATTGGGCTATAAATATTTTATGTTCTACATCATCACTTCTGTAAAAAGCTACGATTATTTCCAATCAAATCAGTATAAATACAGATTAAAAGAATAGTGCCTACAAAAAGTCTTAAAATAAAACGTAACAGATTGTCTACATTATGCCTTTGACAAGTCCTCCAATTCTTTGAACACATTGCTTATGGCCAAGAAGACAGTTTATAGAGGCTTGTGGTTATTGGAAACATGAAAGGACAACACACAAGAGGAAGTTCCAATTTGTTGGACTGACCAAGTGAGAGATGCAACAGGACTATCCTTAACAACTGCTCTTCGAACTCTGCGGAGTGCCGAGATGGATGGATAGAAGTCACGATGTTCAGTTATGAGCTACATGACAGGGTGATGATTATGATTGTATATTAACCTTTCCTTCCCTATGTTGGGTATCTTCTACACGTTGCTTCTAATAACCATCAATATCTCTATAAATATAATAAATACAAGGTTAAGATTACGCATTGATTTAAAAAATAATATTAATAATAATCAGAATTTATCGACTACATCGAGGTGTTTTGTAAAGATCGAAAACAAATTCGCATTTAAACGCTGCGAGTGCCTCGTCTTGACGATAGGTGAATAGTATGCGGGAAGCGCGACACTATATTCGCATCTCACTCTTGCATACTAGACTGAATTGCGAGGAGCTGAATTGTCTCAACGCCGCAAGTATAAGCGTAAGCGCCGGGGTATGCGACTGACGTTCCGCGCCACTAGTAGCTTCTAGGCTTGCAAATAGGTTATACGTACGCCCGTTCCGTGAGCGGTGCCAGATGGTTTTTTAATGTTTTCAGCAAATAAATCTCAATTATTATAATTTTTAACTTCAATTATAATTAATTAAGGGGATTATCTATGAATGTTCTTATTTTTCCGATTTAAAATCGCTAATTTTTTATTGCGTACTCACTACCCAACACCGGAGCACGCGTATTATTTTTATCACCGTAAGGGAAGGGTTAAAACAGGTTATATACTGAGAACATTTTGATGTCTTTCTGTTTTTCCGATTAAGTTTCATCTGATCAGGTACTAAAAATTGTGTACCGAAAACAATAACAGAAATTTATGAAGTAAAAATCTAATCGTCCCCTATTTATAATTTCAGTTCTAAAAGTGAATTGTATAAACGAAGTAAAATTAATTGGATCTGATTGGAAGACTTTCAAAGCTTTATATCATGCTTGTTTGTATGAGCTTTGCAAGTTACATCATCAACCAGCAAATTAATTAAGTAAATCCTCAATAGAGCTTAACCGGTTAGGTGCCTTAAGCTAGTTAACTCACTCTCTGTTGCCGTGCCCGTGGGGCCGGCCATACAAAATCAGCGAGTTAAATCGCTCAACTTTATGCCTGTTTCTAGCCAATGTCTAGTACTAATTCGAATAATCTAAAATATGGAACATATAGAGACATCTTTTGAGATGATGAATAAATACTATAATATTACAGTTTACAGATATTATCGAATTTACAGAGATTTACCTAAAAGCTTGGCATGACAGTGGACATGTGTCTCTAATACAGGGTTGTCAGTGCGAGCGTTTTACTTATTTAACCGTTGAAAATTGAAATGATTTTATAATTACATTATTTACTTTCCGTGCGTTATTAAAATAATTAATATTTTTGTGTTACGTATACTTTAAATTCTATCAAATATTTGATGAATTTAACATATATTTCCGTATTTTCTGTGATAAGCTGTGACAACCCTGACACTGTGTTTTTCTGAGTGAACGGCGGCACAAACGACACGACACATATTGTACATATTTGGTCTTACAAGTCTTTATAATATCCTTTAATATATATGCAAAAAAGATAATTCTATTAGGTTTTATTTTTGCTAAAAAATCCACGGCCCTCCAGGATCAGTCATAGAAAATAGAAATAAAAAATTCATCGAATAAGAGAACTGGTCTATTTTATTAATTTTTTTTATCATACCATGTATTTTAATTCAATTCTGTAGAAAGGGTTAAGTCTACTTTGGGTATTATAAGACATGTCCTGGCTCCGCTAAATTTGAAAGTGAACCAGAATACAAGACGTTCAAGTACTGTTCCATAAGGTGTAGGACAGAGAATCCTTTGCCCAAGTGATAGTCAACGTCAGGTAGACCTGATATGGCATAAGAAGAAAAAGGTATTTATAAAGAATGAGAAGATTCGGCTTAATTTGGGAAGACTTAAAGTATGGGTCAACTTGGATAGAGACATTTTATGCTATCCCTTTGTTCCAAATACTTGTAAAACAAAAATGTTGTTATTTATTATGTAGGTGTAAAATAATGGATGTGGAGGAATTTAATAAATGGGATCCAACATGAAATCGGGGCAATGCCATCAGAAATGACCAAGAGAGAGTAATGCAGAACTTCACTAATAAATAAAGGTTGCCATTTGATTGACATAATTTTTGAAACGGCAAATTAATGGTAAACATTGTTCTTTCAGGTTATAATATAAAATTTAGCACAACACAAACGATGCTCCTTATATTTTCACTTTAAAACAATGTGTTTCTTACACAATAATCAAAGTGTTTGAAATAATTACAACTCACTCAATAATTCTTCGAGTGAATCATCATTTTTAGTTGGACTAACTCAAACAAGAAATCTATATTAAATATTGTTGACAATAACACATTTTTACTATAAGCATAAGTAAATTGAATATTTAGTCACAGCTGTATTAAAACATCAAGAAGTATTAAAACATCAAGGGAGAAAACATCGCCTGTTGACAAATATTTCTATTAAATCCACGATCAGAGATATTCACCACTTGAGGAATTATCTAAGGAATTTTTATTCTGTCCCGTCAACCTTCCCGTTTTCACCGTATTGTCATTACTCTTCTTCGAATCGGTAACATTGTTGACTATAAAATTAGAATTGGCCGCTTTTTGATCAGTACTCGAGACAACTTGACTATAATAAACCTGCCTACCGACAATATTAGATCCTAAATGTTGTTTCGCCAAATTTTTCATATCGTTCATTTGTCCACTGACGATGCACTGTTCACTGTCCGTAAAGAACTGGTCTCTGCCCGGTTTAACGTCCTGCACTTTATTTGGATCAGCGTTAACAATGGAGTTATTCGAGTTTGTCCTCGGTACCTTAGACGTTACTGACGCATCAGCAAGATTTTGATATATCACCAAGTCTTGGTTACCCCCCGGGACTATTTGTCCTACTGTTTTTTGCGTTACAATATTTAAACTTTGGCACATATTATTTCGTACAACAGTTATATTATTTTGCGATGAACTGAGATTTGAATTGACATGGGAAATACCATATCTCTCGGCTGTCATCATGTCTTTTTGGTTAAGTGATTGATTTCTTCCCAGTGATGCCGTACAACCTGGTTTATTTTGGAAAGTGTTTGGATTGATTTGATTTCTCTGTATGAAACTATTGTATTGTTGGGTATTAGGAGTTACTTGGGCTACACTCTGTTGTAGTTGGGCAATCCCAGGAGACATGGGTCTTAATGTCTGCGATTGTAGAACTGTCTTTTGTGATATGGGTCTTCCCATTGTCATAAAGTTAAGCCCATATGATTCATCAGATCTATCGTATAGCTTTCTGTTATAGTTTCCGGGGGATTCGTTGGGTGATGCGGAATATTGTCCGAAATCATGTATCGTTTGTCCTCCTGTCATTCTTTGGTATCCCATGGCTTGCTGAGCTTGTTTCATTGCGACATACTGTTGTAAATGTAACGCAGTCTGCTGTTTAGGAGTTAATACTTGCTCCGGTGGAATCTGAGGTTGTACCATCGCTGTCGGTGCTATGTAGTAAATATTTGGTTGTATCATTTGAGTTCCCGGCTGTGCCCTGCCTGGGTATCTTTGTTGAGGTATCGATGGTCCTGGTTGAGGTTGATATGTGGGTGTTGAAGATATGTACTTTTGGGCAGCATTTTGGTAAGCCACTGCCTGCTGAGACATAGGATATGTTATGATCTGAGCAATATATGGTTGCGGAGGTAGGTTCTGTCCAGGGGCAGTTTTGTTGGGCCCGTGGGAGGGGCTGTGTGACTGGAATGTAGGATTATAAGTAATTTGAGAAGTTTCTCTGGATGTTTCAATATAATCTTGTGAAACTCCGTAGGATTGGTGTATTTCTCTCTGTGTCAAAAGGCTTGGACTATAACATCTTTGATCATCGCACGGTTCGATCTTTTGACCTGGTTTATGAGTAAACTGTGGAACTTTTTGGTTTCCCTTCCAGTTGGGTCCTGGAACTGAGGCCCTTTTAACTGGTGAACTAGTTCTGCTGTCGTGTTGACTTTTCGGTTCCTTGTCTGATTCCAGACTAGACTGATAGCTGAGCTGTGGTCCGTGGAGTCTTCTCGAAGGCGGGGATGCAGGGGAAGTGGGTTGGGCCGGTTTGCCCGGTTGTCCCTTGAGACACCTGCGGATGTCGGGGCTGTGTGGCTTCTCCAGGCTGCCCTGCTGCTTGAGCTGCCTGTCCTGGCTGCCCTGCCTCCTGCGGGATGGAGTGGGTGGGGAGGAGTGGTTGCACTGTGATGATGATTGGGAGGTAGATTCCCAGTACGTGAGAAGGGCAGTTACTCTCGCCTGTTCCATCTGAATTTCCGTCTCACTAGATGAATCGTAGTCTTTGCCCTGAAAATTTATAAAAAGTTAGAATAGAAGAAGATTTAACATTTTTTCTATTTGAAATTAGACAATACTGCAATAATTTTGTTTATTCTAGTCGGTAAGCATGTATTCATATACATTTATAGGTAATCTTTTGGCAGCCTTATATAGTCTCATTTTGGTCTGTTCTGTTGTATGGCTCGGAAACATGGACGCTGAAGGTTCATACTATGAATCGGTTGGAAGCGTTCGAGATGTGGTTGCACAGGAGAATGCTTCGTATACCGTGGACTGATATGATCACCAATTCGGAGGTCTTGAGGAGAGCTAATTACTGTAGACAGCTGCTGACAGATATTAAGGTCCACAAGATATCCTATCTGGGTCACATTTTACATGGAGAGAAGTACGAAATCCTCCAGTTGATACTGATGTGCAAGATCGAGGGGCAGCATGGTCCAGGTAGAAGGCAAACATCTTGGCTGCGCAATATAAGAGACTGGACGGGGATGAGGCGTGTGGAGGACTCGTTCCGGATTATGCAAGATAGAAAAGCTTTTGCCAGAGTGATTGCCAATGTTACCTGATGGGGCACGACAAGAAGAAGAATATAGTCTCAGTGATAAAATCTATAACACTGGCTTGGGTCAGACATATTCTATTAGCTAATAGATCTAGACAGGCGTGGCCAAATTTTTACCGAAGCAGACCGTTTTCTGTCTAACAGAGACCGTCTCGGGTCAGAGAACAAATAAAATAGAAAAATACCATTTGAACCTTAGACAACACGTATGTTAATGTTTTTTTTCAAAGGAGAAGCACAGTGCAGGATTCAAACCAGCACAAATATGCAGCTCAACTTTTTAACTAATTTAACCTTACAACTATAGTTCAGAAAATGTAGGATGAGTCCTGTGACAGCTCACAAATTTGCCCCAATACAACCTTGTAACGATGTTCAGTAATTTTAATTATTTTATCAACTTTAATATAAGCCTCAATTCTAATAAATAGCAAGTTATTTATGTAAATACATTACATAAGGTTTTATTGGGGCAAATTTGTGAGCTGTCACAGGACTCATCCTAGAATTTCCGATCTCTAACAGTAACAATATTTATTATTTACTCGTGGATGGAGGAGAGTTTGCTCTCTAAACCGTGACATATAAATTGTTATTTATTATTATTATTATTAACTTTTACAACATTGTTACAAGAAAGAAACCATAAATTCATTGAGAATTGTGTAAAGAATTATACATTGGATACTCCACAGAGAAAAATTATTTAAAAAAATAAATTTTTCACCTGTACAATCAACAATTTTTTATGTTAGAAATTGTATTTAATGTATCCCTCATTATTTCCATTAACATTAACTAGAACTATTAAAAAAATAGAATATGGGGTTAATTGTGAGGTGTGATTTTATTTATTTATTTATTTATTATTACACATGACAAGAAATATTCACAATTTAAGAAAAACAACAGATAATTTGATTTGGACATACAATTTTAATGGATCTGGGTTTGTTGCCTTTCATTTGTCGTATCCCCAGTAAACTAGGCTTTTGCCTGTATCTCACTGAGGATATTTAGCATGAAAAAAAAATCGATACTTCTTTCCGATTTTTGATTACACAAAAACAAAACCCCGCTGCACGCTCTCATCAACCTGACAGTGACACTCAACTACAACTGGAAACATCTTGCGAAATTCAACTCCTCACACATCATCACTCCAGAAAGACCAAAAATATTCATCCCACACTATACCGCACACAATCACAAATCTCACACAAATCCCTTCCACTCGTCATTCATCCTGAAAGCCCAAGTACTCAAAATCCTGTCGCAATAACAACCACGCTCCGATCGACTGTCTAAATGGTTTTCCTACCTTTACCTTTATTGAAGTCGGCATGCCATTGTATGTAATGGGAGCCAAATAAGCATATTGCCTTTGGGCAAAAGAGGTTTTAACTCTAGGGATGGTGAACATTTCATTAGTTGCCATGCGTTAATTATCAAATTTTAAAATGTTTTACTTACGATTATAATTTGAGCAAAAGTAAAGTCACGAAACATCATTACCTTGCTAAAAACTTTCTAAGTTATGATTAGATTGAAATTGGAATAAAAATTATATAAAAAAAAGCTCAACATATAATCATAGGTAAGGTACCCGGCGGTAAGGAATACACATCGGGCTTAAGAAAGAGACTGACGGCTATAATCGGCTAACTTTAGCTATGTAGAGCGTCATCTCTGTCATTCATACACGTGTTCGTCGCAATTTGTCAGTTGTTGTCAAGCACTCTTGTATGACAGAGACGACGCTCTATAAAGCCGAGGTTAGCTGATTATAGCCGACAGTCTCTTTCTTAAGCCCGATGTGTATTACTTACCGCCGGGTACTGCAAGTGGGTTATGAATACTTATATTAGTCAGGGAATATCTGTATTTCATTAATTTATAAATATCAAAGAAAATAAATATGAAATGAATACCTTATCAATTTTCTCATCAAGCATCTTGAAGAAATCCTGTTGGCTGGCAGAGATTTCGCTGAAATGAAAAAAGGCAAAGGTATTTATTACATTTGTAAATAAATTAAGAATACATTTATTTATTTTATTTATTTAACACTTTTATTGCAAATACAATCTGGCGGGTTTATTGCTAGGCACCAATCTCTTCCAACCGACCAGACAAAAGTAAAGGAAGCAAGTTACGTGGTAGCATAAATCATTCAAATGACAATCCATCCTCACGAAATCCATAAACACATACGTGAGCATATGCCCACGAACCCCTCAAAGTCGGACAATCACCCGAACATTATTTTTCATATAAAGTGAGATATCATCAATCAAAAGGAAAGGAAGGGATGGTGGAGAGGAAAGGAAAAGAAAAATCAGGAATGAAACACGTTATTTTACTGACTAGAAATTATGAGTTTTTTCAGTCGCTTCTCATTATTTTTTTAATGTATTTGAAAAATAATACATACAAATGCTAAATTAACATATTTCCACTTCTTCGGTAGGTCGAGGAACTCCTGGTGAGGTGGTACAACTTATGTACCACTAGTCCATATTTCCACTGGTACTTCTAATGTACCACCGAATAATGCCGAAATACATCCAAGTAAAATGAATTTTTAACCTAAATATAAATTTACCACAATTATTGAAGTCAATTTTATCACAACACAACTATTTTTTATTAAAATTTAATACAAATATATATGTAACGTTTTCTTTTATACGCACAAGTCGGCACACCGAGAACAACTAAATGTCAATAATATTAGAAGCTAAATGAATTTGAACAGGACCAGACCTGCAGCTGTGCGGATAGGAGTCATTATATTATTTGAAGTGGTACATAATCTGAGCGTGCGTGCAGCAATAGAGAGAGGTTTAATAAGTGGTTCATTGCGTGTACCATTGTTCAGTACTGCGTCAAAAAAAGGTGATACAAACGTGGACCACTAAGCCTGTAAGAGTTAAAGCATGCCAAGGACGAAGTGAGTCTTATATTGGTTTGTAACTGATTCCAGAGTCTCACTGCATGGATACATGAGGAATTCTAAACAAGGATTACAGTACCCGGTGGTAAGTAATACACATCGAGTTTAAGAAAGAGACTGTCGGCCATAATCAGCTAACTTCGGCTCTGTAGAGCATTCTAGGGTGTGGTCGCGTCCACTTCAAAGTATATAAATGACAGAGACGACGCTCTACAAAGTCGAAGTTAGCCGATTATGGCCGACAGTCCCTTTCTTAAACTCGATGTGTATTACTTACCGCCGGGTACTGTACATGGTTTTTAAGCATTAACACATTTAAAAACTTCCAAATACAGTAGTGCCCTGGTTATCAATCCTTTGATTTGATTAGTATTTACCAAACTCGTTCGGACTACCGCCCCTTTTTAGAGTGTATATTTATTTCATCAGCCACCCCAAATTAGCTTTTCAAATCATTGAAAAAATATACATACATTTCTGCAGTGAGTGTTTTCGCTGATCTGATCTGCCTTGACAAGGATCATCTTCAATAGATTTTTATAATAAAACATTTTTCCTCTACATAAATATTGTCATATTTTAAGAAATATTATACAATTTTGTTCATTAATTTATTACAATTGAAATATTTCTGTAAATATACCACACGCACTTTTATTGTGCCTGATCCACAGTAAAGTAACAAGACACCAGTCTGATTTGTCAGTTGGTGTGTCCCTTAGAGACAAAATAAAAAGCTCACGCATTCGTGGAAGCCTAGGTGTTACAGACATCAACAGCAAGATGGAGGAGAGGCGATTGAGATGGTATGGGCACGTTGGACGCAGAGCACCCGATCACATTGTGAACCAGGCAATCTCCATGGATCTTCCTCGAATAACCACCAGAGGAAGACCAAAGAATTCATGGGTGGTGCAAAAAGATAACCTGATGTATAGGCACGGCCTGGGGGACGTAATCTGGGACAGAAGAGCATACAAACTGAGGACGAGGAGAGCTGACCCCAACAGTCTTCGCAGACAATGAGTTGGGATGGAGCCAGGGAGAAGAAGAAGAAGACACCAGTCTGATATAAAAACACTGCTCTCGTAACAACCAGAATCATTCCACCTGAATAGAGCCTCGGTATAGGAGGTAGCGAGGATTAATAAATACTAGTTGCAACCCGTCAAATATTCACGGAAGTAAAAAAAATACTACATTTATGAAAATATATATTTATAAATATAGAATTTGTTTATATATATATCATTTAAACATCGTCCCCTTTTACACCGGTTAAAAAATTGTAAGCTAGTTATTTAAAATTCGTTCAGTATCGAACGGACCCACCGAGATTCAAATTTCGAATTACTTTCGGAGAGAATCCAAGTATTCATCTCTCGCGCTCTCGTATTCAAAATTCAATTCTCATATTCTTTCTTCGACGACAACCATCGTATGGGTTTTGGCCTATTTATACTATGGTAATAAGTGGAATAACTAATTAATTAATTGCGAAATATTCTATTATATAGTTCCACAAAGTGACAACTAAAACTTATGATTAAAAAAACTTACATTCGATGCTGAATTAATAATATATTCACTTTATTGTCTCACAAAATTATCATATTGAATATAGAGCATATATATATATACATATATTTGGTATACTCGTATATCCCTTGTTCCATTCAATACGAGAACAAAGATTAATTGAACGGCACGTATTTAGCACTACACTATGGGGATGGTCGTAGCCAATAATGAGGGGGGTTGAATTCTCTTCCCAGTTTTATACATTTTTCCGTAAAGAGGATAATTGAATGGAGCACACGCTACATTAAATACCCTATAGAGTCCGATGATTCTCAAACTTTTTCTACAGTTGTTTTATTAATTAATTTTTTTTTATTAATTTAATTGATTCACAACACAACAGTGTAACATATTTTATTTAAAATGAATAAATTAATTTTTGTTGTTTTTGTTTTTGTGTTTCTGTATATTTTTGTTTTTATTTTTTATTTTTATTCTTACGATTGTGTGCGGTATATTGTGTGATGAATATTTTTAGTCTTTCTGGAGTGATGATGTGTGAGGAGTTTAATTTCGCACGATGTTTCCAGTTGTAATTGAGTGTCACTGTTTGTCAGGTTGATGAGAACGTGCAGCGGGGTTTTGTTTTTGTGTAATCAAAAATCGGAAAGAAGTATCGATTTATTTTTTCATGCTAAATATCCTCAGTGAGATACAGGCAAAAGCCTAGTTTACTGGGGATACGACAAATGAAAGGCAACAAACCCAGATCCATTAAAATTGTATGTCCAAATTAAATTTCTTGTCATGTGTAATAATAAATAATAAATAAAATAACATATGAGACAAGTTAATTTGAATATTCAAAATTATTGAAATAATTATATAAAATTTGATAACAAATTGTGAATTCAGATTACATACATATATACTATCACGCTGGCTTCATGTTGAAGTAGGCAGAAAGGAGAGAAAGCCAGACTCTCATATCACAACACACACCCTTCGACTGTTCTATGCCCCTTACACCTTCTCGTAGAATTTCCAAGACTTTTTACATTTTCTTCTTTAAAAATATAATTCACCTAATCTAACCATACTTCCCTTGGTGTTCTTTTTTATTTTTTTTAACCTGACGATTTATTGCCATGTGGCAATCTCTTCCAACCAACCAGAAAGATGTTTTTATAGACCCTAAGTGTTAACCAGACTGGAATCCTATTTTAAAAAATCCGGGTTCCAGCGGGGATCGAACCCGCAACCTCTAGATCGGCAGACAAGTGTCTTACCACCAGGCCACGGAGTTCCTCTGCCCCACCTTCCATTTACATTTACACTATATTCGTTTTATTAATCTTTCTTTATTCATTCACTTCACGTGCCCAAACCATCTCAGAGTGCCTTCCTTCCTCTTACTCAAATTACATGTATACATTTTTTTTTAAAAGAATAGATGTGACCGAAGTCATAGGGATCCTTATACCCTCGAACACAAGGCGGAAAAAATGCCTGTGTCGTTCGAGGGGAGTAGCACAGTGCGGGGTTTGAACCGAAGACCTTCCGCAAGGAAGTCCAGAGTGTTACCGCGTGGCCATGCACCTCATTAATAAGCGTCATGCCATGTACCTATTCATGTATGTTAAGAGAACCAAATTCCACTTATTTTTTTCCTGGTATGTTTTTGACAACCTCCTTAGCATAGTTGGTAAGATGCTTATCTGCCAACTTAGAGGTTACAGATTCGATTCCCATTGCAGCCTATATTTAAAAAAATAAGTTCAAGTTTTAGACGAGATTGAAATATGTCAACAAGCCCACCAGGTTGTATTGTATACAACGCAAGTGCATTTTTTTACTTTTCTCACATCCATACAACTTGTTATGTATACACATTTTTTTAGATTTTTCTTTCTTTCTTTTATCAGAATTTGATTATTTCCACAATGTTACATTTTTTTAGGTCTTCACAATCTTTCCCAACTTACAATATTTACAATTGAAACACATTTTCTTCATAAATATTTAATGATGCATTCGTTTCACAAGAATTATTTGCATCTTTCTTTATCGTTAGTCCAAGATCATTATTCAAACTGCATTATTTCTGAATGCCATCATGATGTATTCTATCTCCCTTTTTTTTACAAATCATTGTAAAGACATGTATTTCTATATTTTCTAATACTACTTTTCAAGCCTTCAATATTTCAATAGAAAAAACAAATCACATACAAGAGCGTTATAAAGTGTTATGATTTAAAAATGAAATAAAAAAACTTAAGTATTAAAATAATAATAATTAATATAATGCATAATGCAATATAATGCATAATTAATATAATAATTAATATAATGCACATAATAATTAATATAAACACAATTTATAAAGTGCCGTTTAGAGTTCCCCGAATCTGGATACAAAGGATCTTTCAAATTGAGCGGGTTTTTTTAATACTTTGATAAAACATAGATGGCGTCACGAACTTGCCTGAGTCTTGTGATATTTGAGAAGTATTTAGGAACGCTTGTTCCTTAAAGGAGAGATGATGAGGATGATTGTTGATAAATAAAAACTTGTTGAAATCGGAATATGTAAAGAGGAATTTTATTGACCAACGTCGGTATTTATAATGTTTTTTGAACGTGTGCGGGAATGCGCACGAGATATATCGCTGTCTCGTCTTTGCGCTTACAATATGTTTATTGTCGCGCGTAGGTATCCTTTTGTTTTGAGAGACAGCGCGAAAGATGTGTTGCCCTCTCCTTTCCTCATGGAATGCGGTCTTCACTGATAGTGAGTTGAATGACCGATCGCGTGGACTTTGGAATTGTTTGTCTCGCATTGTTAAGGTGTGCAAAGGTCGTCTCGTGGGTTCAGTGACCGCGCATACGGTCGCCACAGTATAATGTATGACATTTATAAAAATGGAGTCGTATACAATACAATAACGCGTTCAAATTGAAAATGATTTTATAAATTGTAATCTCCGGAAACAGTGATGTAAATTGACCACCAAGATCATGTGATCTGACACCGTTGGACTATTTTCTCTGGCGTTACGTGAAATTCAAGTCAATAAGAATGACCCCCGATCAATTCCTGAGTTGAAGGACGAAATTATTCGCGTTATCGGTGAGCTAGAATCGCAATTATGCCAAAATGTCATCGATAATTTTGACAAAAGAGTGGACATCCGTGGAGCTTCAAGAGGGGGACATTTGGCGGATATTGTGTTTTTTGCTAAAAAAATTTGAATTAAAAAAACTGCTCAATTTGAAAGACCCCGTAAGTTTAGTAAAATATACTTAGTATGTAAACCATAGATTAAAGTAAATTTTGATAAGACTTCCCAAATATTTGGTTGTCTTTAAGTATTTCCTAAAGCTGCACATGCGACCCATATTTCTAACAGGGAGGTCACAAGACCAGCAATGGCAAAAGCTGAATCACAATACAAGAATAAGGGTGTCATACAACTGATGATGCTATACGGTGCGGAATGCTCAGTGGAAACTAGAGCACAAATGTGGTAGTATCATGCAGCAGAAATCTGAATACTGAGGTGACTTGTGAGTGTCGCTTACATAGCCAAAGTATGAAATAAATATATCAGAGAAAGTCTCAAAGTGGCATCCATGAATAACAAACTGAGGGATACCAAATTGCGGTGGTTGGATTTTTTTTTATTCACTTTGCATGGATTTCTCCTGTTACACAAAGAGGGCCTGCTTCTAGTGTTAGCTTATTCGTTAGGAATAATATCAGCCAGGATTCTTCTCATACTGCTAGACGGTACCGAGAATATACCAACAGTATCATTCAGTTGGTTCAATATCTCTATACCACATGTGACTGAGTGTTTAGCCATGATATTCATCCTGTAAGTTGGTATGTAGAACTGAGGGTGATTCCTTGCACGGCTATATTTATTAGGTACATATAAACTTAGTGCTTCTAGAATCGCAGGACAGTTAAAGCAGCCTTGAAAAACCTTAAGTAGGAATATCGCAATGGGTTCTTGCCTTCTTGTTTCGATGCTTCTATAGTTACACACCGTGAGAAGTTCGACATGGTGAACATATTTTGGGTAATCGCCCTTTGTTCTGTACCATAGATATCTGAGGATATTTTTTGTATTTGTTCTACGAGTATATTGTTTTTATATTTGAGCTGATGGATGAGGAGCCCAAACTGTAGATGCATATTCTGATTTGGTTCTAATTAGATAATTATATAAGTTTCGGAGGATATCGGTACTGTTAAATTATCTTGATATTCTTATTATAAAACCGAGTAGTTTGTAACAGTTCGATATCAAACGTGAGACATGGTTAACGAACGTGAGTCCGACATCAAAGGTTATGCCTAGATCTTTGAATTGAGTAACTCTGTTTAATGCAAATATTGCTATAGTTCGGAAATTCTAGGATGAGTTTTGTGACAGCTAACAAATTTGCCCCAATACAACCTTGTAAGGATGTTCAGGAATTTTAATTATTTTATCAACTTTAATATAATATAAGCCTCAATTCTAATAAAAAGCAAGTTATTTAGGTAAATACATTACATAAGGTTGTATTAGGGTAAATTTGTGAGCTGTCACAGGACTCATCCTAGAATTTCCGAACTATAGAAGACCCTATGAGTATATTGGCTGATCGTAGAGGTTGAGGGGAGAAGACGTAGAGATCATCCAAAGAAAATGAAGATGGATGGGGTAAAAGAGGATATAAGAGTTGTGGGAGCGGCTAAGGATCTTGATCTTGTTTAAGGCAAGTCTAAAGAAAGAGAGAATTCAAAGAGCCGACCATATATGTGTATGCGATAGAGCTAGGAATAAGAAGAAAATTATTTAATATATTGAATAAAAAAGACGTTTTATTTTTTTACAACCAATGAAATTTGCAAAAAGCTTCAATAGTAAGTTTTATACTAGGTTAGTCAAAAAGTTTTGAAAGCGGAAATGACAATACATTTTTTTTGGGGGGAAATCACTTTTATTGCTCAGTATAGTCTCCCATAAGATCAATACACTTGGTCCAACGATCTTCCAACTTTGTTGTCCCATCACGGAAGTGACTTTCTGGAAGGCCTGCAAAATACTCCTCTACGACGGCTATAACCTCTTCGTTTGATGAAAAATGCTTTCCACGAAGGAATTTTTTGAGGTATGAGAACAGCCAGAAGTCAGAGGGAGCTAAATCTGGCGAATAGGGTGGATGCTGCAACAATTCGTACCCCAATTCACTGATTTTCGCGATGGTTTTTTGAGCTGTGTGAGCAGGTGCATTTTCTTGATGAAAAATGATTTTTTTCTTTTGCAAACCGGGTCTTTTTTCACAAATTTTTTCATCCAACTGGTCCAAAAGGTCACAATAATAATCAAAGTTGATTGTCTTACCAGTTTGGAGATAATCTATCAATAAAATTCCTTTTGCATCCCAAAAAACTGACGCTAACACCTTCTTGGCCGATTTCTGGACACGAACTCGCTTCGGAGCCAAAGTGCCTGGTTCACACCATTCCTTAGCCTCTTGTTTTGATTCAGGATCATGGTGGTAGACCCAAGTCTCATCCATAGTGATGAATCGACGCAGAAAATCCTTTTTATCCTTTCGAAATTGCTCCAAATGTTGCTCAGAAAGTCGCATTCGAACGTGTTTTTGTTGCATTGTTAGCAAATGCGCACCCATCGTGCACACAGTTTTTTGAAACCCAAAACTTCAGCCAAAATATGCCATGTTGTTCCATGTGAGATGCCTATGGTGTCAGCTATCACATCCACAGTCGATCGATGATCTTTCAAAACCATATCCTGTATTTTCGCTATGATTTCTGGTGTTGATGCACTTTTTGGACGTCCTGAGCGTGGATCGTCTTCAACGCTTGTACGGCCACGCTTAAACTCCAAAACCCATCGGTAAACGGTTGGAAATGAAGGAGAAGACTCATTTAATACTTTCACCATCTTTGCATGGATCTCAGTAGCCGATAAACCTTCCAAAACAAAGAATTTAATCACTGCACGATATTCGGATTTTTCCATTGTTAAAAAATACACTGACACGTCAACTTCCAATGGCTTGTAAACAAAGAATGAATTGACAGATCGAAATGAAATTTTGAGTACGTTGTTATGAAAGATGAAATATTAAAATGGCGTAGAAATTTTGGTTTTCTACTGCTCCATAGATGTCGCTTTCAAAACTTTTTGACTAACCTATTATGTGTATGCGATAGAGCTAGGAATAAGAAGAAAATTATTTAATATATTGAATAAAAGAGACGTTATATTTTTTTATAACCAATGAAATTTGCAAAAAGCTTCAATAGTAAGTTTTATATATAACAAATGTTGAAAAGCACGGTAATGGAGAATTTCAGTATAATCCCATTAAAGTGCAACCACATTGCAGCCATAGCACAGGTCATATCTGTAATGAATGCAGAAGTTCAACCATTCAACTAACTCGAGTGCATTCAATGTAGCATTTTATAAGTTAACTAAATAGTATTTGAAAAGATTTTATTAGATATAAAAATTGATTAAAAAGATAGCTTTTCAAGTGGAAGTCCTCGTGTTGTTTTATTTTCCATCAGAATGTTACATTTCTAAGGATGACTTAAGATAAAATATATTGTGTTTAATTTTTATTTAAAAACACAAATTGTGTGGTGTGTAAAATAATATAGTACCCGGCGATAAGTAATACACATCGGGCTTAAGAAAGAGACTGTCGGCCATAATCGGCTAACTTCGGCTATGTAGAGCGTCGTGTCTGTCATTCATAAACGTGTTCCGTCGCGATTTGTCAATCATTATGGCCGTCATCGTGTAGCAGAAACGACGCTCTACAAAGCCGAAGCTAGGGATTATGGCCGACAGTCTCTTTCTTAAGCCCGATGTGTATTACTTACCGCCGGGTACTTGTAAATACTATTGGATGAACAACAAATCAATATTGTCCATGAATTGCAACAAAATAGGTACAGCCATCAAGAAACCTATACAGATGAAAATTAGCAATGACAAACATTCTAGCCTTGATATCTGAGTGTCTAGACCAGTTGTTCTTAACCAGAGGTGCACGTACCCCCGGGGTTGCGAGAAGCTCCTCTTGAGGGTGCGATCCTCGATACCTAAACTATGGTACCTATTCTAGTTACTTTCCTCGATACCTAAACTATAGTACCTATCCTAGTTACTATCCTTGATACCTAAACTGTAGCACCTATCCTAGTTACTATTCTAGATACCTAAACTATAGTACCTATCCTAGTTACTATCCTTGATACCTAAACTATAGCACCTATCCTAGTTACTAATCTCGATACCTAAACTATAGCACCTATCCTAGTTACTATCCTCGATACCTAAACTATAGCACCTATCCTAGTTACTATTCTCGATACCTAAACTATAGTACCTATCCTAGTTACTATCCTCGATACCTAAACTATAGCACCTATCCTAGTTACTAATCTCGATACCTAAACTATAGCACTTATCCTAGTTACTATCCTCGATACCTAAACTATAGTACCTATCCTAGTTACTATTGTCGATACCTAAACTATAGTACCTAGCCTAGTCACTATCATCGATACCTAAACTATAGTAGCTATCCCTCGATACCTAAACTGTAGTACCTATCCTAGTTACTATCATCCATACCTAAACTGTAGTACCTATCCTAATTAGTATCATCGATACCTAAACTATAGTACCTATCCCTTGATACCAAAACTTTAGTACCTATCCTAGTTACTATCATCCATACTTAAAATATACTACCTATCCTAGTTACTATCATCGATACCTAAACTATAGTACCTAACCTAGTCACTATACTCGATATCTAAACTATAGTACCTATCCTAGTCACTTTCCTCGATACCTAAACTACAGTACCTATCCTAGTTACTATCCTCGATACCTAAACTATAGTACCTAGCCTAGTTACTATACTTGATATCTAAACTATAGTACCTATCCTAGTTACTATCATCCATACCTAAACTATAGTACCTATCCTAATTACTATCATCGATACCTAAACTATAGTACCTATCCCTCGATACCTAAACTATACTACCTATCCTAGTTACTATCATCGATACCTAAACTATAGTACCTATCCTAGTCACTATACTCGATATCTTAACTATAGTACCTATCCTAGTTACTATCCTCGATATCTAAACTATGGCACCTATCCTAGTTACTATTGTCGATACATAAACTATAGTACCTATCCTAGGCCACACCGCTGTACTGGATCCGATGGCATACTGAAGTGAGACTATTGGAACGCACCGGTATATATATATACTTTTTAAAGAATATATATGACCAAAGTCATAAGTATCCTTATACTCGCGAAAACAAGGCGAAAAATACCTGTGTCATTCGAATGAAGTAGCACAATGCAGGGTTCGAACCGGCAACCTTCTGCACGGAAGTCCAGTGTGTTACCGCGTGGCCATGCACTTCAACATACATCTCACCAACTAGGCTGCTGAGGCTTATATCCATAATCGGAGTCAACCTGGTTATGACTGTTCATTCGGTACATCATATAGGTAATATATAAAGTGACTGTAAAATATACTCACGTAGATGCCGCGGCGTGCCCCAGTCCGTGCGGCGGTGCGGGCGGCGGTCTCGGCTTGGCCGCTCCGGCCGCCGCGCTCTGCCCGCCCTCAGCGCTGGCGGCCCCAGCGCGCACCTCACCCGCACTCGCGGCGGCAGCCTCGTCCTCATCACCGTCTTTGGAGTCACCCCCAGCTGGAAAAAAGAACGAGTAAATGTCATTCACCTTGTGACTGATTCATTCTTAACGCCTGGAAAACGCGGGATCAGCCGGTAGTAAGAAGGTCATCGTCGAGTTTATAAATTCGACGCCATTTCCGCGCTCGCTGAGACGAGTCATTGCAATAATTTAATAGCTTAATTACCTAAACTAGTAAATTGATGACGGATCGAGTGGATATACATTTTTTTTGTATTTATTTATTATATTTATACTCGTACATGACAAGAAATTTTATAAATACATAATTTATTAACGTTTCCCGTCCTGTGCTTAAAAAAATACGCGCATTCCGGTGCTGTGTATTCAATACACATTAAAACACATGTAAAAAATTAGCGATTTAAAATCGGAAAAATAAGAATATTCATAGCCAATCGCTTAAATTAATTAAATTTGAAGTCAAAAGTGATGATAATTGAAATTTAATTGCTGAAAACATGAAAAAAAAACATCGGCCGACGTTTACAAAACGGGCGAAGCAACCACTTTAAACGAATGCCCGCGAGCTACTGAAGCGAGAGAAGCGAGCGAACTGAGTTTCTATTTCTTGCGTTCCCATATACCGAAGTAAAGTGAGAGTGAGACGTGAGTAGCTTCGCTTCTCACCCATAGTGGTTTTTAAGAATGAATATACCTACGTCACACACTGGCACACGTTTGATTGTAGTGGTGAATTTATTCCCGATTTTTACAAAATATCTCTGATGTGGCCGATGAGTGCTAATTATTATTAATTTTATTTTTTCGTTCAATGCGTAAATGTATTACGGAGGAATATCTAAAATCTGAACCCAGTATTGATTATATTTATAGAGATATTAACGTTTTTAGAAGCAATGTGTACTAGTTACACATCACAGGAAAAGAATGGTTAAAAATCAACAGGTAGTTCAAAGTGGACACACGTTTTTCATGAATCTGGGTTTTTTGCCTTTCATTTTTCGTGTACCCAGTAAACTAGGCTTTTGCTTATATATTACTGAAGCCATATTAAATGTAAAAATGAGTTGATGCTTTTAACAGATCGTTGCTAATACGAGTACAATACTCCGTTGCAAACTCTCATCAACTTGACAAATAGTCAGTCTCAATCACATGTATTTATCACGTGAGTCAAACCACGCATACTTCATCATTCCAGAACTCCATCCCACAATGCCCAGCACAATATCACAATCAGAAACACGCCACACTCAAGAGTTTACACAAACCTTTGCTACAAGTCATCCCTCGTGCAAGCCCAAACATTCAGATTACACCTTATCAATCGAATGCATCTTTAATCATTGGAACATTCGCGTCTCTCTGCTTCTTTCTTCTGGTTCAATTTCATTAGCGTCAAATGAGATCTGGGCAGAGAAATGTTCAATTTTCCTCTTTTAATTGAAACTAAAAAAGTCTTAATAAAAACTGATTGGAAGACTATACATGTGTAGTGACTATACGTGCGGTCAATGAACCCACGAGACGACCTTTGCCCCACCTTCACAATACGAGACAAACAATGGACAAAGTCCACACGGTCGGTCATTCAACTCACTACTAGCGGAGACCGCATTCCATGAGGAAAGGAGAGAGCAACATATCTTCCGCGCTGTCAGTCAAAACAATGAATACCTACGCATCGACAATAAACATATTGTAAGCGCAAAGACGAGACAGCGATATATCTCGTGCGCATTCCCGCACACGTCCAAAATATTATAAATACCGACGTTTATCAATAAAATTCCTCTTTGCATATTCCGATTTCGAACGAGTTTTATTTATCAACAATCATCCTCATCATCTCTCCTTTAAGGAACAACCGTTCCTAAACATGTTTTAATGGCTAACACGTTTTAATTTTCCTTCACTATCACAGCACACATTTTATTATTATTTAAATGCACTTTTCTTTCCACGTGAATGCCAAGAGTGACGCTCGGTGTGGTGTGGTGCAGGCTGCCCGAGTTGAGGCGGTCCAGTATTGAACTCGTATATTTAAATGTCAACTTGCATGTTTAGGTGTTATTTGAATTGTTTTATTGTGATTGTATCTTTCTACGAGGCATATCCAGAAAGTAAGTGTACTGAATTTTTGTAGGTTACAATTTTTTTTATTTAAACAAAAAAATTACGTGGTTACCGTAATACATATATAAGCTATTTTTCAAAATAGTCGCCATTCCTCTCAATGCAGGTGGTGAAGCGGGGTATCAACTTTTTGATGCCTTCCTCGAAGTAGTTTCCCGCCAACCCCTCCGTCCACTTCTCCACCTCCTCCTTTACCTCCTCGTCGGTTGAAAACCTTTTTCCACCCATGTGCAGCGTCAGGGAGGTAAAGAGATAGTAATCTGAAGGTGCTAGGTCAGGGGAATGCGCGGGATGGTTCAGGACATCCCATTTAAACGAGGCGAGCAGTTCCTTCGTGACGTTGGCCGTTGTGGTCTGGCATTGTCGTGCAGCAGGCAGACTCCCTTTGTCAGCATGCCTCTCCTCTTGTTCTGAATCGCCCTCCGCAATTTTTTCAGGGTCTCACAGTATCTTGCAGAGTTGATGGTCTCCCCTTGAGGCATATATTCAATTAAAATTATGCCTTGACAGTCCCAAAACACGGATGCCATGATTTTCTTGGCTGAAATTGTGGTTTTGAACTTTTTGGCGGAGGGTGAAGAGGTGTGACGTGACCGTTTTTAAACTCGCGACACCACTTGTTCACACTCGTACGATTCATAGCTTTATCACCATATGCAGTTTTCACCTCATTATAAACCTCAACCGGAGGTTTTCCCTTCCAAACGAGATAACGGTTTTCGCCACGTATTTCGCACTTGGCGGGAGATTGGATTGACATTTTTTACGAAACGTGTTGTCGCGTCGACACTTTTCAACGTACTGACCTCGAACCGGTCTCGTTGCGGAGGGGAAGGGTCAGGCTACACGGAAGTGTAGCCAACATGTCGAAAATAAAATCCATCCGGTCGTGAGAGCCTCAGTACACTTACTTTTTGGATACGCATAGTATTTGGATTTGGGTCTTTCTATTAAGAGAACCTAACAGGAAAACTGTTGGTTCTATTTGCTAATTCGTTTTAATTTTCCTCAACTACCACCATATCATATGCATGTATGTTAATTAACCTTTAATGGCTAAATCTGCTATTTTCAATACTTTTATTTCATCTCGTTTAGAAGAACAATTGAGAAACTACAAGTCCTTGATTGACACCTTTCTTAATATCAAACATTAGTTATCTGTTCACTCACTCTGACACCTGCAGTACTTCTCTCATTCAGGGGCACGGTGGATCATTTTAGGTTCATCATAATTTAAATAACCTTAAATCAATGTAAGAGCTTTTGGTTTTCAAGTAATTTTTGTTTTCTTTATAAGTCACCTATAAATGAAACCAACATAGCAGAACGGAGATTTTCTTTCAGAAAACATCTTAAAACAAAGAAAACGGTTATTTGAGATAAGCTTTAATATTATAATTATTATCTGTATCAGAAGACAGGAAATTCCGAAGCTATTATACAATCGCAGTGGAAACCCTCGAAAGGAACCATTCGTTTAATTTATTTATTCAAACACAGTCCTACGTCAGTGTTGTATATAAAAGCGATAATTTAAAGCGTGTCTTGTTATGAATAGACGCTGGATACCGGGACACGGGACACGACACGGGATATTTTAGGGCCGGCCGGACTCGAAAATTCAATAAATTATTATTTTTTTATTAACAAAATAAGTCCAAAAATTTCTAGCACAAGGAGTTTTTTAAAGCTTGTATTTTTTAAACACATACCACGCCTGCTAAGTCAACCTCATGATCAGGTGATGTGATGTTAATATTTGATACATCTACCTTCAATAGTATGTCAACTAGAGCCGATAGAAGACTTGTTGTTTCGTTATACTCTGAAATGTTAAAAAAAAATAATATGGCGTATTTATCAAGTTTTTTTAAAAAAAAGTTAAGCTCAACAGAAATGTAATGAATTCCCTTGAAACATTGTATGTAGGTTTAACCTGTCTATCATATCTAAGCTTAGTAAAATAAATAGGTATAGTCCGCGGTTTCCTAGTCGGTCGGGTAGTTATAGCGCAATACCAAAGAATTCGTGGGTGGTGCAAAAATATAACCTGATGCAGAGGCACGGCCTGGGGGACGTAGTCCGGGACAGAAGAGCATACAACCTGAGGACGAGGAGAGCTGACCCCAACAGTCTTTGCAGACAGTGAGTTGGGATGGAGCCAGGGAGAAGAAGAAAAAAAGCCCGCGGCTTCCTGAAGAATGTTTGAGCTGGTCAGTCGCTGTAACTGTTTTCCTACCTCGGGTTTTGAGTAAAGGTTCCATTTTTATCCTAGACTATCATATACAACTACTGATTTTACAAACCATCGTAGAAAATCTCTAAGGCCTCGACCACACAGGTAGGAGCCTCGCTTGATGCTTAGAGCTACGCTGCGAGTTAGGCGACATATCCCAGCGAACCAACGTATCGCATACTTTCGCAGTTAAAAAAAATAATATGGCGTGGTTATCAAGTTTATTTAAAAAAAAAGGCTAAGCTCAACAGAAATGTAATGACTTCAGCTTCTAAGCATTTTTTTTATTTCTGCCGGGTTAAAATGTTGTCGAGCAGAAGACGTCATGGAGCAAGCAAGACGAACCACTTTGAACCCTCTGAAGGCTAGTCTTTATAAAAATAAATATCATCTTGTGTATCAGGTGGGATTGGAAGGGAATCGTCTACTGCGAGTTGCTCCTATTCAATCAAACTCACAATTGGACTTTTGGCATCAATTGACCAGAAGCGTCCAACAGAAAGGGGGTCATTTTTCACCAGGATAACGCCATACCTCGCGTCGCTTAGTAGACCTGGCAATAATTGGTATAGCCGGGCTTAGATGTTCCACCACACCCGCCTTATTCGCCGGACCTAGCACCCTCCGATTACCATTTATTTCGCCCCCTACACAATAATTTTAAGGGGAAAAACTTAATTTCCTTCCAGACTTGCCAAAATCATTTAGAGCAATGCTTCGCTTTAAAAGATGCGAAGTTCCGAGACGATGAAATTCTAAAGTTGCCAGCAAGATGGCGTAAGGCAGTGGAACAAAAGCGGTGTATACATCACAGAATAAAGTTCTAAATAAGAAAAACGTTGCTTTTGAATTCGATCTAATGATACGAAATAACTTTTCGGATCACCAATATATGAATCATGCGGCTCTGGTGGGTCCAAAGTACACCCGACGCCTTCTCGTGAATATGAATAAACGCCACCACTTTGTCTGGCAATATTATCTTATATTCCCCTCCCAGCCTCCTTCCCCGTCACTGCGGACCGTTCCGACCGGATGTTGCCGGCAGAATTGTTATTTCCGCTTCCCCCCTCCTCTCCTCTTCTTCCTTTCCTCATCCCGGATGTATTCAAATTAATCATCTTTCGAATATTTTTCTTCCCCTTGCACGAGCCTTTCATCAAAACAGATATTCTCAAAGCGTGGGTCACGGACTCGCCGGTAGTTATTCCTTCTCCCAGTCGTTAACCTTTCCTTCCCGGTGTTGGGTATCTTCTACACGTTGCTTCAAATAACCATCAATATCTCTATAAATATAATAAATACAAGGTTAAGATTCTAGGTGTTCCTCCATAATATATTTACGCATTGATTTAAAAAATAATATTAATAATAATCAGAATTTATCGACTACATCGTAAGTATTTTCTGAATATCGGAAACAAATTCGCATTGAAACGCTGTGAGTGCCTCGATCTTGGGTCTTGACGATAGGTGAAAAGTATGCGGGAAGCGCGACACTATATTCGCATCTCACTTTTGCATACGTCACTGAATAGCGAGGAGCGCAATTGTCTCCACCTCGGAAGTGTAAGCGACGCCCGAGCTAGCCCCCAACCCTGCCGCGCTGCAGTAGCTGTTGAGCTGGCAACGAGACTAGACCTACGCCCGTTCCGTGAGCGGTGCCAGATGGTTTTTTAATGTTTTCAGCAAATAAATCTCAATTATTATAATTTTTAACTTTAATTATAATTAATTAAGGGGATTATCTATGAATGTTCTTATTTTTCCGATTTAAAATCACTAATTTTTTATTGCGTACTCACTACCCAACACCGTAACACGCGTATTATTAAATTGGGTCACAGTATACAGAAGTTTGTAACGTTTTGCTCTAGATCAAGAGTTCCCAATCTTTTTTCGACCGCAGACCCCTTTATCAAAAACTTTTAAAACCGTCGACCATTTTAATTACTCAAATTAATAAGTTTATACAGTACTCGATTTTAAATATTTCACTACATAACATGCAACAGTTTTTCATGTCCGCACTTGTTTTGATAAGTTCGATAAGAGAATGCACAGACATGTTTGAGCTACATGCATTCTCGTGCATTCTTACGTGTGACTCTTTTTATGACACGTTTTACCTTTTCGTTCACAAGTTTGATATGTAATGTGTTTTTATCAAAAGAGTGTTTTTTTTAATATTTTATTCTTACTTAGGTAACTATTGGAATCATATATATTTTGAAGTAACAAACAAATAGCATTAGTAAGGGGGTCTATTTTTGCTGTCGTCGACCCTCAATTTTTTTTTATTGAAACTATCGACCCATGGAAAAATCAAATCGACCCCAGGGGGTCGATATCGACCACTTTGGGAACTCTTGCTCTAGAGGAAGAAACTAACGAGGTATCGTCAGCAGGGGTAACATTATAAGAGAAGAAAGGGTGGAGTAATTTTTTTATCGTCCTCTTTGCCATTGAACAGATTGTTTTTGGCGTCGTATTGACGAACTGATCTCGTTGAATGAAATTTCTGATATCGATGTCTTCCACATCTCGGTAGATAAATTGAGAATTCAACTCCTTAATAAACTTTGTAGATATATAACTGGGTCACTTCACAGGGAGGTATACGTAACATTGTTCCTGTTATTATACTATATTAAGACTTTATAATATTTTACTCATTTATATAGTTAGATATGATATTGTGGCGGTCGCATGCGCGGTCACTGAACCCACGAGACGACCTTTGCACAGCTTCACAAAGCCGAGACAAGCAATGAACAAAGTCCATGCATCGGTCATTCAACTCACTATCAATCGGTGAGCGCATTCCATGATAAAACGAGAAAGCAACACATCTTTCGCACCGGTTCCCAAAACAGAATGAATACCTACACGCGATAAGAATCGTATTGTAAACGCAGAAACGAGACAGCGATATATCGTGCGCGCATTCCCGCACACATTCAATAAACATATAAATACCGACGTTTGTCAATAAAATTCCTCTTTACACATTCCGATCTCGACGAGTTTTATTTATCAACAAATCATACTCATCATCTCTCCTTTAAGGAACAACAGTTCCTAAAATATACTTGCTCATACAAAATTGATTAGTTTTTTTTGCAAACATACAAACCACTACGCTATTTCCCTGTCGAGGTAGACAAAGAGGACAGAGTATCAGAATCACGACATACATGATTCTGTTATGGCCTTTTGCAACAAAAACACTTTTAGAATTTCAACGTGTAGTTTTATTTGTATGAAGGTTGAATTACATTGATGTATTATATTAACAGTATTACATAAATAGTAATAGCTATGATCTTTACATAGTAGTGGCTTTAAGAATAGTGATGTCGCCTCAAATATGGTGTCCTATTTAAAGCAAAGATAGCTATTCCACGACCCTTCGTTAGATTATGAAGGAATGTGTCGGGCATGTTATGTTTGCCCTTTAAGGTCAAATCGATATCGGTGATTTATCCATCGCAGCTTATCCATTTAGTGATATTTAATCTTTATTGAATTTGGGCAGACGAGACGATAAACTTAAACATAATACATTGAAGTTAAATTGACACTAATGTGATAATTCTAATATTTATAGGATCTAGTACATGGTTAGTATCGATAAGTTTGACAAGGGTATAATATAACTTATAATATTTATTTGAATGTGGATAAGAATATCGATAAGATAACATCGGTTTTTGGTGTTTATATCGTGTTACAGATAATGCTAATATTTATAGGTTCTTAGATAAGTGGAACATTGGTTGCGTTGAGGGTGAATGTATAGATAAGATTAGCATGCGCTGGCAGTAGACACATGACAATTCTTCTCTTCTCCATTCATACACTTTCTCATACAACTACTAAGATTTCTCTTACTTCTCAGTTTTCCTTCTTTCAAAATATCATTCACTTGTTCTAACGATACTTTCCTCGATCTTTCTCTACCACGCCTTCCACTCACATTTACAATAGGTATACGAGTATATGTTATTTGTTTTGTTTGTCATTTTTTTATATATTGGTCTTACATGTCCAAACCGTCCCGGAGTGCCCCTCTTCATCTTATTCCACCCTTAAGTTGACATTAATTCCAAATCACTTTTTTCAATATTTTATAAATAATTTTAAAAAAATGGGGATGGATCCTGTTTGCAAATATACGTCCACATTTTCCATGAAAAATAAACGAGAAAAAATATTATGGAATAAAGCCCATCCGGTATGGTAAGTAGCAAGAGTAAACAGTGTCAGCGAGGCACCATAATCAATTAACCCCGTGTAATGTACAGCGAGGAGGACAACCTATTACTACCCCCGCAGGGTTTTTTCCACCCCTTGAATGACCGCAATCTGCTTTTCAGTTTTTTCATAATATATGTTTTGAAACAACCCTCTAAAATTTGTAATTATATTTCAATTACATATTTGAAGCGGGCAGTATCAAAACTGCTAAGAAGATAGTCCACAACAGTATTTTAGTGCCAACCTTGTTGTATAGGTGGATGAAATTAAAAAAAATATGTAAAAAGTTAATGAAATCGTAAGAGTATTAATGGAAGGTGTAATACTCGTATGGATATGGATGAGACAAAGGATGTGTGTCGAGATAGAAAAGTCTGGCGCTCTGACCTCTCTACCTACCCCAATAAGGAAATTATGTGAAGGCACGTATATACGAGTATGTATCCCTCTTTATTGCCCTGGTACGTGGCAAGTTAAAATGTGGAGTATTGGTATGGAGCCCGCAGGGGAATTCGTTACTCTCAAATGGTGGAGAAAGACCAAAATATTTTGTTTAACATGAGTGATTTCTCACGTGAGATCTTTTTCTACCCTTAGCTTTGTTGTAGGTACAAGTTTTCTTCTAGGTATGTTGAGATGTTACCTTCTAAGGGTGAGGAGTGAGGTAAGGGTCTCCTAGGTATGTTGAGATGTTACCTTCTAAGGGTGAGGAGGGAGGTAAGGGTCTCCTAGATATGTTAAGATGTTACCTTCTAAGGGTGAGGAGTGAGGTAAGGGTCTCCTAGGTATGTTGAGATGTTACCTTCTAAGGGTGAGGAGGGAGGTAAGGGTCTCCTAGATATGTTAAGATGTTACCTTCTAAGGGTGAGGAGGGAGGTAAGGGTCCTCTAGGTATGCTGAGATGTTACCTTCTAAGGGTGAGGAGTGAGGTAAGGGTCTCCTAGGTATGTTGAGATGTTACCTTCTAAGGGTGAGGAAGGAGGTAAGGGTCTCCTAGATATGTTAAGATGTTACCTTCTAAGGGTGAGGAGGGAGGTGAGGGTCTCCTAGGTATGTTAAGATGTTACCTTCTAAGGGTGAGGAGGGAGGTAAGGGTCTTCTAGGTATGTTGAGATGTTACCTTCTAAGGGTGAGGAGGGAGGTGAGGGTCTCCTAGGTATGTTAAGATGTTACCTTCTAAGGGTGAGGAGGGAGGTAAGGGTCTTCTAGGTATGTTGAGATGTTACCTTCTAAGGGTGAGGAGGGAGGTAAGGGTCTCCTAGGTATGTTGAGATGTTACCTTCTAAGGGCGAGGAGTGAGGTAAGGGTCTCCTAGGTATGTTGAGATGTTACCTTCTAAGGGTGAGGAAGGAGGTAAGGGTCTCCTAGATATGTTAAGATGTTACCTTCTAAGGGTGAGGAGGGAGGTGAGGGTCTCCTAGGTATGTTAAGATGTTACCTTCTAAGGGTGAGGAGGGAGGTAAGGGTCTTCTAGGTATGTTGAGATGTTACCTTCTAAGGGTGAGGAGGGAGGTGAGGGTCTCCTAGGTATGTTAAGATGTTACCTTCTAAGGGTGAGGAGGGAGGTAAGGGTCTTCTAGGTATGTTGAGATGTTACCTTCTAAGGGTGAGGAGGGAGGTAAGGGTCTCCTAGGTATGTTGAGATGTTACCTTCTAAGGGTGAGGAGTGAGGTAAGGGTCTCCTAGGTATGTTGAGATGTTACCTTCTAAGGGTGAGGAAGGAGGTAAGGGTCTCCTAGATATGTTAAGATGTTACCTTCTAAGGGTGAGGAGGGAGGTAAGGGTCCTCTAGGTATGCAGAGATGTTACCTTCTAAGGGTGAGGAGGGAGGTAAGGGTCTCCTAGGTATGTTGAGATGTTACCTTCTAAGGGTGAGGAGGGAGGTGAGGGTCTCCTAGGTATGTTAAGATGTTACCTTCTAAGGGTGAGGAGGGAGGTAAGGGTCTTCTAGGTATGTTGAGATGTTACCTTCTAAGGGTGAGGAGGGAGGTAAGGGTCTCCTAGGTATGTTGAGATGTTACCTTCTAAGGGTGAGGAGTGAGGTAAGGGTCTCCTAGGTATGTTGAGATGTTACCTTCTAAGGGTGAGGAGGGAGGTAAGGGTCTCCTAGATATGTTAAGATGTTACCTTCTAAGGGTGAGGAGGGAGGTAAGGGTCCTCTAGGTATGCTGAGATGTTACCTTCTAAGGGTGAGGAGGGAGGTAAGGGTCTCCTAGATATGTTGAGATGTTACCTTCTAAGGGTGAGGAGTGAGGTAAGGGTCTCCTAGGTATGTTGAGATGTTACCTTCTAAGGGTGAGGAAGGAGGTAAGGGTCTCCTAGATATGTTAAGATGTTACCTTCTAAGGGTGAGGAGGGAGGTAAGGGTCCTCTAGGTATGCTGAGATGTTACCTTCTAAGGGTGAGGAGGGAGGTAAGGGTCTCCTAGGTATGTTGAGATGTTACCTTCTAAGGGTGAGGAGGGAGGTGAGGGTCTCCAAGGTATGTTAAGATGTTACCTTCTAAGGGTGAGGAGGGAGGTAAGGGTCTTCTAGGTATGTTGAGATGTTACCTTCTAAGGGTGAGGAGAGAGGTAAGGGTCTCGTAGGTATGTTGAGATGTTACCTTCTAAGGGTGAGGAGTGAGGTAAGGGTCTCCTAGGTATGTTGAGATGTTACCTTCTAAGGGTGAGGAGGGAGGTAAGGGTCTCCTAGATATGTTAAGATGTTACCTTCTAAGGGTGAGGAGGGAGGTAAGGGTCCTCTAGGTATGCTGAGATGTTACCTTCTAAGGGTGAGGAGGGAGGTAAGGGTCTCCTAGGTTTGTTGAGATGTTACCTTCTAAGGGTGAGGAGTGAGGTAAGGGTCTCCTAAGTATGTTGTGATGTTAACTTCTAAGGGTGAGGAGGGAGGTGAGGGTCTCCTAGATATGTTAAGATGTTACCTTCTAAGGGTGAGGAGGGAGGTAAGGGTCCTCTAGGTATGCTGAGATGTTACCTTCTAAGGGTGAGGAGGGAGGTAAGGGTCTCCTAGGTATGCTGAGATGTTACCTTCTAAGGGTGAGGAGGGAGGTGAGGGTCTCCTAGGTATGTTGAGATGTTACCTTCTAAGGGTGAGGAGGGTGGTAAGGGTCTTCTAGGTATGTTGAGATGTTACCTTCTAAGGGTGAGGAGGGAGGTAAGGGTCTCCTAGGTATGTTGAGATGTTACCTTCTAAGGGTGAGGAGGGAGGTAAGGGTCTCCTAGGTATGTTAAGATGTTACCTTCTAAGGGTGAGGAGGGAGTTAAGGGTCTCCTAGGTATGTTGAGATGTTACCTTCTAAGGGAGAGGAGGGAGGTAAGGGTCTCCTAGGTATGTTGAAATGTTACCTTTTAAGGGTGAGGAGGGAGGTAAAGGTCTCCTAGGTATGTTGAGATATTACCTTCTAAGGGTGAGGAGGGAGTTAAGGGTCTCCTAGATATGTTGAGATATTACCTTCTAAGGGTGAGGAGGGAGGTAAGGGTCTCTTCCTATTTTCTTAAGTTGACGACAATAGTAACATTAAATCCAGCTTTATTTGAAAATATAAGGTTTTATGTACTTGGCAACTATTCAAGGTACAGATAATACATGTATTTAGACTGGCAATTAGTATAACCCATTTAACAAGTGATTTTCCTTTGTTTGTTTCACAAACTACCCCCATTGAATAGGACCTCGGATATTGATATCTTCAACATTTCAGAAAATGTTCTAAAAGATTTTGAGCTTTCTTAGGAATGGAAGTCAGTTGTTTCGGCTTAACAATTATTTCTTGTTAATTAATTTTTAGTTCATGTTACTGTATACAATTCCCTTGAAGCATTGTATAGTACCCGACGGTAAGTAATACACATCGGGTTTAAGAAAGAGACTGTCGCTTTGTAGAGCGTCGTCTACCTCTACAAAGTGACAGTTTCTTTCTTAAGTCCAATGTGTATTACTTACCGTCGGGTATTATGTGTAGGTTTAACCTGTCTATCATATCTAATCTTAGTAAAATAAATAGGTATAGTCCGCGGTTTCCTAGTCGGTCGGGTAGTTATAGCGCAATACCAAAGAATTCGTGGGTGATGCAAAAAGATAACATGATGCAGAGGCACAGTCTGGGGGACGTAGTCCGGGACAGAAGAGCATACAACTTGAAGACGAGGAGAGCTGACCGCAATAGTCTTCGCAGACAGTGAGTTGGGATGGAGCCAGGGAGAAGAAGAAGAAGAAGAGCCCGCGGCTTCCTGAAGAATGTTTGAGTTGGTCAGTCGCTGTAACTGTTTTCCTACCCCGGGTTTTGAGTAAAGGTTCCATTTTTATCCTAGACTATCATATACAACTCCTGCTATTATGAACCATCGTAGAAAATCTCTAAGGCCTCGGCCACACAGGTAGGAGCCTCGCTTGATGCTTAGAGCTACGCTGCGAGTTAGGCGACATATCCTAGCGAACCAACGTAACGCACTATCGCAGTGGCCACACTGCACGCTTCGCGCCACACTACATGACGATTAGTCACCGAGTGAATATCTTAGCGAAAAGACGTATTGGTTAATTTTGGGAAGTTTGAATAACAGCTGTGTATAAAAGGGACCCGTTGTGGAACCCATCGAGCAAATTATACAAAAATGTACCTGTAATAAAATAACTTTGGAATGAAGTTGCACAGGAAGTAAATAAATATAGTAAATTGTAATGAAATTGGTTAGTTTTGAGAGTGACATCGTGTGTTGACTCAACCGCTTCTAACTGTCAAATGAATTTGTGCGTAGCACTTTGGTGTGGTCATGCATTAAGTCACCTAGTATATGAGTCATGTAAAACCTAACGAAACACTTTGATGTGGCCTCAGCCTAAGAGATGGAGTTAAAAACTTTCACATTCGACAGACCTACAGCACAGAGGATATCGTCAGTTGGAACGGAAAGGAGAGACGGTAATGACGTGACAATGTGGAAAGGATGGGCGGAGACAGAATCCCATACGTAGCGGCACACAAAATCACTACAGGACACACGAGATCACTGCATGCCGAGAAAGCTGGTGCTCTTGTTCCCATTATGATTTTCGCCACAACCGATCAAATACTCGTATCTACATCAAGAAAACGAAAGAAAATAAAAATAACTACTAAAATGATGGCGTGCCATCATGGAATTTTCGATTGCATTAATTTATTTTATTTAACATTTGATACAGTTTTAACTCTTCTTCTTGTTAGACTTTCTATAGACTCAAGAGTCTGTTACTGCAGGTTTGTCCTCCTGTGATGCTGAGCTCCAGCTATCTCTCCATCGTTTCGGGGGTCTCCTTGGTGGACGCCGTCCATCCTGCACCCCATGCAGAGCTATGTATGGAATTCTTGTGGAATTCATTCTCTGTACATGTTGGTACCAGTATCGTCGACGCTGTCGTCCCCATCTGACCACATCTTGGACCTCACAGACCTCTCTGATTGTGGTGTCCCTTACACGATCACGCAGTCTTCCCAGCAAGTCTTAACTCAATTAAATAAAACAAAATTTAAAAAAGTATCAAGTTTAAATATTATACATAATAATGGCAACAGGAACCGTTACTCATTCTTCCCTGAAAAAGCTCAGTTATAACTCCAAAGTTTATTTAGAAGTTTAATCTTCAACTCATCCATGGAAATGGGGAATATATCGATATCAAAAAAATATTGATATCATACACAGCGCATCAAAGCTCTTATTATCATCTTAACCCTTCCTTCCCTGTGATGTGTAACTAGTACACATTGCTTCTAAAAACTTTAATATCTCAATATATATAATAAATACTGGGTTCAGATTTTAGGTATTCCGTCGTCATACATTTACACATTGAATGAAAAAAATAATATAAGTAATAATAATTAGCACTAATCGGCCACATCAGAGATATTTTGTGAAAATTGGGAATAAATTCACCAATACAATCAAACGTGTGCCACTGTGTGACGTAGGTATATTCATTCTAAAAAGCCGCTATGGGTGAGAAGCGACGCTATTCACGTCTCACTCTACTTCGGTATATGGGAACGCAAGAAATAGAATCTTAGTTCGCTCGCTTCTCTCGCTTCAGTAGCTCACGGGCTTTCGTTTGAGGTGGTCGCTTTGCCCGTTTTGTGAGCGTCGGACGATGGTTTCTTTCATGTTTTCAGCAATTAAATTTTAATTATTATCACTTTGAATTCAAATTTAATTAATTTAAGCGATTGGCTATAAATATTCTTTAACGATTATCGATTTTAAATCGCTCATTTTTACATGTGTATTGATGTGTATTGAATACACAGCACCGGAACGCGTATTGCACCTTCAATTAATCCGTATTATTTCATAATGTCCCACCAACGTTTCCTTCGTAGAATTCTTCGAATATACTGGAGTGACATCATGTTACTTATGTTATGTCTCGGTCCTGTAACGCTCCAACTGTAAATCTATAGAGGAAATTGTTGTAAAAGCGGAATTGCAATGGATCGGACATGTGACACGCGTGGACGATCATAAGCTTCCAAAACACGTCGTGTACGGGGCAAGTAGGGGGCAAACGTAGGGCTGGTGGGCAGAAAAAGCGCTATAAGAATAGTCTGCCGGAGTCACTGAATTGATGCGGTACGCCTGAGGATTGAGAGCGGGTGGCTTAGAACCATGGAGGATGGAATGTCATCTGTTCTCGGGCTGATGGCGTCTCAACGGCTAGACTTGTGAGAAACAGGCATCGTGCAGTGAACATGTGTCAGCATTGGCGGGCGACTCAGCAGGATCCACATATCTGTGACATCTGCGGGAGGGAGTGCGCATCTAGGATCGGGCTGTTCTCTCGCAGAAGATCACACGATCGACGTGAAAGAGCAGCTCAAGATTATCGTTGGAGTGGCGAGGGGGTCCTCGACAATGTGGCACAGCAACGAAGACAAGGACATCCTAATTTTTTAACAACTGGTTCGTTGTTTTATTCTTCAGAAAAGCGTTTCGAGGTTATTTTATGCCTTGTGTTGGTAGGTGTCCATATTGACTAATATGAGTATGATCAATATCGCTTCTAATGTGTTGTTTATAGTTAAGGCATTAACGTTGTGGAGGTTTAAAGACATTGTAATTTATTTTTAACAAACACTTATAAAAGATTATAACTTATAAAAGATTATATATTTAACGACACCTATAAGCATACCTATAAATGGAACAAAGTCCTATTTATAAAAAATATATCAAATGAAATAACCAAAAATATTCCAAGTCACATAAAGCCAGCTTTTTACACTAACTTTAATCTCCGGAAACTCTTATTTAATGGGAAAGGCAAAAATGGAATACTTAGCAAACAGTGGTGTGTATAAACTTTTATGTGCTGACTATGATAATTTCTATATAGGAAAGACAGGAAGATCTTTTGAAAAGAGATTTCGTGAACACCAATCTGCCTAAACAAATCGTCTAATTTATTCTGAAATGGCTAATCATTGTCACCGTGAGAATCATACTTTTTCTATCGATGATGCCAAATTCTTACATATTAGCGGCAACGGAAATAAATTGGACAGATTAGAGGCCCTAGAAATTTCTAAGTCAGTATACCGATCGGAGCATCTGTTGAATAGTTATTTCCCCAAAATCTCCCCGCTCCTGGCCGAAATTATACCTAGCCTTCCTCATCCCCCCGCCTCCAACCGTTGAAGTGTCTATATCGGTACCAGTTCGAACAGCATTTAGTCTTGTTTGCGCTCCCCTGAAGATGAGGTGAAAGCCTTGAAACCGGTAGGGTTATACCGTCATAAAAAAGTGGAATAAACAGTGTTTGTTAAAAATAAATTACAATCGCTTCTAATGTGTGTTGTTTCAATGGGAGGAAACATCCCTTCTTCGCAGCCATTGTATTGTTTCCAAACACATTATTGAACCTCAGAAATACTCGTATATGGCTTTATATTGAAGATCACACGATCGACGTGAAAAAGCAGCTCAAGATTGTCGTTGGACTGGCGAGGGGATCGTCGACAACGAGGTCCAGCAACGACAACGACGATTATTTCATAATGTCCTCATTCGTTATTCTGTCATACATTGCTTTTTCTACACAAATTATTCAACAAACCAAGTTTAAATATTAAACGAGGAGAAACGTTTAAGAAGTGGTATGTGAGTAAGTACTAGTATAAAAACTGAATAAAATACAAATAATTTTGCACGTTTACTTAAAAATCGCCATGTCCCACTTTGTCGAGAGATAAATTAATGCTATCAACATGAATTCATTTTAAAAGGCCGTTTATAGCATGTCACGCTGGAAGCGCTAAAAGCCCCTGTGCTGTGTTATACGCTGTCGCATTTATAATTGTACAGAAACAGGGAAATCGTTTCAAACTGTTTCAAAAAGGCTTTTGCAGGACGTTTTCAAAAAAAGATTATTAAAAAAATCGAGCGAAGCGATACATACTGGCACTTTTAGTCGAGTTATGTATCTGTATTGTATTACACGATGCAACAAAACATAAATGCGATAGATGGGTGATTAATGAAAGATTGCAGAAAATTGAAGAATTCGTTTATTTGGGTATTTTCAGATGATGGATCAGTTTATTTTTTCATATAAATATTATAAACGGTACAATGTGCCTTATACCAAAATATTATAAACGGTACAATGTGCTTTATGACAAAATATTATAAAAACGGTACAATGTGCCTTATAACAAAATATTATAAACGGTACAATGTGCCTTATAACAAAATATTATAAACGGTACAATGTGCCTTATAACAAAATATTATAAACGGTACAATGTGCTTTATGACAAAATATTATAAACGGTACAATGTGCCTTATAACAAAAAATTATAAACGGTACAATGTGCCTTATAACAAAATATTATAAACGGTACAATGTGCCTTATAACAAAATATTATAAACGGTATAATGTGCCTTATAACAAAATATTATAAACGGTACAATGTGCCTTATAACAAAATATTATAAACAGTACAATGTGCCTTATAACAAAACATAATAAAAAATAACGAGCCGGTACTGAATGCTCAACAATAAATGAAAAATAATTTTAATCATTTACGAGTACAGCAAAAACAATCAGAAAGAAACATGTATCAAAGCGTACAAAATCATATATTACCAACACAATACGGAGCCGTCCACGGGCGCACAGCCCACACTGCGCAAAAAATACTAACATAAAGTTTTAAAGAAAGCTCTTGATTTCTGTCTCTCCTTCAATTCGCAGGATTTTGTAATATTCTCATCTCGTTTAGTGCTGTTAGACCACTATCATATAACCTCTCGAATCCAGATGATATTTTAATACAAAATCAGAGCCTCACTTCTAGCCCTTCAGATTAAAAAAAAACACCACATTTGTGTTGAATCCTGCTCACCAGGGTATACACGGAAATAAAATCGTAGACCAGCTGGCAAAATATACAACGGTATCCGGTTCCTCCCCATTAAACTGTGTACCTAACTTCTACCCGGGATATCATATCAAACGCTAACAAACGTTCACTCACCAGTTTTGGACAAAGGCCTAGGAGCTGGCTAATAGCAATAAGGGCGCTACCTACAAGAATATCCAGGTTAAAATACCCACTAAATCTCGGTCCCACAAAAGAAACCTGTCCAAACGAATTATGTCTGTTATATTCAGGATTAGAATAGGTCTGTCTGATAGGAAGCCACCTTTATAAAATTTATATTGAAAAAAGTTTTACATGCACGTGTGGAATGGGTAAGAAGACCCTCGGCTATATTTTCTTTGTGTCCTCTGTACACCGCATACAATCTTGTAAATGTCCCTTACTCAATTGTAAACGTCTCCCGTCCATTCAATATGTCTCAACTACTCGCACTCGATTCCCCATTAATGTACGAGTATAGCCACATATCCGAATTTACTGTCCTAAACTCTTTAAATATTTAGAACTACATTAGTTCTTACATATTCTCATGCTGTCTTATTTGTTTCATATCGTTATTGGCACAATTCATCCTCTTTATAGGATGAAATGCCTAATTGACAAATAATAATAAAGTAATTTATAAAATTTAAGATAATATATCAACAACTTTAAATATTGTATGATATTACTATAGTTCGGAAATTCTAGGATGAGTCCTGTGACAGCTCACAAATTTGCCCCAATACAACCTTATGTAATGTATTTACCTGAATAACTTGCTATTTATTAGAATTGAGGCTTATATTAAAGTTGATAAAATAATTAAAATTACTGAACATCGTTACAAGGTTGTATTGGGGCAAATTTGTGAGCTGTCACAGGACTCATCCTAGAATTTCCGAACTATAATGTATAGTACAGAAATGGACCCTCAAAGCTGGTAGTATGAACCGACTGGAAGCATTCGAAATGTGGATACACCGGAGATTACTACGGATACCCTGGACGGATATGGTCAGCAACACAAGGGTTCTTCAAAAAACCAAAGTTGATAGAGAGTTCTGACTAATATTAAAATCCGAAAGGTGTCCTATTTGGGTCATGTACTCAGAGGAGCAGACCCAAACTAGGATGATTTGTGCCATCGAATTTAAGTTATAGTGCAACTACATGAGTCAATATGTGTATAATACATTTTTTTTTAAATAACAATCCGAGACCATTTAAAGTTTCAACTTATTAAGCTTCAAAAATTTAACTATCCATGTATAAGCGAATTAGTTCCATGAAGAAACGCAACAATCACTGGACGCGGGGAAGATACGGCGTTTAGTAAATAAAATCTGTCTCGCAAAAGACAACCGAAAAAAAAATGATCAATAGTTTCATCATCCAGACCACACTCGCAGCCGAAGTATCTTCACAATGTCCATTCTGTAAAGGTGTCTAGCCACCACGCAGTGGCCCATCCGCAAACTACTCAGATTTGTCATTAGTGGTACAACAACGCTTACACACGCAAAACAAAAATAATTGAATTTTGTGAGACTTTTCTGGTGAACAGTAAAATATAAATACTAAAAGACTTTTTAATCCAATTAAAAAATATTCAGGTTTTTTATTTACTTCCGTCGTTATTAATGAATTATTGCAAGTATAATTGCGAGTTGTCTCTGATCTAATAGTTTTTATTTACTTCCGTCATTATTAATGAATTAGTGACGGTATAATTGCGAGTTGTCTCTGATCTAATAGTTTTTCATAAAATAATAAATTGTGGTATTGACTTGACAGATATTATTGAACTTGTTACACTCCGTGTACCAACGAAGGGCATATGGCAATTGGATATATTTTTGGTTGGACAATCATAACGTTATGTAGGAAAGACAAAAAGATCATTTAAGAAGAGACTTCGTGAACACAAATCCGCCTTAACGAATCCTCTATTTTTTTCTGAAATTGTCACCGTGAAAATCACACATTTTCTATCGGTAATGCTCAATTCTTGCATATCAGTAGTAACTGAAATAAATAAGACAAGTTAGAGGCCCTAGAAATATCCGAGTCCGTGCGTTGAGATGAACATCTGCCAAACACATATATTCCCAAGATCTCACCGCTGCTCGCTGCAGTTGTCTCCTGCCTCCCTCCACCCACAATCCCCATCCCGATTTTTTTACTTTAAAAACGTGTACGTCAGTACAATTTCGAAAACAATTCTTTCATGTTTGTGCTCCCCTAATGATGAGGTGTAAATCTTGAAACCTGTAGGGCTATACCATTATATAAAGTGGTATAAACAGCGTTTGACTAAACAAATTACGTATCTTAGCCTCATAAACAAAATAAAAATAAAAATAATTACTATGTAAAGAAAAATATTGTAACGTTAATTAAAATTATATAATTTATAATGACACTTTTAAATACAAATAAAAATAAGCCGTTTTATAATGACCGAAAATGAAGCTGAAGGTGACTTTTACTTTTCTGAAGAAATTATATTGGGTGTTAACATAAGTTGTGTACGTTTTTTTACAAATTAAAAAATGAGTACCAAAAGTATAACAAAATGGTAAAGGTTATACGTCATTCAAAAGAAAATTTTCTGCTCTACAAGATATTGTGTTTGCTTTTACGTTACATATATAATTTTATTTGATTACAAGCCTTCAAAATGGAATGTCAAGTAGACGGAAGTGAGCATTTTCGACACCTCCTTCCGTTTGCGTTAAATCGAGGGAATGAAGCTGCCAAAACTGCTCGCGATATTTGCAAAGTGTACCATGGAGATGCTATGAATAAAAGGACAGCTCGTCGATGGTTTTTGCGTTTCAAAGACGGTAATTTCGACCTGAAAGACATGGAGCGTTCCGGACGACCAGTGGACTTCGATGAGGACCGCTTAAACCTATTATTCATGAAGATCCCCTTCAAACCACCGTAGAATTGGTTGAGCAGATGAATTATAGACGCATGATTGTATACAGTCATGCGACTACAATTCATCTGCTCAGCCAATTCTATGGTGGTTTGAAGGGGATCTTCATGAATAATAAGGTTTAAGCGGTCCTTATCGAAGTCCACTGGTCGCTCCATGTCTTTCAGGTCGAAATTACCGCCTTTCAAACGCAAAAACCATCAATGAGCTATCCTTTTATTTATAGCATCTCCACCGTTCACTTCGCAATTATCGCGAGCAGCTTTGGCAGCTTTATTCCCTCGATTGAACGCGAATGGAAGAAGGTGTCGAAAATGCTCATTTCCGTCTACTTGACATTCCATTTTGAAGGCTTGTAATCAAACAAAACAATATATGTAACGTAAAAGCAAACACAATATATTGTAGAGCAGAAAATTTTCTTTCGAATGACGTATAACTTTTATCATTTTGTTTTACTTTTGGTGTTAATTTTTAAATTTGAAAAAAAAAACGGACACAACTTATGTTAACACCTAATATATTAAACCTACTCATGACTTCTGACGAAGATAGAAAGAAAAGTTGGAAAATTCGTTGACGCAACATCAAACGCGGAATATAATAAAGCGTTGTGAACAAAGAAAAGTTGGAAAATGAAAAATTGTAGCAATCGCATAACACTCGCTGACGTCGCTCCATTTTTTCCTTCCATCTCCGGAAAAAGCTCGGCGTCTCATAAAAGTTACATAAAACTTCCTATAGAGAATGGAAAAAGACCGTGAAAACATTTCTACGTCATGTCGAGATGTGACAAATCCCTCTTCACGTCCAGTTTAATGTTTTACATGCCAGCGGGGCTCGAATATTCATCCCTTATAGTGAGACCATACCTTCAGAGCCTTTCCGGACATTCTCTTTTGGATAATTATTATAATTGTATAGGACCGTGTGCATCACCTTTGAAATATAATATATTCATATTTGTTCTCTGGCCTGTTTGATATGTAGGTATATTTTAATGTTATTTGGTATTTTGTATGTATGAGGCATATCCAGAAAGTAAGTGTACTGAATTTTTGTAGGTTACAATTTTTTTTATTTCACAAAAAAATTACGTGGTTACCGTAGTACATATGTAAGCTATTTTTCGACATAGTCGCCATTCCTCTCAATGCAGGTGGTGAAGCGGGGTATCAATTTTTTGATGCCTTCCTCGAAGTAGTTTCCCGCCAACCCCTCCGTCCACTTCTCCACCTCCTTCTTTACCTCCTCGTCGGTTGAAAACCTTTTTCCACCCATGTGCAGCTTCAGGGAGGTAAAGAGATGGTAATCTGAAGGTGCTAGGTCAGGGGAATGCGTGGGATGGTTTAGGACATCGCATTTAAACGAGGTGCAGTTCCTTCGTGGCGTTGGCCGTGTGTAGTCTGGCATTGTCGTGCAGCAGGCAGACTCCCTTTGTCAGCATGCCTCTCCTCTTGTTCTGAATCGCCCTCCGCAATTTTTTTAGGGTCTCACAGTATCTTGCAGAGTTGATGGTCTCTCCTTGAGGCATATATTCAATTAAAATTATGCCTTGACAGTCCCAAAACACGGATGCCATGATTTTCTTGGCTGAAATTGGGGTTTTGAACTTTTTGGCGGAGGGTGAAGAGGTGTGACGCCACTGTTGAGACTGCCTTTTGGTTTCAGGCGTGTAGTGTGCAACCCAAGTTTCATCTCCAGTAACGATGGAGCGGAGAAATTTATCTCCATGGAGTTTGCAGCGCCTCAAAAACTCTTGCCCGGCCTCCACTCGATTCAACTTGTGTTGGTCTGTCAGCTGTTTTGGGACCCACCTCGCGGACAGTTTCCGATATCCGAGGGTTTCTGTGATGGTTTCGTGTAGTAGAGATCTGGAGATTTGCGGAAACATCGCAGAAAGTTCATCCACAGTCAATCTGCGATCGTCACGGAGCGCATTTTCGATTTTTTCCACAATTTCGTCAGTCACAATTGAAGGTCTTCCGCTCCTCTGATCATCATGCACAGACGTACGACCGTTGTTAAACTCGCGACACCACTTGTACACACTCGTACGATTCATAGCTTTATCACCATATGCAGTTTTCACCTCATTATAAACCTCAACCAGAAGTTTTCTCTTCCAAACGAGATAACGGATGACGCAACGTATTTCACACTTGGCGGGAGATCGGATTGACATTTTTCACAAAACGTGTTGTCGCGTCGACACTTCTCAACGTACTGACCTCAAACCGGTCTCGTTGCGGAGGGGAAGGGTCAGGCTACACGGAAGTGTAGCCAACATGTCGAAAATAAAATCCATCCGGTCGTGAGAGTCTCAGTACACTTACTTTCTGGATACGCCTCGTATGTATAAGTTTGCTGGGGTCAGTTTAGTACATTCATTAGGCTAACTATTTCATCTCTGATAGTTTCCGGAGTTTCTTCAGAATTTGTAAAATCACTCATCATTTGTGGGCATAATTGTTTCCAGGAACCTTTCATTGTTGACTCTTTTATTTCAGCCCACGAGTCTCCAATATTGTTTATTGCGTTCCATATATTATATAATAGTTCTTCCAAAAAAGTGGGAGCGACGGCATGGAAGTGAACATTTTTTGCTTTATCGACAAAAAGTTTAAAAAAATTGAATTTTAAAAAATGTGCGAAATAGCGAATTGTGCGAAAGTAGAATGTGTGGAAGTCGAGGGCCGCCTGTATTTTTAAACTATGTAGATATCAATAAACCTATATTTATTGAATATATAGAAATTACAAGGTAAAAACTTTACACTATTTATTCAATAGACATAAAATATTTAACATTTGGTCATCCTAAAGGACCAAAACATCTTTTCAGTTTCACCCAAGTCCGTGCGAATACTTGTTATTCCTCCCCTATCGTAAGGGGTTTCATCCTTGTGAAATGGAAATCGTCCTTTCTCGTTAGACTCCGTCTCCGATCGGAATTCGACAGGGGATCTTTTCTATTTAGAGGTCTGAATTCGATCAAACCGCGGAATCTGGTCTCATGTTGTGACGTATCGACTTTTCTGTCAGGATGCGATAAACTGAAAAAAAAAAACGTGATTTTCCTTCTCATTTAACCAAAGGATGTAAAATAACTTTTGTTTTAAAATAAAGTAATTTACTGTCTTGTTCACTTTACGGTGTGAACTCTTTTGAGGTAATAGAATACGAGGTTTACTTTTCAGCAAATTTAAATAAAAATCCTTCGCCATTTTCTCGCCTTAAAGGGGTATTAAGGGGTATTAGATGTACTTGCTGGGTCCCGACTGTAATGAAATGTTCCTTATGCGCGACCTTCGCGAGAGATCGTATCAAAAGTCGGCCGGCCCATGCATGCGAAAACGTGCGAGAAATGTAATATCTCGCATGCCGTGACGGCATGCACGGGCGAAAATAGGCGGTAACGATACGCGATTGGCCGCACACAAGGAGCGCAAAACACCAAAAATATATTCTTAGTTCACTCCAGTCTACTATATTTTACTTACGACCAACTTCTACCTGCTAAAGAGGAATCTCTTCACCCTGCTACTTTTCACCGGAAAAGCATAAAGTGAGCCGAAATCTTCGACTATTGAGCGGCAGTCATCCACCTATTCTACAGTCTTTGCACGGTGCTGTACAATACCCATAATGATTGCCAAATCTGTGCAGTTTTGTTATACAAGAGTTGACTAAGGATTTGTCGGGTGGGCCTACAACAAACGTGGAACACGAAGAGCTGAGTTCGTTCCCGACTGTTGAAATATGAGCTGACTGACAATCTTAAATAATGTAGCGAGGGTTCAACATTTTTCATTTATCTGACAAGGTAAAAATAATCATTTCTAATAATAGACCATCGTCCAGCTTGAATTATGTATTAACTTTACTAGTTTTGATTTCAAAGGTCATTTATTTGTATTCAAGTCCCCTTATTGGATGTCTCCATTGTATTTTTCAAATCTCTGTCTGAGGAATGTTTCTTTGGAGAGTCGTACAGCCTTTTAAGGTCGGTTCTTTTTCTAATTACTTGATTATTTAAATCAATTTAATAGCGCGAGTATTTTGATAAATTCTTAGCCGATTTTGTTGGTCATGTAGCGTGGAATGGTGTACTTCTTAGTATTATATAAATAGCTCGCGTGTGCAATTGAAGACAGCCCTCTTTGGGAGAGTTCACCAAAATGTATGATGATATTTGAACACACACACATAAACTACATTCCACATGAAGCCGATTGGGTTACTATCAAATATCAAAAGATCTGTAGGAATACCTACCTAAATAAATAAATAAATAAATAATTGTCAAAATGAATAAGTGAATTGTTAAACACAATTAAATTAAATTAATTATTGTCAGATAGTAAACATACAGGGGCAATGACCGATGAAGAATTCAATGATTGTCACACACTATGAACAACAACAATATTTACTATTTATAACGTCCGCGAATTGGCTAGCCATCTCCAAATATAAATAATTAACCTACCGCCAGTTCATGCGCTAGAGCAAGGCAGATATGTATCGCGAATGTATTCACTCATTGGTATAAATTACTCGGACGCCGAGAAATAAACAAATTATTATTGTCATTCATTCAACTGTCAAGACTTATTATTTATCACCCGCTGTCACTTTCGCTTTTTATATCCGCATTCCTGAGTCTATATTTATTTGAATACAAATCAAGATCATCATGACTTATAGAGATAAGCAATCCGCTATATTGATGACTCTGAACGAGAAGTAACGCAGATCGACTAAAACGGAGATAGCGATGTCGATATCAAAATCATCAGCACGTTCTAATAGGACACACGCTACATTGATAACGACTATCGTTACAGATCTATAGAGGTTCTACGTAGTTCATCTTCCCTTGGTAAGTTTTCTGCAGTTTTCTTACCAAATATGTTTTTCTCAATATATATGCGCATAGGTGCGGGGAAGTACCTAATCTTCCTATCCTTACACTCAACTTATGTTTATGTATTTATTTTGTAATATCTGTCGATAATGATGGTTCTAAATCCCGATTTACAGCGCCCTTGGGGAGATTTCTAAACAGTACTATATAAATTATCCTTTTCTATCACTTTTATAAACCCAATAGCTCAAATAATAATGCCAAAAATACTTGTACAAGAAACTCTCAGATTAAATACAAACATTTTACTAACAAACAAGTGGATGTCACCATGTTGGATAAAATAAGGTAATAAAAACCAATTGATTTACCACGATTAAAATAACTTTAAGGTTCGATAAAGGTAATAAGTATATATATCCGCCTCGCCCATGACTGTTGGGGTATGTACAACGACACAGTAATATTACCGAGTCACGCACCCCTCCTTGCGTCACCCCTTTCGCAATAATAATGAAGGAGCATCAGACAAAGCGACAGAGTGCAAACCCAGAGCCACCCGGCCGTGCATCTGCATAATGCAGCGCGCCCGCCCTCCGGTTGCAGTGGCTTGCAGCGGACAAGTCTAGCCGTATCGATCAGGCCTGCATTCTCACCTGGACTGGGGCCAAAGGTCTACGAGTGGTTGTGATGAGAGAGATGAAGCACATACCGCGGAGTCAAACCCTCTAAGTAACAACCCTTCTTGTTGGTCGCCTACTCCGGGGTTAAGGGAGGATGAAGTGGCAATGAATTAATGTGGATAGTTGTGACATATTCGTACATATATTGGCATGTTTTTTTTAGTAAAATTCAGATGCAAAATGGCACAACATGCTCGTGGACAGAGATTTTCGATTATGATAATAATAAATGACCACTTATATAGCGCCGTTCAGAGAGCAAACTCTCCTCAAGGGCGATCTGATTCAATATTCGAACCCACTATTAACAGCGCGGCGTTCGAACCGACGACCTTCCGTACGGAAGAGCGGTACGTTACTGCGAGACCATACTCATCACTATATATGTACATACTTTGTTGCTATCAATGAATCTTTATTTATATATTTAACCGGATATAAAATGATGTATATAAGCTAAAGTTAGTTTACAATTATATTTTTAAAGTAAATAAACAAACAAACAACGTTTAGAAGAGATTTATATACGTAACAAGAAGACACATATCAAATACCATATGGTTAAATATTACATAACCGGGAAACTTAAACAAACCGTCCGTGGTCTCCGGAGTTCCACAAAACCCAATTAAATTTTAACACTCTCCATCGTGGCGAGGCTGAATTTTAATTCAGAAATGCTGTCCAAATTAACATGAGGATCAAACAAGCCTCGGAGAATGAACTCAAATAATGATATTGTAATTTAACCTTTAACTGGAAAGTACCCTCTGCCGAAAGAAAAGAGCAACACCTTCTGAGGAATTTGTTGTTATGGAAGAATATTAATGTGTTCACAGTCAAGTACACGGTATGGTCTATATGCAATGTTCCATTTAATTAGCACTTTTTTTCCTTAACAAAATATTGCGAGGTAGACAGCGACCGGGGAATGTACTTACTAAATAGTTTACTGTAAAAGTTGTTATGCAGTTATAAGTAGGCGTTAACTATTTCTAAGAAATTAATCATTAAGATTATTAAAAATAAAATAAAATGTAAGAAATTTAAATGAAGTTAGTTCATAGTTATGTTATAATACATAAATTCGATTGTTTTTAAGATATAAATTTGTATACAGGTAGTCTTTGGCAAATGTTTGAATTATATAAAGGGTCTTTCAATTTGAGCAGTTTTTTCAATTCTTGAATAAAACATAGATGGCGTCGCGAACTTGCCTGTGTCTTGTGAAATTTGAGAAGTATAATGTATGACATTTATAAAAATGGAGTAGGATACAATACAACAACGCGTTCAAATTGTTGAATTATTTTACGTATTGTAATCTCCGGAAACGGTGATGTTAATTGGCCACCAAGATCATGTGATCTGACACCGTTGGACTATTTTCTCTGGGGTTACGTGAAAAGCCAGGTCTATAAGAATGACCCTCGATCAATTCCTGAGCTGAAGGACGAAATTATTCGCGTTATCGGTGAGTTAGAATCGCAATTATGTCAAAATGTCATCGAAAATTTTGACAAAAGAGTGGACGACATCTGTGAAGCTGCAAGAGATGGACGTTTGTTTTTTGTGTTTAAATGGCATATATTATACTTAAATGACCAATAAAAAGTTTTTTGAAATCAAAGCAAATTGTGTGTTTTATTCAAGAATTAAAAAAAATAGAATAAAAAAAACCGCTCAATTTGAAAGACCCTTTATTACTTTATTAAAAGAAAACAGAAGACGTGGCGAGGTGGGCAGTCACCGTGGATGAATTTAAAAAACACATTACCATCATGTTATGCCCCTACTATGGTTCTGCTACGTCCATACTCGTACACCTCGTTATGCATACAATTACAACTATTATAATCATAAACAACCATTTTTGGGAGGTCTTATCAAAATGTACGATGTTATATAAACACTACCCATATACACTACACTACACATAAAGACGAATATGTTATTATCACATATCGGAAAGTCTACAAAGGTTTCTTTGTAGTTCGTCTTTCTTTGGTTAGTTTTCTGCGGTTTTCTTATCAAATTTGCTTTTCTTAACATACGCAGATACGGAGAGTACCTAACCTAATGGCCGCATTCACCGTCTTCCTATCTTTACACTCAACTTATATATATATTTCTTATGTAATATTTTAATCTGTTAATAATAGTGAATTTGAGTTCCGAGATAGAGGTTTCTTGATGAGAATTTGCCCTCTAAACGGCGTTATATAAATGATCCTCTTAATATTTTTTATTATCATGAAGACATTTTCCTCATTTCAAATATGATTCATTTGGTCATGTTACGTTTTTCTAAGGCTTCCCAAACTTCTCGTGCCTACTATTGAAGATATTTTCGTAAATCTTTCGTCATTCATTTTTTCTACATGACTGAACCTTCTCAATGCTCCTTTCTTCATGTTAAGTACTGCATCTTATTTTAATCCGCATTATTCACCTTTTACGCAATGTTCTCATTTCCATCGTATATATTCTTTCATCACATTTTTTTCCACGTCCATGTTTTACTTGCATATCCTAATGCTGGAACTGAGATTCCATTACGAGCAGACAGTTTTTCTTCTCTTGAAATGCTCCAATAGGTATACACATTGTGTGATCTACTATTTTAATACATATGTCAATGTATGTCAATATATATTGAACAACCACGGTGATATGACGCCTTATTTTACACCTCCGTTAATTTTGAACCGATCAATTACAACTCGAATAATTCTAACGCTTACACAGCTGTCAACATACAATACAATAATGCGATATCACATATAATTCTGTCGACATAAATATTTACATCCCAACATTAGTATATGCTTTATTATTACTATTATTAGTTTAGTAGGCATTTCACTTTATAAAGAGGATGATAAAATATACACAACGAAATTGTCAACAATCCCAATTCTCCTTCATATATTCGCGAAAAAATTGTCAACAATCCCAACTCTCCTTCATATCTTCGCGAAAAATATACACAACGAAATTGTCAACAATCCCAATTCTTCTTCATATATTCGCGAAAAAATTGTCAACAATCCCAATTCTCCTTCATATCTTCGCGAAAAAATTGTCAACAATCCCATCATATCTTCGCGAAAAATATACACAACGAAATTGTCAACAATCCCAATTGTCCTTCATATCTTCGCGAAAAACAAACAGTTCTTTCAGAACATGGACGATTATTTTCTATCAGGCGATAAGAGACTCATTTGCATACCTACATTTCATACCACATTTTACACATCTTCATTTGCGGTTCATTCGGCGCAACAGTGGAAAGAACTTCCAAGATTTATTAGATGTAGACCACCCTTATTTACGTTTAAATCGATCCAATATAGCAGGAATCCTGGACCCTCAAAGTTGGTAGTATGAACCGACTGGAAGCATTCGAAATGTGGATGCACCGGAGAATGCTACGGATAACCTGGACGGATATGGTCAGCAACACGAGGGTTCTTCAAAGAGCCAAAGTTGATAGATAGTTGCTGACTAATATTAAAATCTGAAATGTGTCCTATTTGGGTCATGTACTTAGAGGAGCAAAGCACAAATTAATGCACCTGATCATCCAAGGCCCAATAGAGGGTCGAAGAGGTGCTGGCAGGAGGCAAATCTCCTGGCTCCGCAATATACGTGATTGGACTGGCATAAGGAGCCGTTGGGGATCTTTTTCGAGCTGCCGGGAATAAAGATGTCTACCCTCAGGTGATATTCAACGTTAGAGGGATCTGACATGACACCGAGAAGAAGAATATAGCAGGGTATTATAATAGAACTTTTGTCATTGCTAGTCCTGTGGCGTGGAATTGTCTGCCTCTTAGTATGAAATATATGAGTGGCGTGTGCAGTTTTAGGAATCACTTATTGTTAGTATCCACATAACATTATAAATTGTTCACACAATTTATAATGTTATGTGGACACTACACACATATACTACTATATCGTGCTATACTAAACCTAAAACCGAATGCGTGTTTCTAGTACATACCAAAAGATCTACTAAAGGTTTCGTCTTCCCTTGATATGCTTTGTGCGGTTTTCTGAATACGGGGAAGTATCGAATCCAATGGCCGCAGCCACTGCCTTCCTATTCTTACACTCGACTTATGTGTGTATATGTTTATACTATATTTATTTTGTAATATTTTAAACCTGTCAATAATAGTCCATTCAAATCCTGAGTTAGAACGCTCTTTAGGTGAGTTCGCTCTCTAAACGGCGCTATGTTAGTTGTCCTTTTATTATTTTTACAATACTCGATTTCATTCGTGAATTTTCCACGTCAACGTTTCATTAGCATACATCATTTTTGGCACTAATGCGATTAATAAAATAGTTAATACCACATACATTAATATATTGCCTAATTCACTTATCTGACTATCCCAACAGAGAGTTTACGTACACAAAGAGATAACATTGAAAAGGGTTAAACGCTAATCTACCCACTAACATTCCCAGATTCATAATATATGTGATGTATAATGCTGACGTCATCACGGAACACCTACCGCTGTCAGATAACAGTGGGGAACGAATTGTTTCCCCCATTTGTACGAGTAGCCAATATGATATGACGCCACCATCGATCTGCATTGACGTGTGATTAGATAACTGAGATCTGGTCCGTGTTGCGCTACGTGAGTGACATGTTTGTGCCCCATTTCTGTCCAATATTGGGGAATATCAATCAATCAACAATGGCTCTACAACCCAGGTCGGGTCTTGGCCTCCTTTAAAGCACGCCTCCATGACTGGCGGTCCTGTGCTGCTGTTCGCCAGTTCTGGATGCCAATGAGCTGCGCATCCCTATTGACACCATCCAGCCATCGAAGCCTCGGCCTTCCCGGCTTTCTTCGACCCCCCGGTGTGCCATTCAAGAGCCTTCTCGGAATGTCTTCCTCACTCATTCGCTGCACGTGTCCAGCCCACCTGAGTCTCCCAATTAAAATCTCTTGTGTTATGGTAGGGTCTCCATACAGACCGTACAGCTCCTGATTATACCTGATACGCCATTCTCCGTTATTGCAAATGGGGCCATATATTTTGCGCAGAATCTTCCTCTCAAATGTCCCTAGAGCCCTCATGTCCACTCTACTTAGAGTCCAACATTCTGAGCCATAGGTGAGCAGAGGTCGGATGAGTGTTTTATAAAGTAGAGTTTTGGTTTTTCTAGAGAGATATCGTGATTTCATGTACCTCTGCAGTCCAAAATAGCATCGGTTTGCAATTGGGGGATATACACGCTGAAACAATTACTGAATCCAGATTTACACTCGTATATAATACATACTACTTACTATAGTAGTATGTAGTATGAACCGACTGGAAGCATTCGAAATGTGGATGCACCGGAGAATGCTACGGACACCCTGGACGGATATGGTCAGCAACACGAGGATTCTTCAAAGAGCCAAAGTTGATAGAAAGTTGCTGACTAATATTAAAATCCGAAAAGTGTCCTACTTGGGTCATGTTCTTAGAGGAGCAAAGTACACATTACTGCACCTGATCATCCAAGGCATAAGCACGCCAGATTGTATTTGCAATAAAAGTGTTAAATAAATAAATAAAATAAATAAGTATAGAAGATCGTGTTTGACGAGATGAATGAATGTGGAGAAAGTGAAGGCTGTGTGCTTGGATAGAAATGTTAGGAGATCTGTTATCTCCGCTAACCTCGCAAAGGGGCACGGCGTGATGATATGCCGCATTTAGAAAGCTATTTATCAGTAATATAAATCAATGCATATTGTCAGTTGAGTATACCTTCAGGACAAATTGCACTTAGGCTTCATTTTATCTGGTGTTATCTCACTGAAGTGGTTATAGCAGTCGATCCACACATATTTTGATTTTATAATTTATTCATCACATCGCCCACGAGCCTTGTACTGCTTAAGAGCCCTGTGATGAGACGCGAGTTATTAATGTCACCCAAGGTTCCAGTCAGGAATAAAATGCCCCCTCGTGAGTCGACCCGGAGTCAGGTCGACAATTTATTCAGCGGGTCGCTAATGTCTTGATGAAGGAATGCCGGCGTTAGGTTACACGGGGGTGAAGTTGCTAAGGGATGTATTCACGGTATTAATGTGTCAGGATATTAAGATGTTAAATTGCGTAACACTTAATGAGTTTATAATTTGTCTTCGTTTTTCTCTTGAATAATATTTCAATATGAAGTGCATAGCCGCGTCGTTACGCACTGGACTTCGATGCAGAAGGTGTCCGGTTCAGAACCCGGGCTGTGCTACTCATATCGAATGACACAGGCATAGTTTTCGCCTAGTATTCGGGGGTATAAGGATACGTATGATTATGATCACATATATTCTTTCAAAACATAAAAATACCTGTGTGCTCCGATCCACTCACTTCGATAAGTATAAGTATATATTATATACTCGTACTATTAGCCGGAATATCACAACAATATTTAGAAATAGCTACTAGCTTTGTGCTCTCATTTATTAATATAAAAAACCTAGTATAAACAAAACATTAAGGACAATACTTTGCCTCTGGAGTTGAGTAACCCTGCGTCAACATGTGGAAGGTTTCGATTCTGCAAAGCAACTTGCATCTCGTTCTACTAGTGAGCCCATGTGTTTTCTATATCTCAAGATCTGTACATAAAATTCTCGAAAAGTCCAATTCTTCTTGTTATATGTAAGCGTTGTTCCACTAAAAACAAATCTCAGTTCTTTACCACTATAAAACAAGTCGTCTTCGACAATAACGTAAGTCTACTTGGTAAAATTTGGTAATATTTTGTGATATACTATACATACATATATTGAACTTAAATATACATATTAATATTAAATATTTTTAAACAATGACTTAGTAATTTATTACTACTACTGCTTTTTGTATCTCCTGTACATGTTAGTTTAAGACAAAGTTTTGTATAATTTCTCAATAATTTGAAGTACTTGTATAACCTGTCATATGTTCATTTGTACTCGTATATAAAAGACACTGTTGTGTCGTTAATTAAATAAATAAATATGCCATCGGATTCAGTACAGCGGTGTGGTCGGTGAGGCTGCTGGTGTGCAACGTAAAACTCACTTAAAAAAAGAGAAAAACAGAAACTCTACGGCACATCTTCGTTCTCCAGCTAAATTGGCGTTGAAATGGCGATGGGGTCCTTGACTACGGGGCCCAACAATGATAACGTCGACGAATATTTAAATTGTATGGTATATGGTGTACAGAATAACGTGTAAGACATATAGTGGTGACGTGTGAAGCTTTAGGAAACACTTTAAGACTACTATTTTTGGAGACACATTATTTACCTTTTCTACATCTATACACCTTCTCAAACAGCCCCTACGATTCCTCTTACTTCTTATATTTACTTCTTTCAAAATATAATTCATTTGATCCAACTATATTTTTAATATTTCTTTTATTGTTATTTCATTGTTATTTTGTTCCACATGCCCAAACCATCTCATAGTGCCCTTCTTAATCGTATTCAACACATCAGCCTTAATCTCACGACAATGAGAGTTAACGTAATTATTATTATTATTATTTGTGTAATGTAAAGGTGTGGACTGAAACACACCGATGAGACCCCCATAGTCGAGTTTCTACTTTCATACTCGAGTGATGCCAGAATAGGGGACGGGGTCATACAAGATGAGCCTAGACCTTTTGACCGCATCTGACTAAAATAGTTTATAATATGCATTATGCGAAACGTTTTATCTGATTTATTTAAATAACTTAGTCATTCCACTTTCTTGGTTGGCTAGAACAATTGATGCTTAGCAACAAGTCCACCAGATATACCATGTTAAACCCTTCCTTCTGTAGCGACCGTGCGTGCGGTCACTGAACCCACTGAGGCGATCCTTGGCCGCTCGGTCATTGAACTCGCACTGTAAGGAATGCGAGACAGCACTGGGCGAAGGTCACCCGCGCGGTCATTGAACTCACTAGTAGCGAACAGCGAGAGCGAGACACCGACATATATCTTGCCTCTCCTGCAGACCGTAGTATGAAATGTATATAGAACGCGCAACAATAACCATGTGTCCGGTGAAGCGAGACAGCGACATGTTCTGCGCCGTTCTATACATTATAAATACAGACGCTTTCAATAAACTCTTTCTCTTTGCTTATCTCGATCTCGACGACTTTTATTCAAACAACCTCATCCTTCTATGCGAAACACAAGTCCCTAAACTTCCATATGATGCGTAACTACTAGTACACTAATCGTCCACATCAAAGATATTTTGTTAAAATCGGGAATAAATTCACCAATACAAACAAACGTGTGACGTAGGTATATTCATTCTAAAAAACCGCTATGGGTGAGGAAGCGACGCTATTCAGGTCTCACTCTCACTCTACTTCGGTATATGGGAACGCAAGAAATAGAATCACAGTTCGCTCGCTTCTCTCGCTTCCGTAGCTTTCGGGCATCCATTTGAGGTGGTCGCTTCGCCCTTTTGGTGAACTTCGGCTGATGTTTCTTTTCATGTTTTAAGCAATTAAATTTCAATTATTATCACTTTTGACTTCAAATTGAATTAATTTAAGCGATTGGCTATGAATAGTCTTATTTTTTCGATTTTAAATCGCTCATTTTTACGTGTGTATCGATGTGTATTGAATACACAGCACCTGAACGCGCGGATTTTTTTAGCACAGGAAGGGAAAGGTTAACTATGTACACAAAAGAGTTAAAATAAAATGAACAAAAATAACCCTATATTGGAATATTTAAGAATAAAATACTTCGTTATTCCGGTAATAATGATATATCCTCACGCCATGTCCCTTGAGGAGTAGGCAGAGAGAATTAACCTCCAAACTTTCAGTTCAGTTTCAACAGACTTGTATACTCGCTTAGTCATTCTTTCATAATTTATTCTCAAAGTAATCTATTGTTAAATATTCAAAGATGGAGTTTTACAAAGTTCAATCCAAAACCTTTGATGAATTATTAATCGCTAGATTAGCGTCAAATAAAGGATGATGGCGCACAATATACTTTTTTTAATTACAGTAATTTATCGTAAATTATCTTATTGTGTGAATTAGTTGTTCAATACAAAATAATAAATTGTTGAAATAATAAAATTTGGATGAAATCTGTTATTAAATTAGTAATGATGTCGATGATGAATGCCAGCCAACTGAAACGCGACAGATGGCGCTAGTATTGCGTATCTCTCACCAAGTGCTATGATCTCCTTTTCGGTATAAAGTCTCGTACAGGGTGTGTAGGGTTAAATGTAAATGAGGTAGATACGTAAAATTTTTGAAATGGGCGTCGGATATTGTGTTGGGGGTATATCGAATATAAATATCACGACGCCTGTCTTAAAATTACCAACAGAACTGTTGATCAAAAGCAGCGGATACCCAAAATAGCCTCGGGGCTGTGGTTATTATACCACCCTTAAAGGCAACCTGATTTAACGACCAGGGTTCGATGAAATTCAGGATTTTTTAGTTAATTGAATTTATTGTTGTCATGACGTGTCTGCTATCAAAGGCTTTTGTAAAATATTAATTAAACCATTTACATCGGGGTGAACATCCAAATCCATATCTTCCAAGCCTCTCGCCGCTGCTCGCTGAGGTTGTCTCCTCCCTTCCTCCACCCACAGCCCCCAGCCCGAATGTTCACCGTTAGAAGCGTGTATGTCGGTACCAGTTCGAACATAATTTAGTCTTGTTTGTGCTCCCCTGAAGATGAGGTGAAAGCCTTGAAACCGGTAGGGTTATATCGTTACAAAAAGTGGAATAAAACAGTGTTTGATAAAACAAATTCCAATTAATTTAACCGTTAAGTCAGCTTTTAAAGCATATTTCTCAATATGCAGTACATACCATTATGCCGTTTTCCTATGGGGGAAGGTAGATAAGATAAAGTGCCAGGATTTCCTATCTCGACACACATCTTTAGCCTCTTCCGTATCCATACAGATTCTCATACAATACTCTGTCTTTCGACGTTTCCTTCTTTCAGAATATCATTCCCTTGATCAAACCATACTTTCCTTAGAATTCCTTTCCCATTGGCACTATATATATGTTTTGTTAGTCTATCTTCATTCATTCATTCCACATACCTAAATCATCTCAGAGTGCTCTTCTTCACCTTACTCAAACCAAGAGCCTTAAGATCACATTCTTTCCATATTCTGTCATACATTGTCCCTCCATGTATTCTTCTCAACGTACGCATATTCACATCATTTATTCATCTTCTCTTAGTCTTTTTCCTGGTCCACGTTGAAGAACTTCCTCAGCGTGACACAATTGCGTGTGAAAATGATAATAACGACGACGGACTTCAAATCCTACATCAGGGGAAGAATTAAATGACGCGCAACGCAGTAAATATATTATAATAAAGTGACTTAAGGTCTGGAGTTTAAAAAGTTCAGAAAGTATGATAATTTTTAAATCAAATTTAAATCGACACCCTTAACCACTTAAGCAGTCGGATTTTGAACACGCAACTTAACACAATGACGAACTGCGAACGAATAAATTCTATACAAAAATATATTCCATTCGGAGAAAATAAGTTAAAACAAGATCTGCCCAAACGACGCTCGGGAGAAACACTCACAAGTAGAAGCAAGATTTGCCCAAACGAGGCTCGGGCTCATCAGTATAAAAATAAACTTCGTGCCCGTGTCGGGCAAAACTGTCAAGTGGTTAATAACCTAGTTGGTAAGACGCCTGTCTTCAAACACAGGAGTTACGCGTTCGATTTCCGTTGGCACCTAGACTTTTAAAGAGGATTCTAGTTCCATTTTCCCTTAAGGCCTCTTTAACTTAATCTTTCTGGTAGGTTGGGAGATATTGTTACATGGCAAAAAGTTTACAAGTTTATGGTATACACCAAAATTGTAATAAAAATAATTAAATGAAGCGATGGGCGCTTTTTTTTATACATTTCTCACCACGATTTTAATTTGCCTTCTGGCTTCTTTATGTATAATACAATTATTTACCAGCCAACTATACCCGCACGTGCTGTACCTCAGTGTGGAAATTTCAAATCGCTCACGTGGATAATTAATTTCTGAGCCATGGGATATTCAGAAACCTTTTTCCCGGCTCTCCCTGAAAACAACCCCACCCAACTTGGGGGAGTCTAAAGTCCTTGACACACGATATAATACATTTTATTTCCTTTTAATTTCAAATAATAACGTTGGCTATTATTTGATTTGATATTTATGAAACAATCAACGGCGAGTATTATGCGAACTTATTGCAGCGTTTGAGTGATGAAATCAAGAAAAAACGGCCGCATTTGGCGAAAAAGAAAGTGTTGTTTCATCGAGACAATGCACCAGTTCACACATCCGTTATCGCGGTGGTCAAAATCAATAAATTAAAGTTCGAATTGCTTCCTCACGCACCCTATTCACCAGATTTAGCCCCCTCGGATTATTTTCTTTTTCCAAACTTGAAAAAATGGCTCGGTGGTAAAATATTTGCCAACAATGAAGAGGTGGAATCTGCAGTTCATGGCTATTTTGAAGCGCTCGACGATTCTCACTATAAATAGGGTATCGAAGTTATTGAACATCGCTGGGAAAAGTGTGTCGAGCTGAAAGGAGACAATGTTGAGATATAAAAATATTTTTTCCCAATTTTTTTGTGTTTTCTTTGTTAGGTCGGGTACTTTTGGGACTACCCTCGTATATGGTGGAACGTGGACGTGGAACAAGACTGAAAAAAGCCAAATAAATACTGAAGAAATGCGTGTTATTAGAAGAAAATATAGGGTTTAGGTGCATCATAGAATACGTATTGAAGTAATTAGGGATGAATGTGAACTTAAGGCTGATGTATTGATTAAGATGAAGAACAACACTCTGTGATGATTTGGGCATGTGGCACGAATGAATGATGAAATACTACAAATCAAATGTAGAGCGCAAATGTGAGTTAAAAACATGGTAGAGGAAAACCGCAGATGTATGGTTAAATCAAGTGTGTGATATTTTCAATAAAGGAAATATAAAAAGTCACGGAAATCGTTGGAACTGTGTGAAATGATGTATGGGTGAAGAAAAGGCGGAAGATGTGTGTCGCGATATGAAAACCTGGTGCTTTCTCATCTCTGCTTCCCCCGACAGAATCACAATGTGTCTATTTATATTGTGGAATTCAATTTTGAACAGAATTATTTAACACCTGTGATATTTTTTTTTACATAATACTATAACATAAACCGTCAAAGGCACTGTCAGACAATGCATTTGTAAAGCGAAACAGGCCTGTGACTTTAATGTAAGTTTATTTCATAGACTTTTTTACTCATTCAAATGTTAAATTATTTTTAACATATATTTATTTTTTATTCAATACATATTTTAAGAAGCGACTGAAAAACTCTTAATTTCTAGTCAGTAAAATAACGTGTTTCATTCCTGATTATTCTTTTCGTTTCCTCTCCACCATCCCTTCCTTTCCTTTTGATTGATGATATCTCACTTTATATGAAAAAGAATGTTCGGGTGATCGTCCGAGTTTGTGTGGTTCGTGGGTATATGGGCTCGTGGGTGTCCAAAGAATCGGAAGATAAAAGAACATTCGATGTCACATATGCAAATATAACCAACTAGGTCACGGAGGTCGTCAGACTTGACCCTTTTTTAAATTTTCGGAAACCAACGAGATTAGAACCTCCATCACCCGGGTCGATTTCTTGAACAACGAGGTCACGGAGGTCCTGTCTTTATTGTCTGTTTGGGAAGGCTTGTTTTTTTTAACGTACTCGTATATTGCAAACTGTCAGTTTTGGTGACGTTTTTTTTAATTAAAAAAAAAAAAGATTTTTTTTATTGTGAATTTATATTTGTATTATTTAATAGCGCTTTAAGAATTCTCGTATATGATAAGCAGCAAGATATAAATCCAGGGGGCTTTCTTTGTCAACCCTTCCTGTCCTGTGATGTGTAACTAGTACACATTGCTTCTAAAAACTTTTATATCTCGATAAATATAATAAATACTGAGTTCAGATTGTAGGTATTCCTCCGTAATACATTTACGCATTGAATGAAAAAATAATATTAATAATAATGAGCACTTATCGGCCACAAATCGGGAATAAATTCACCAATTCAATCAAACGTGTGCCAGTGTGTAACATAAGTATATTAATTCTAAAAAACCGCTATGGGTAAGGAAGCGACGCTATTCACGTCTCACTCTCACTCCGCTTCGGTATATGGGAACGCAAGAAATATAATCTCAGTTTGCCGTTGTGTTTCTTCCTTCGAGGTATAACAAGCACAGTGTTAGTCCGTCTCAGTCTCAGTAGCTCTAGGGCATCCATCTGAGGTGGTCTCTTCGCCCGTTTTGTGAACGTCGGCCGATGTTTTTTTTCATGTTTTCAGCAATTAAATTTCAATTATTATCACTTTTGACTTCAAATTTAGATAATTTAAACGATTGGCTATGAATATTCTTATTCTTCCGGTTTTAAATCGCTCATTTTTAGATGTGTATTGAATACACAACACCGCAATGGGCGGATATTTTTGGCACAAGAAGGGAGAGGTTAAGTTCAAATAAATTTTGTATGCCTGTCAATTCAGCTCTTTTTTTCGGAGAATCTATCAACTGCGTAACATAAAAGGTATTTGAAGTTTCTAGAAATGGTTTATATGTATAATAATATTATAAATTTCAGGAAGTGCATTTTTTAAGCTACGCAAATCGATTGATGTTTTTTTTAATGAAAGAGTAAAACCAGTCCACAAATGAATCCGCCAGGAATCGAACCACGGGCACCCTAACAGTTAACTTTCACGTTAACCTTTCCCTTCATGTGCTAAAAAAATCCACGCGTTCCGATGCTGTGTATTCAATACACATAAGCTATTAAAAATCGGAAAATTAGAATGTTCATAGCCAATCGCTTAAATGAATTTTATTTGAAGTCAAAAGTGATAATAATTGAAATTTAATTGCTAAAAACATGAAAAAAACATCGGCCGACGTTCACAAAACGGGCGAAGAGACCACCTCAAATGGATGCCCCAGAGCTACTGAAGCGAGTAAACTGAGATTCTATTTCTTGCGTTCCCATATATCGAAGTACAGTGAGAGTGAGACGTGAATAGCGTCGCTTCCTCACCCATAGCGGTTTTTTAGAATGAATATACCTACGTCACACACTGGTACACGTTTGATTGTATTGGTGAGTTTATTCCCGATTTTCACAAAATATCTCTGATGTGGCCGATAAGTGCTCATTATTATTAATATAATTTTTTCATTCAATGCGTAAATGTACGAGTATTATGGAGGAGTACATAAAATCTGAACCCAGTATTTATTATATTTATAGAGATATTAAAGTTTTTAGAAGCAATGTGTACTAGTTACACATCACAGGGAAGGAAGGGGAGAAAGGTGACGACCTCCGCGGCCTGATGGTAAGACACTTGTCTGCCGATCCGGAGGTTGCGGGTTCGATCTCCGCTGGAACCCAGATTATTTTCAAATAGGATTCCAGTCTGGTTAACACTTAGGTCCTATAAAAACATATTTCTGGTTGGTTGAAAGAGATTGCCACATGGCAATAAACTCGCCAGATTTAAAAAAAAACGGGTTAAGGAAGCGGGATCTACGATCGTCAATAAGTATATTACGGCAGCATCGATTTCTTTTATCGATTACGCAAAATACTATGAAATCTGGATCCACCCTAAAATGTACAATAAATGTTTTTTTGTCAACTTTTTTAAATGTTGTGTTTACAGGCTTAAGGGTCGGAGAAAAACAGATCTGCAAGACGGGTAACAAGTTTATCCCCCCCATAAACAGTATACCTACCCTTTATTCATGCAATTTGAAGGGATGGGAAGGTTTCGTATCGTCCATGCGGTTTCTGCTGAATCTGATGGGAAAATTTAATTTTTGTTTTTTTTTTCAGTTCAGCTTCGTTATAATATACTATAGTAAAGGGCGCAGAATTATTTCATATTGTACGAATATTTTCTGTGGTTTCCTGTTGTTTTTTTTACTCCATCAGCGCTCATGGCCTTATCGATAACTAGCTTGGAAAGATAATTAGCGTGGTACAATGTTTTTTTCCTCAATCTTATTTATATTTGTTCCTCAAAGCTCTACTCATTTGCCTCAAAGCTCTACTTCATCGCATCAAAGCTCTACTCCTTTGCCTTAAAACTCTACTCCTCTTAGTGATTAACTTGAGAGGAGTATAGCGTTGAAGTTGATCTCGTCTTCGTCAAATTAATGTATTGTTCCGAATAGATCCAATAGGGTGAAGTATAACCCACTATTCTTGAAATATTAGATGTCACATGATATTCTTGAAATATTATGCTCTCCTTAAACAATGTTTGGTAACTACGAAGTGCCACTCGCTGGGAATCGAACCCTAGTTACCTGAATGCCAACGAAGAAAGTTAACAGGGAAATTATGAAAATTCAACAGTATTTTCACGGTTCTATCTAAGACCATTAACAAATTCTTACCTGACTTGTTTATCTCCCGTTGGGTGGTTCCTATCTACGACCCCCTTAAATCCTCACGTGCCACTGGAGTTTCAACAACAAACTTTTTTCAGGGAGCCCCTTCGCTCTATTGCGATTTATAAGACCCATGTCACATTTTGTCGGACTCTGAGTCAACTAGAATCTCCTATTCGCTATAAATCTAACTACGAGTACTTCCGACGAGTCGAAGCTTGTGGCGACCAGGAACAGCTTTACAGCTTTCTCCAATTGTTGTGGGAAATCTGGTGACATCCTAAGACCATCTTCAAAGACCTTCTTTGTGTTACGAACATAAATTTTAAGTATTTTATATTTATTTCACTTTTCCATGATTTCGGTGGAATATGATTGTTTTTTTTTAATTATAAATCAGTAAATAATTATTTGTAAACTAAATACTCGTACTTCTGACTTAAATTCTTATTTTCGTGTAGTGTGATTATGTTGGTGTAGTGTGATTATGATAGTGTAGTGTGATTATGTTGGTGTAGTGTGATTATGTTGGTATAGTGTGATAATGGTGTAGTGTGATTATGGTAACATTAAATTTGTCTTTAGTTTAAATGTTATTTTTATTATTATGACTGCTCTGTTCAGTATGCGTTTCTTGAATTCTTATAACTGCACTATACAGTATAACATATGTTTCTTTAATTTGTCTTCAGTTTAAGTGTTATTTTTATTCTTTTGACAGCTTTATTTAGTATATGTTTCTTGAATTCTTATGACTGCGCTCTACACAGTATTTTTGTTTTAATTTGTCTTTAGTTTAAGTGTTATTTTTATTCTTATGACTGCTCTACACAGTATACGATTTTTAATTTGTATTTAGTTTAAGTGTTATTTTTACTCTTATGACTAAGTGTTATTCTATTCAATATATGTTTCTTAAATTGTTATGACTGTTCTACACAGTATTTTTGTTTTGATTTGTCTTTAGTTTAAGTGTTATTTTTACTCTTATGACTTCTCTATTCAGTATATGTTTCTTGAATTCTTATGACTGTTCTACACAGTACTTATATGTTTCTATAATTTGCCTTTCGTTTAAGTATTATTTTTATTCTTATGACTGCTATTCAGTATATATTTCTTGAATTCTTATGACTTCTTTATAAAGTACATGTTTCTTTATCTGCCTTTCGTCGAAGTGTGATATTTATTTTTGTAACTACTCTACACAGTGTATGTTTCTTTAATTGGTATTTAGTTTGTGTTATTTTGATTCTTATGACTGCTCTATGCAGTAAATGTTTCTTGATTTTTTATGACTGCTCTACACAGTATATGGTTTTTAAAATTTGTCTTTAGTTTAAGTGTTATTTTTATTATTTTGACTGCTCTATTTAGTTTATGTTTCTTGCATTCTTATGATTGTTCTACACAGTATATATATATCTTCAAAATGTGTGTCTAAGATTCATTTTCAACCTACGAAAGTACGACCATATAACTTCATACCAGAAGGCATTGAACTGATTGAGCGTTAGAAATAGACGCCAAATTCACATACTGTATCTATTGTATAACATCCTTAACTGTCCCGCCGCACCCTCTTATCACGCCGATAATTTTCAGCTTCTTTCCAATCATGGATTAGCGCTACGCTCAAACAGAGATTGTCTATTGGCCTTTCCAGTTCACCGCTCCTCTTTCTTTACGTCGTCCTTTACTGTCTATGCAGCGAGACTCTGGAATCAGTTACAAACCAATATAAAACTCGCTCCGTCCTTGGCATGCTTTAAGAAGCGACTGAAAAAACTCTTAATTTCTAGTCAGTAAAATAACGTGTTTCATTCCTGATTTTTCTTTTCCTTTCCTCTCCACCATCCCTTCCTTTCCTTTTGATTGATGATATCTCACGTTATATGAAAAATAATGTTCGGGTGATTGTCCGTCTTTGTGGGGTTCATGGGAATGGGCATGTGCTCACGTATATGTTTATGGATTTCGTGGGGATGGATAGTCATTTGAATGATTTATGCGATCACGTAACTTGCTTCATTTACTTTTGTCTGGTTGGTTGGAAGAGATTGCCGCCTGGCAATAAGTCCGCCAGATTGTATTGCAATACAAGTGTTAAATAAACAAATATATGTTTCTTTAATTTGTCTTTAGTTAAAGTGTTATTTTTATTATTATGACTGCTCTATACAGTATAATTATTTTACTGCTCTACACAGTAAAATTATTTTACTGCTCTATACGGTATCATTAAAATTTTGACTAAATGCATGGGAATATTACCTTAAACCACCGGCGTTGAATATAGTTTGGACCGTGAGTCGTAAAGTCTGCGCGATTTTATTATACAATACATAATGTATAAATCTTGGTAGCGCTTAAAAGGGATAAAACGTTAAGATTAGGATTAAAAAGGGTATTTTAATATGGTTCTCGTTAAGATTAAGACGATGAACGTTTTGCTGAGAAATAGGGGGATAAGAATGAGGGTGGGAGTAAAGTTTGAGAGCAAAAGCCCCTTAGGCATGATGTACTATCTAGTATGTTCCTAAGGCCACATGACCCCGAAAATGAAACATAACATACTATGATTGTGTAGTAAAAATGAAACAAAACATATATGCGGAAACTATTGCGTAAAGTATGTATTCCAAAATGATGTGCTTTTCAGCTATTTTCTTATATTAAGTAATTAGTTATAATTTTTCACAATAACATTGTTATAATAATAATTTATCTTTCTTTCTGAAATGATATAATTTCTGACAATTACAATGGACGCAAAGAAAGTCGCCAGGCTTGATACAATGTTTCTATCATATAATATATGTTTTTTTTTCTAAACGCAAAGATGAAGGGGGCGCAACGGATGTTGACCATAGAATATCTGTGGGATGAATGAAATTCAGATCGGTAACAAAAGTCTTGTGTGACCCAAAAATGCTTATAAAACTGAAAGGAAAGGTATACCAGATTGTCGTAAGACTCGCGATTATGTATGGCTCAGAATGCTGGACTATGTACAGCTCCTACTCTAGGCAACTTGAAACAGCAGAAATGCGAATGCTTAGGTGGTCGGCAGGAGTATCACTGAAAGATAAAATTAAGAGCTCACGCATTCGTGGTAGCCTGGGAGTCACTGGCATACACAGTGAGCAGGAAGAGCGACAGCTGAGATGGTACGGGCACATAGGACGTAGACCACCAGACCATACGGTAAATCAAGCAATGTATGTAGATCTTCCACGACAGTCGTCCATAGAAAGACCAAAGAACTCCTGGATAACTAAATGCTCCAAAATCCTGCAGAGAAACGGTCTAGATGAAGGAGACACCCAGAACCGAAGAATATACAGCCTGAGAACGAGAAGAGCCGACCCCAACAGCCTATCTAGGCAATGAGTTGGGACAGTACCCGGAAGAAGAAGAAGAAGATATGTGTATGTATAATAGAGGCGCGGAAGTTCCTAATCTAATGGATGCAGCCACTACCTTCCTATCCTTACAATCAAATATTTTTTTATGTCAATAGTGATGAGTACAAGTTCCGACTGGAAGCAACCTTGAGGATGGTCTACTCTATAAACAGCGCTGTATAAATTGGCCTTTTCTCATTATTGTTATTATTATTCCTATACTATAACGTGTGTCTAAGATTTATTTTCAACCTACGAAAGTAAGATCATATAATTTCATATGTTACCAGAAGGCATTGAACTGGTTGAATGTTAGAAACAGACGCCAAATTCACATACTGTATCTATTGTATGATATCCTTAACTGTCCCGCCGCCCCCTCTTATCTCACCGAAAATTTTCAGCGGCTTTCCAATCATGGATTAGCGCTACGCTCAAACAGAGATTGTTTATTGGCCTTTCCAGTTCACCACTCCTCTTATTTTACGCAGTCCTTTACTGTCCATGCAGTGAGACTCTGGAATCAGTTACAAACCAATATAAGACTCGCTCCGTCCTTGGCATACTTTAAGAAGCGATTGAAAAAACTCTTAATTTCTAGTCAGCAAAATAACGTGTTTCATTCCTGATTTTTCTTTTCCTTTTCTCTCCACCATCCCTTCCTTTCCGTTTGATTGATGATATCTCACTTTATATGAAAAATAATGTTCGGGTGATTGTCCGTCTTTGTAGGGTTCGTGGGCATGTGCTCACTTATATGTTTATGGATTTCGTGGGGATGGATAGTCATTTGAATGATTTATGCGACCACGTAACTTGCTTCATTTACTTTTGTCTGGTTGGTTGGAAGAGATTACCACCTGGCAATAAGCCTGCCAGATTGTATTTGCAATAAAAATGTTAAATAAATAAATGATTTATGTAAACATTCTCATCTGAAAAGTATTTTAACGTTAACCGTATCAAATTGTACGACGCCTCCTGAAAAAAATAAATCAACTCTCTGAGTACTTGTCGGTGGCCATGCTAGCATTGACGCTAAGCAAACGGGCGCCCCAGGTTCTTTTCCTGGCATACTCACTCCCTGACTCAATGACCGTTTTACCTTTGAATTTATGTTTTTACCATAGCTTATATGCTACTTACCATATTTTTTTGGCGCTGTAATACAACGCTAGAATAGCTGCACGTACAACCAGCCTAACGTTTTATTATTATTATTGATATTATTAACGAAAGGCTACCGCTAATACAACTGCCGATAGTCTTCAAACTTTGATCTCCTTGACATCAGTATTGAAGGTTTTGTCAGTCAAGACTGTTTGCTTGCTGAAGTGCAACAGTTTGCACATTATAATGTCCAAGCCTTCTCAGAGTGATTTTCTTAATTTTACTCAACATATCAGCATTACGTGTACAATAATTCGGAAATTCTAGGATGAGTCCTGTGACAGCTCACAAATTTGCCCCAATACAACCTTGTAACGATGTTCAGTAATTTTAATTATTTTATCAATTTTAATATAAGCCTCAATTCTAATAAATAGCAAGTTATTTAGGTGAATACATTACATAATGTTGTATTGGGGTAAATTTGTTAGCTGTCTCAGGACTCATCCTAGAATTTCCGAACTAAAGATTCAAATTCATCCCTAATCACTTCATTCCGTATTCTCTACAAGGCGACCTCCGTGGCCTAGTTGGCAAGACGCTTGTCTCCCAGCCCGCAGGTTGCGGGTTGGATTCACGTTGGGATCAATTTTTTTTTAAATGATTTCAGTCTAGTTTTCACTTAAGGTGTCTTTAACATTTATCTGGTTGGCTGGAAGATATTGCTACATGGCAATAAGCCCACCAGGTTATATTGTATACAACGAAAGTTTAATACAATACAATCCAGCCTTACGAGTACTAGATTGGGCTATGGGCTGGAAAACATCTGGCGTCCCCGTGGCTGGGTTCGCCCTATATTGGTGGGGTGTATCTTGGCCGAGGAGATGTTATTAGATGAGCCCAGACCTTTTGATAGCTTCTGTATTTAATGTATTATCTGCAATTAATGTGTTTTAGAAGTGTTATTTAAATATATTTTGTACATACTATGTTGCTGTCAATAAACCTATATTTATTTATTAAAATTCATTCCTAATCCCTACATTCCGTATTCTCTCATAAATTGTTATCCCACGCATTCTTCTCAGTCAACGAATTTATCCTGCATATTTTCTGCTCATTTAAAATTTTCCACATGTAAGACATATATATTTAAATGATCATTTTATGATCATACGGACCGCATGGAGGATATAAGACTGGCAAAAATCGCTAAGACTGAAAACCCTAACAGCAAGAGATTACCAGGGAGGCTGCCGAAAAGGTGGAAGGATAGCTGGACGTCATCATCCCAGGACAGCTCACCGTCACAAACAGGTCATACGACCTAAACCAAGAGGAAGAAGAAGATTTTATGATTATTGGATGAAAATTGAATGCAACAAAAATTCAAATAGAACATATTAGAGATTTGAATGAATGTAACATACTTCAGCATGTTTCACACCTGCGATTTTAATGGCTGGTGGCGTTCAACATTGTTCGAATTATTATTTATTGTTACATACATGGTTTGACGTATAGCATAAGCTTAGGTTAAGAGCATATCGATTTAGCTCGTACGATGCCCACAGATGACCCTTGTAACATCGAACCTTTTCAAGGAAGGTCAAGTCGCCAAGGGGTGTGGAAATTGTTAGCCTTAACCAAGAATATCTGATGTGAATTTTATCTAATGGTTTCTAAAGGAATTCGTTTTATTACGGTTTATTATAAAATGATATAAGAAACATTTTGTCGGAAAGAAGTTTCGTATTTTTCGGATATACTCGTATGTCATTACAATAAAATTTTCGTATCTAACTTCATTCCAAACGTTCTGAATATATTATTATTATAGATAATACTTCGTTTGAATATAATTTACCTAAAATTCATGAACGGTTTTTTGGCTAATATTTATTTAACACTTTTGTTGCAAATACAATCTGGCGCGGTTATTGCCAGGCGGCAATCTCTTCCAGCCAACCAGACTTCCAACCGACCAATAAATGAAGCAAGTTACGTGGTCGCATAAATCATTCAAATGACTATCCATCCCCACGAAATACATATACGTGAGCACATGCCCACGAACCCCACAAAGACGGACAATCACCCGAAAATTGTTTTTTTATATAAAGTGAGATATCATCAAACAAAAGGAAAGGAAGGGATGTTGGAGAAGAAAGGAAAAGAAAATCCAGGAATGAAACACGTTATTTTACTGACTAGAAATTAAGAGGTTTTTCAGTCGCTTCTTAAAGCATGCCAAGGACGGAGCGAGTCTTATATTGGTTTTTAACTGATTCCAGAGTCTCACTGCATGGATAGTAAAGGACGACGTAGAGAAAGAGGAGCGGTGAACTGGAAAGGCCAATAAACAATTTCTGATTGAGCGTAGCGCTAATCCATGATTGGAAAGACGCTGTATAGAAATTATAAAAAAAAAAATTTGAAAAAAATGTGACACAAATAAAAAAAATACATTTATGAACAGTACTGCATGGTGACACTGCTGTAAGCGAGTGTGAGTGTCGAATGTGGTTTGAAACATTCCGTAATGGTGATACAACACTCGAATATGGTGTCCACTCTTGAAGGCAGCGGCGGCTGGTCTGGAGGTGCGTTGGTGCGCTGAACCGGAGAAATAATTTGAAATAATTAAATTATATATTCGCAAACATGACTTCCAAAAGTGTTAAATATTTGTATAGATTAAATATGTATAAAAATACTGACAAATAGTACGAGCATTTTTATTTTAGTGAAAATTCAAAAGAATTTAAAAAAATATTCCTTTCAAATTGACCGGCCAAGTTTGCCAATACTACCGGAGCGATCTCCAATACGCACCGGACGGAAACGCAGTGTCATATAGGGCAGACAGAGACATATAGTAAACCGCGAGACAGCGATATTTCATATTCGGTCAGCGTCTCGGTTGGTGCTCAGCGCACCAGCGCACCTCGGGGCCAGCCGCCGCTGCTTGAAGGCCAATTACTAATCATGACGACCAAATCAAGGCATTCATCGAGAATAACCATCATATAACGACACAAGAGATAACTGAGATACTGAAACATGTATCAAAAACTAGATATAAAAAAATGCGTTAGAATTTGATCTAAATATACGAATTTACTTTCCGGATAACTCAACAATAAAATCCGGCATGTATAAAGCAAAGCGAAAAAAATACTTACAATCACGTAATTTCCCTGTCGAGATAAGCAAAGAGGAAGGAGCACCAGAGCACCATCATCGTAGCAGATTTAATGACTTGACGGTGTTGATGTCGACGTTCCATATTAATTAAAAAAATACATACCATCACGTCATTTCCCTGTCGAGATAAGCAAAGAGGAAGGAGCACCAGAGCACCGTCATCGTAGCAGATTTAATGACTTGACGGTGTTGATGTCGACGTTCCATATTAATTAAAAAAAAATTACACATGACAAGAAACATACATAATTTGTGAAAAAACAACAGGTAATTTAATTTGGACACACAATTTTAATGGATCTGGGTTTGTTGCCTTTCATTTGTTGTGTCCCCTAGGCTTTGGCCTGTATCTCACTGCGGACACATAGCATGAAAAAATAAATCGACACTTCTTTCCGATTTTTGATTATATAAAACCCCGTTGCACATTCTCATCAACCTAGCAAACAGTGAGGCTAAGGCCACAGCAAAGTGCTACGTGACAAATAGACTAGGTGATTTCATGCTTGGCTACACCAAAGTGCTTCGCACAAATTCATTTGACAGTTGGGAGCGGTTGTGTCAACAAACGATGCCACTCTCAAAACTAACCAATTTCATTACAACTTACCATCTTTATTTACTTCCTGTGCAACTTCATTCCAAAGTTATTTTATTACAGGTACATTTTTGTATAATTTGCTCGATGGGTTCCACAATGGCTCCCTTTTATACACAGCTGTTATTAAAACTTCTGCCATCTTGCAATATTACTTGGTGACACAATCAAATTAACCAACACGTCTGTTCGCCAGGAGACTCATTAGGTGACTAATCGTTATATAGCGTGGCGCGAAGCGTCCATTGTGGCCATTGCGATAGTATGCGGTGCGTTGGTTCGCTAGGATATGTCACCTAGTTCGCAGCGTAGCACTAAGCCTGAAGCGAGGCTCCTACCTGTGTAGCCGTGGCCTGACACTCGATTAAACATGTATACATCACGTGAAATCAAACTTCTCACACTTCATGACTCCAAACAGACCAAAAACGTTCACCCCAAAATGTAACGCACATAATCATAAAAAATCTTCGTAACTCTTCCATCCTCTGAGAAAATATGACCTAAATTGCAGAATTCCTTGTAACTTATACAATAATATATATTGACGACCTCCGTGGCCTTGTGGTAAGACACTTGTCTGCCGATCCGGAGGTTGCGGATTCGATCCCCGCTGGAATCCAGATTTTTTTATATAGGATTCCAGTCTGGTTAACACTTGGGGCCTATAAAAACATATTCCTGGTTGGTTGGAAGAGATTGCCACATAGCAATAACTCGCCAGGTTAAAAAAATATATCTGTACATATTTCATAAGTCCAGGGTCAGTCAAGGAATTTGATCTGAAATGAAGAAGGCCAGGGAAGCCTTGTTTATCCTGCTTTAAGGGCGCAATCCTCTATTTATAGGTCCATTATTTGATATGCGAGGAATTTCGATATTGAGGATATTTTCTGATGTCAGGATGTCATCACCCAAATTCATAAATACCACGAGACAATTGTTTGCGTGGCACTCAAATTCATAGACAATTGTTTGCGTGCCACTCAAATGTCTATGAATTATTATTATTTAAGACCTCTATGGTTTACCTGATAAAAAAAGAAAACTAGCCCTTATGTTTTGTAATCGATGTAGTTTTTTTTTTATTATTTAGTTTTTTTATATTCAAATGAACAGTCGTGAGATTCTTTCTTCAAAAATAAAAAAAAAACACATTAAGACGGAATAAAAACATTAGAAATAAGAACAAAAGGATGTTTTAACTAACGTGAACGCCTTGAAACCGGTAGGGTTATACCGTCACAAAAAAGTGCCATGTCTTTAACGTGTTCCTCGCAGGAAGCACAAACGTCTGTGATCTGTTCTGTAGCATTCCTTTGTGTATTTTACGTAATGTTTAGTTTATCTCCTTTATTTAATGAGTCTCCTTAAGAGTAATGACTATTATTTATTATCAGATAATTACTTGAATGTCATGTTTACTTGGTGGTGTAATCAAATATCAGAGGTTCTAAACAAAATACGCGTTTAAACTTAGAAATTAAAAAACGCCGAAATTGTGACGCGCACAGGATTCGTGGAATTTGAGTTTTAACGCGGTGTACAGGTTAAACCTCCACAACGTTAATGCCTTAACTATAAACAACAAAAATAAGAATCTTTAAGATTGTTTGAATGTAGAGAAGATGAAAGACTTATTAAGCATATAAAAGTAAGAAGTGAAAGGTGTGCTTGAAAAAGGTAGGTCTCGACCGAAACGAGGTTTTGATCGAGACTAACAAGCGTTCTACGGCACGAGATATTGAACGTATTGAAAACCACCGTCCACGAGCATTTGGTGATGTTTGGTAACGTGAATTGATACGATATGTGGGTACCACACGATTTGAGCAAAAAAAAATTTTATTGATCAGGTCTCCGTAATCGATGGACTGAAAAACGCAATGGAAACGGACCATTTTTAAAACAAATTATGGTGACGGGTGATGAACAGCGGATTTTCTACAATCGTAGTCTTCGTTGCTGGGCCTCATAATCGAGGATCTCCTCGCCACTCCAACGTCAATCATGAACCTTTCTTCCAAGTCGATCATGTGATCTTCTGTGAGAAAACAGCCTGATCCTAGATGCACACTCCCTCCCGCAAATGTCACAGACGTGTGGACCCTGCTGAGCCGCCTGGCCATGCTGACGCATGTTCGCAGCGCGCTGACTGTTTCTCACATGTCTAGCCGCTGAGACGTCATCAGCCTGAGAGCATACGGCTATCCACCCCCCACGATCCTGAGCTACCCACTCCCAGTCCTCAGGCGCCCGCATAAAGTAAGCGACTCTCACAGATTGTCCTTATAGCGCTTCCTCTGCCCACCACTACCCCCTACAAGACGCGTTTTGGGAGTCTATGATAGCCCATGCGTATCACATGCCCGGTCCACCGCAATTTCCCCTTTACAACCATATCTTCTATAGGTTTACAGTTGAAGCGTTGCAGGACCGAAACATTTGTGACATGATCACTCCAGTGGATCCGAAGAATTCGGCGAAGGAAACGCTGATGGAAAACAATAATGTACAGAGGAAAAGATCTTTAGATTGATAAGGTAAATCACCTTAAAGTTCGTCAAAGGCTGGTATATATCCGAAAAAAGTCATGCGGTATATGTGGTGGGATTGGAAGGGAATCGTCTGATTCAAGCTTCTTCCATACAAGCAAAAGATCAATTCAGAGAAATACTTCTCATTTTTGGACTAATTGAAAGCAGCAATCATCCAGAAGTGTCTAAAATTAGTCAAGATGAAAGACGTCATCTTTTGCTAGGACAACGTCATATCTTATGTATCTTTGCACACCCGGCAAAAAATAATACAGCTGATTTGGGATGAGCTACCTCATCCACCTTACTCACCGGACCTACGTAGCACCCTCCGATTCACACTTAATACAGAATTATACTTAGAGGAAGGGATTTTTACTTCATATGGAATAATGAATCTTCGCCAAGAAAAAAAGTTCTGGGAGGATGGAATTTTAAAGTTGACCGAAATAGGTCGGAACAAAACGGTGTATACATTACAGAGTAAAAGTATAACATATCTAAACGTAAAAGAAATGCGTCTGAATTTGACCTAGAATAATAAATTTACTTTCCGGACGACCTAATATAATACTTTCCGGACGACCTAATATAATACTTTACGGAAATAAATTGAACAATATATTTCCAACTGAATAAAAGCTGTCGAGGATCGATAGAGTAAGTGGTGACGTGATTAATCTTCACAAGAGACACCTATCTCCTCGGGCATTCTCTCAGCGGTCCCAGTTGCCTAAATATGTTTTTGATAAATGCGCGGAAGAGGATTTGAAATGCGTCGCTCATTCCTTTGAATTGATGCAGTACACCAACGTTTGATTCACGTTGTACATGATTTTGATAAAAATAATAAAATAACATTTTTTATAGTATCATTTGGATAACAAACTCTCCTCAAGGGCGCTCTAGCTCGGAACTCTATCCCAATAATATTGACGGATCAAAAATATTTATTTATTTACTTTTCATAATTTATTCATATATCAAGGAGAAACACAAATTTGAAATTAAAAAAAAAAAACAATATGTCAACACAAAAAAATAATTTATATTAATGTAAGGACAATTTATATAGCGCCGTATGGAGAGCAACTCTCCTTAAGGGTGCTCTAGCTCGATATACGAACCCACTATTATTGACATTAAAAATACTACAAAAATGTAAAACAAGTTGAGTGTCACAAAAGGCAGCAGCTATTTCCGGATGTTTAAAGAACACTAACTGGAAAAACAAGTATATGAACATCCAAAGCAAGGTGAGGATATACAAGACCTTCGTCCGCCCCATAATGACATACAGCATAGAGTCCAGAGCCGACACTGTCAGAACCAAAAATCTCCTTCGAACCAGCGAAATGAAGGTACTCAGGAGTATCGCTGGCAAAACCCTTTGTGATAGAGTACGTAACACAGAAATACGAAGGACGTACGAAGTTAAAGATATTATCGAATGGGGACGACAGAGAAGAAGGTTCTGGAATGAACACGTATCCAGAATGGCGAAACCAAGAGCCGTAAGAATGGCTAGGGACAGTATCCCCCAAGCGAGCAGACCTCCAGGACGACGTCCCAAAAGATGGAAAGACAGCTGGCAGTCGACGTCGCAAGAGGCAAACAATGATGCAGGACCATAACAGGTCAAACAGGCCTAAAATAAGATGAAGAAGAAGTTGAGTGTAAGGATAGGAAGGAGTTTGGATAGGAAGGAGACGGTCATTAAATTTGGAACTTTTCCATATCTGCGTATCTTTAGAAAAACATGAATGCCCATACATAACCCGTGATGATGAAGGTGATACGAAGAAGAAAAGAAAAGTTAATAAAGTAATTTGTTTTATCAAACACTGTTTATTCTATTTTTTTGTAACGGTATAACCCTACCGGTTTCAAGGTGCACACCTCATCATCAGGGATCACAAACGAGACTGAATTCTGTTCAAACTGGTACCGAGATACACGCTTCTAACGGTAAACATTCGAGTTGGTGACTGGGAGTCGGGAGAGGTATGGGACAACCTCGGCGAGCAGCGGAGAGATTATTGGGATATATGTGTTTACCAGATGTTCACCCCGATGCAAATGGTTTAATTAATATTATTTTATAAAAGCCTTTGATAGCACACACGCCATGACAACAATAAATTCAATTAACTACAATAAAAAAATCCTGAATTTCATCGAACCCTGGTCATTAAATCAGGTTGCATATTGTTTCAATTTTCAAAGGTATTGTAACCACAGCCCCGAGGCTATTTTATGTATTCGCCCCTTTTGATCAACAGTTTTGTTGGTCATTTTAAGACAGGCGTCGTGATATTTGTATTCGATACCCCCCCAACAAAATAACCAACGCCCGTTTCAAAAACTTTACGCATATACCTTATTTACATTTAAACCTACGAACGAAACGAGTTCTTGAACTTTTAATCAATTTTTAAAAACGTGCGCATTTGACTGCGTCGTCGATCTTTTGTCAGTGATTTGAGAGAATACCTTTTCCACTGTTGTGTCATATGTGTGCAGTGTTATTTATATGTGTATACTTATATTAAGTATTTGTGTGATAATCTCTGTTTTATTTTTAGGCTCGATGAGCCTTTGATCTCTCTTGCTTTCCTTAATCCGAATTGAATCAACCATACTTGGGCATGGTGACTATACTCAAAGGGATACGACAGATTATGTCAGCGGCCCTGGTGGCGCAGTTCAGGTTAGGCGTCCTCCCGCCCCTCCCGGGGGTCTCAGTGAAGCGACGCTGGTGAAGACGGTGGAGTTGAGGTGACGATGCCGGAGAAGACGGCGAAGAAGGCGCAAAGACGTGGCGTGGCGAGGCTACATGAGCTTTCTTTGCTCTTTATAATTTACTTCGTTTAATACACACCCTGCACGAGACTTTGTACCGGAAAGGGGATCATAGCACTTGGTGAGTGATACGCAACACTAGCGCCATCTGTCGCGTTTCAGTTGGCTGGCATTCATCGTTGGCATCGTTACTAATTTAATAACAGGTTGTTTGTGCTCTTGTTTAGGTGAAAGCCTTGAAACCGGTAGGATTAAACCGTAAAAAAAGAGTGGAATAAACAGTGTTTGATAAAACCAATTACAATGTCTTTAAGCCTTCACAATGTTAATGCCTTAACTATAAATAATATATAAATAAAGTCAGTAACTACCTCTAGACCATTATAAGTAATTTATATTAATGATAAACATGATTAGAGATAATTAGATGCACCGGAGAATGCTACGGATACCCTGGACGGATATGGTCAGCAACACAAGGATTCTTCAAAGAGCCAAAGTTGATAGAAAGCTGCTGACTAATATTAAAATTCAAAAGGTGTCGACAAAGATGTCTACTCTCAAGTGATATTCAACGTTGGGAGGGGGTGGCTGACATGACACTGGGAAGAAGAAGAAGAGATAATTAACACAATAAGATAAGCCTAAGTAAATTAAGTCAGTAACCACTTCTAGAGATGATTAATAATAGGGGCCTAAGTAATGAAGTCAGTAACCACTTCTAGACATGATCAATAAGAGGAGCCTAAGTAAATAAAGTCAGTAACCACTTCTAGACATGATCAGTAAAAGGAGCCTAAGTAAATAAAGTCAGTAACCTGTTCTAGACATGATCAATAAGAGGAGCCTAAGCAAATAAAGTCAGTAACCACTTTTAGACATTATCAATAAGAGGAGCCTAAGTAAATAAAGTCAGTAACCACTTCTAGACATGATCAATAAGAGGAGCCTAAGTAAATAAAGTCAGTAACCACTTCTAGACATGATCAGTAAGAGGGGCCTAAGTAAATAAAGTCAGTAACCACTTCTAGACATGATCAATAAGAGGGGCCTAAGTAAATAAAGTCAGTAACCACTTCTAGACATGATCAATAAATTAAATATACGGAATGTTAATAAATTTCAGTAAACAACATCGACGTGGTCAAAGCATTCATTGATACTCCTACAGACTTGTAGTATCAAAATATTATGATACATATTGTTTACACTTGTCATGTAAAGTAAATAAATAAAACAAGTGTTTACGAATCGTCTGTCCTCCTCGTTTTAAACACGAAACATTAAAAAAAAATGTTACGCTCAAGTAAGCGCAAGCGCCATTAAATCGGCTAAACTATTAAGACGAATTCACAAAACATTTATTCCAAGATCAAGGTATAATAATAAATAATTTATTCCGTTATAAATCCCCATAAAGAAAGCAATAAATTCACGCAGCAGTCTAGCCATGCGAAGAATCCAGCGTTTAATGGCGAATAAAATATAAATACGGGTTTAAATAAATCATTTACTCTTGTAAATATTTATTCCGGACCCTGAGACCCTGGTTCAGGTCTATTTTTGGGTTTGTATCATCAAGGACTCGTATTTTGCTGAAGAAAGGCTAGTGAACGAAATTGGATCAGCAAAACAGGTGATGGTTTCTATTATGTCAGAAGTCGACGGTGGTGATGAAAAATACATATTTTCTTAAACGTTTATTCAGGTGACTTGTTACAATGAAATCTATATAAACCTATACATACCGTCACGCCATTTCCCTGTAGTATAACGGACTTAACACTTAAGGGGACTGGTATTATTACAAAGGTTTAGAATCAATGCATGCTCAAAGTTCACAGATACCAGATAGCGGCTAACGGGCGCAATGACCATTTGAGATCCGAGTGCATTTTTTAATGACGTAACTGAGCAATGCACTAAATATTATTTGACTGATGCAACAGGGTAATGGTTGTACCCTCATACAATCAACAATAATGGCAACCTATAAAAACTCCCGTTTATCAGAGTACGAAGGTAGATTGAAATGTTTAATAAATCTGGCACCACAATTCGTAAAAACGACATCACTGCTGGCAAGCATCACTTCTCAAGCGACCGCTGTAAAAATTTCAGCCAGATGTGACTTATAGTTAATGTTTGATAGGCATCTGAATTGACCACTTTGACATTTGACTAAACAATGAAAAATAATGAATTCCGTGTCGTCATAAAACATTTTTATTTGAAGAAGTTAACAGCCGCGCTGATCAAATCCGAGTTGGACGAAGTTCACAAGGTTGAAAATTGTGTATTGCTGAATAAGTTAGTTAAAATGTGACCGTACATGCACCGAAGATTAATTACACTCCGGTTAACCAATTAAGTCCACCAAGGAGGAAATCATTGAAAAAATCCTTAGTATCGTTATGGAAGACCACCGAGTGCATACACAAGATTTCTGAGACTGTGAGCATAGTAAGCGGGTGTACAATATCCTGCACGAAAAATTGAATATAAAAAAAGTTGTCTGCACAATAGGTACCGCGAGTATTGACTGTCGACCGAAAACGCACTCGAAAATATATTTCAATGCAGTGTTTGGTTATGTTGAATTGCAACCCAAAGGACCGTTTGCGTCAATTTCTGACAGTGACATAACTACATATCAGAGTCCAAACGGCAATCAAAATAATAAACAATAACTAGTGAAAGTACAACAAAAAAGGCGACGACCGTTTTGTCGATTGACAAAGTGATGGCCACTGGTTTTTGGGATTTCAAGGAATCGTCATGACTGACTTCTTGGAAAAGGGCAAGACAACAACGAGAGCCCATTATACAGTATTATTGGACCGTTTGAAATACGTAATTGAGGAGAAAACGGCCAAGATCGGCGCGCGAAAAAATGTTCTTCCACCAGAACAATACAAATCAATCGTCTTAATGGTAAAAATTCATGAATTGGGCTTCGAATTGGTTCCTCATCCGCCATACTCTCCGGACTTGGTCCCGCGCGACTCCTTCCTATTCCCGAAGTTAAAAAATTGGCTCTAAAAAAATTGGGAAGAAATTTTCGTCGAATCGGGATGGCAACACCGCCGCAAATGATTATTTTGCAGTTTGACATATATTTCAAGACAGGATGAAAACAATGGAAATCGCCGCATTAAGTGTGCAGCCCTTAAAGAAAATTATGTTGAAAAATGAACTGTTTTTTTAAATTTATTTTTACTTACCTTTTTATAATTTTTTAACAACCCTCATAAGGGGAAGCGTGTGTAACTTTTATATAAATATTAAATATGTATTATATGGAAAAAATATATAAGGAGAAAGGAAGAATATGTCGGCCTGTAAAGGTGTTGTGGAGGGGGTGACTTGATGATCGTTTCAGGGCGGGGGTGCCTGAACGTACGATTCGCGTTGTAAGGAATTAGAGCCTTATGGAACCTTTATATACTTGTTATCGGTAAAAGAAATATCTTCTTCCTTTTTCAATTAAGGGTGTAGGAGTAGACGCTACATAACATATGATTAGATAACATTATTTAAAGAAAATAAAATCGACATTCTCATGCTATATTTATTGTACCTCCAAGACTTACACGTATTTCCAAAAACATAGATATTTACCATCACGTCATCTCCCTGTAGAGTAGGCAAATTGACAAAGTACTATACTTTCATATCTCGACACGCGTCCTTAGCATCTTCAACATTTATGTAATTATTTAATAAGCTTTTTTGCAAAAAACAATCTGGATAGTTTAATTCAACTAACGAGACAAAAAGTAATGTCGCAAAAAATAATCAAATTACTACCCATCTCCACGAAACTCATGAACATATACGTGAACATACGCTCATAAATCCCACAAAGGCGAACATTCCTTTTCATATAAAGTTAGATATCATCAATCAAGGGAAAAGGAAGGGATGGCGGAGAGGTAAGGAAAAACAAACAGGAATGAAACACGTTATATTTCTGACAAGAAATTAAGAGTTTTTTCAATCGTTTCTTAAAGCATGCTAAAGACGGAACGAGTCTAACGTTGGTTTGTAACTGATTCCAGAGTCTGCATGGGTAGTAAAGGACGACGTAAAAAAAGAGGAGATTTTAATTGGAAAGGCCAATACACAATCTCTGTTTGACCGTAGCGCAAGTCCATTAACGAAAAGATACTGAAAATTTTCGGCACGATAAGAGGGAACATTGATACATTTCATATAACTTCTACGATTTCTCTGACTTTCTACATTTCTTTCTTTCAGAATATCATTTACTTGATCCAACCATACTTTCCTTGGTATTCCTTTCACAGGCCTTCCACTCACATTTGCACTTTATATCCGTTTTGATAGTATTTTTTCATTCTTTCGTTCCACGTGCCCAAACCGTCTCAGCTTGTTCTGCTTCATCTTACTTAACACATCAGTCTTAAGTTCATATTCATCCCTTATCACTTAATTTCGTATTGTGTCATACATTGTCACTCCATGTATTCGTCTCAAAGCACGTATTTATACAGCATTTATTCGGTTCCTCTCAGTCTTTTTCCAGGTTCACGTTTCAATCCCTTACAACAATGTTGGCACCTAGGAACTATTGTGGAGTTTTATCTTAGCAGATTTTCATACTGTTCCGTTCAAATATATGATTTAGTGCCCCGTTGACTTTGTTTTCTATCGCTTCACGCCGTTTGATATGCATCTGAACTCTTCCATCATCTAAGAAAATACTACCCAAAAAGCAGAATTCCTCCACTTGCTCCAATCTTTCATTATTCACCCATATATCGCATTAACTTTTTCTTTCACATTTCCCAATAATCCCCATTACTTTGGATTTCGCAACATACATTCACAGATCTTGCAAATATCTTACAATTTATTTATCAAACTCTGCAATTCACCTTCACTCTCCGCCAATACTACCATGCCATCTGCATGCGGAAATCCGCATATATTCGCATTCGGCATTTGTATGCAATCAATTAATGTATGTCCTTCACACACGAATCTGTGATAATATTGAACAACCAGGGTGACACAACGTATCCTTGCTTAACCCATTTCGAAATATTAAACCATTCAGTCAATGTATCATTCACTCTAAAAGCATGCACTCTAGCATCAGCTTATAATTACGTAATACCACATATTCAAGTAATTATGAAATACTCAGTATTTGTCATCTCAGTTTTTTTTTTCAGTGTTTACTTGACACCAGGGTTGCGGGGTCTGCAAAAAAATTCCGGCTTCGGCTTCGAGTCCAGAAATTTCAATTGTTTGATTCTGACTCCGACTTCGACTCCAGAAATTTCAATTGTTTTATTCTGACTCCAACTTTGATTCCAGAAATTTCAATTGTTTTATTCTGACTCCAACTTTGATTCCGGAAATTTTAAACGTTTTATTCTGACTTCAACTTTCATTCCAGAAATTTCAATTGTTTTATTCTGACTCCAACTTTGATTCCAAAAAATTCAATTGTTATATTCTGACTCAAACTTCGACTCCAGAAATTTCAATTGTTTTATTCTGACTTCGACTCCATAAATTTCAATTGTTTGACTCTGACTCCGACTTCGACTCCAATATACTGCATATATTGCTAACCATATGTAATACTTAATTACATGGCGTAACTACTGTTTTGGGACTAATATCTACAAAGATTCCTCATCATAGTATGGTACACGCTATTTGTACTAGATGGTACATAATTTGATAATGTAATGTATGGTATGTAGTCAATAAGTTTTGAAAATTGAAGCCAGAGTCGAATTTAGAATAGTGTCTCTCAACTCCGACTCTGATACCGACTTAACATAACCAAAGAACAACCGACTCCACAACTCCGAATCCTGACTTCGACTCTCACTTTACTTACAGACCTGCTTACTACACTCAGGCTAAAGGCTCGGAAGTCAAACATCGTACCAACAAAGCCACAGAGGTCGGATCAAGAAATGAAACAACTTCGTCACAGACCATGCATAATGAAGTAATTGTTTAAGCTTACAAAATGGAAGCTTTTTGGATCGTTTTATATATGACGTGTACTCCATGGTTCGCCATTTCTTTAAAACGATATACGTTAATTGTTGTATTGTAGATAAAATTAAAATGTGTTAGTTGTTGTATTGTGGATAAAATTAAAATGTGTTAATTGTTGTATTGTGGATAAAATCAAAATGTGTTAATTGTTGTATTGTGGATAAAATTAAAATGTGTTAATTGTTATACTGTGGATAAAATTAAAAACATCAAAATTGGGAGGCTACGTTGGGCGGGGCATGTAGCAAGAATGGGAGAAGAGGAAATGCCTAACAAAGTACTCTTTTCCAAGCCCCAAGGAAGACGTAGCGTGGGCAGACCAAAGCTTAGGTGGATGGATGGGGTGCAGAATGATGCAAACGTGATTGGCATCAGGGGCTGGAGGAGTGCATCCCAGGATAGGGGGGAATGGCAACGACTGCTGGAGGAGGCCGGGGCCCACAATGGGCTGTAGTGCCATTGATGATGATGATGATGAGGATAAAATTAAAATGCGTTAATTGCTGTTCTGTGGATAAAATTAAAATGTGTTAATTGTTGTATTGTTGATAAAATTAAAATGTGTTAATTGTTGTATTGTTGATAAAATTAAAATGTGTTAATTGTTGTATTGTGGATAAAATTAAAATGTGTTAATTTTTGTATTGTGAATGCAATTAAAATGTGTTAATATTTTATTTATTTATTTAACACTTTTATTGCAATACAATCTGGCGGGATTATTGCCAGGTGGCAATCTCTTCCAACCAACCAGACAAAAGTAAATTAAACAAGTTACGTGGTCGCATAAATCATTCAAATGACTATCCATCCCCACGAAATCCATAAACATATACGCGAGACCATGCCTACGAATTGTTGTAAAATGTGTTAATTGTTGTATTGTGGATAAGATTAAAATGTATTAATTCTTGTATTGTGGATAAAAATTAAAATGTATTAATTGTTGTATTGTGGATACAATTATAATGTATTAACTTTATTTTAAAACCAGAACTAATATTTGTATAAGGATATCACAATATACAAACCTTGACCAGCAAAAAAAGAAAAGCGAAAAAAATAAAAAAAATAATTGCGAACTCTAAAAGTTTTTAGGGCAAAGATATCTGCGCCCATCTTTCCGAGGTTATTAAATTTCAGTATTATTTCGCCGAGTTATTTTTATTTAAATACATTATGGAAATTTCCCAACATCTCGGCGCGGCGCTTTGTTTCTATGTCACGACTGATGCTCACCTCCACCCTGACCGGTTTCGGGACTCCCCTCTCACTTTCTCCTTCTGACGTTAGTAGTATTGTTCCACCCACTTTTTTGGTTGCCTGTATTTAGATAAGACAAAAGGGAAATTTCGTTTTAAAAGAAACAGCTTCTTTCTATTTTTAAGATTCGTCGGGAACAACGCTAAAAATTGTTTTACGAGATAATTTTATTATGCAAAGAAAAGACAAATAAAAGTGAATTTATATGGAGATATCACGTTAATGTACCTGAAGCTTATCTATTGTATATTTTATTATGCAAAGAAAAGACAAATAAAAGTGAATTTATATGGAGATATCACGTTAATGTACCTGAAGCTATGTATCTATTGTATATTTTATTATGCAAAGAAAAGACAAATAAAAGTGAATTTATATGGAGATATCACGTTAATGTACCTGAAGCTATGTATCTATTGTATATCAAAGAAAAGACAAATAAAAGTGAATTTATATGGAGATATCACGTTAATGTACCTGAAGCTATGTATCTATTGTATATTTTATTATGCAAAGAAAAGACAAATAAAAGTGAATTTATATGGAGATATCACGTTAATGTACCTGAAGCTATGTATCTATTGTATATCAAAGAAAATACAAATAAAAGTGAATTTATATGGAGATATCACGTTAATATACCTGAAGCTATGTATCTATTGTATATCAGAATGAAAAATGAGATTGTAAACTATTAGATTTTTCTGGTGGGTTATTGCCACGTGGCAATCTCTTCCATCAAACTAGAAAGGTGTAAAACAAGCCTTACGTGAAAAACAGTCTGGTAATTTTTTTTTTAAATCTGAGTACCGACGGAAATTGAGCTCGCAACCCCCTTGCTGGCAGACAATGCGTCTTAATAAACTAAGCCACTGAAATCGTCGATGTGGAGTGGGAGAGCATAGGGTCATGAAATAACTTTTGTAACAAAATTATATTAACATACGCTTTTGGGGTATTCCGTATAATAAAACTATATATGTACGCACGCTCTTGAGATAACCTGTGTAACGAAACTATTATATATATGTACATGCGTTCTTGGAATAACCTGTGTAACGAAACTGTTTATGCACATGTACTCTGAATAACCCGTATAACGAAACTATGGTATATACATATGTACATGCGTTCTTGGAATAACCTGTGTAACGAAACTGTTTGTGTACACGGACTTTGAATAACCCGTATAACGAAACTATGGTATATATAGTACATATGTACATGCGTTCTTGGAATAACCTGTGTAACGAAACTGTTTATGCAAATGTACTCTGAATAACCCGTATAACGAAACTATGGTATATATAGTACATATGTACATGCGTTCTTGGAATAACCTGTGTAACGAAACTGTTCATGCACACGTGTTCTGAATAACCCGTATAACGAAACAATATATCGTCGTTGTTCTGCGAAAACCATTTAAATCCATTTTTGCTTAAAATGACTTTTTGATGCCATTTTACTTAAAATCAAAATATCTACACATAGAAAAAACATTAATGTCTAAAAGTTACATGGTTTCGCTGTCATGAAAATATAAAAAATCATGTAACTTGATTTGACATCGAGTTCCGTAACTTAAATTGCATTTATCTCAAAACTCAATATATGGAGTTAAATGATTTTCGCAGAACAACGACGATATGTATTGTAAATGCGTTCTTGGGATAACCTGTGTAACAAAACTATATATGTACATGTGCTCTTTGAGATAATCTGTGTAACAAGACTATATATGTACATGTGCTTTTAGGATAACCTATGTAACGAAACTATATTACATACGCTCTTGAGATAACCTATGTAAAAAAAAGTATATTACATGCGCTCTTGGGATAACCTGTGTAACGAAACTATATGCACATGCGCTCTTGAGATAACCCGTGTGACGAAACTGTGTATGTATCATATATGTACATACGCTCTTGTGATAATCACTGTAGCGTTATATAACATATGAAGGAAAAAAAGTATAAATTTGTGAAATTCAGAATAAAAAGGTGGCCCAGTACTCCCACACCAGATGTAAAAAGGTGGCGCACTACTCGCACACCAGATGTAAAAAGGTGGCCCACTACTCGCACACCAGATGTAAAAAGGTGGCCCACTACTCGCACACCAGATGTAAAAATACATATTTTTTAGTTTGATTTATTTAAAAAAAATATATATTTCTGCATCTTTATGTTGAATTATGGATACTAGTTGCAGCCCGTGAAATATTCACGGAAATAAAACAAATTCTACTGAAAATATGTATTCATAAATATAGAATTTGTTTATATATATCATTTATATATCGTCCCCTTTTACACCGGTTCAAAAATTGTTATCTAGGTATTTGAAATTCGTTCAGTTATCATGGACCCACCGAGATTCAAATTTCGAATTACTTTCGGAGAGAATCCAAGTATTCTTCTCTCGCTCTCTTGTATTCAAAATTCAATTATTTCTTTGAAGACAACCGTCGTGTGGGTTTTGGCCTATTTATACTATGATATGTTAAAGTATGTAAAGTTTGACAATAGAGAAACGAACGAAAGTATTCGAACTTTCACAAATCAAGAATCAATTATACGAACACAATACATATATTAACGTTATTTTACTGATGTCAAATGTCCTGCAAAATTGAAGATTACGACATTAATTGCAGGTTTCCGACAGTGGGGATCAGATATCGACTTGCGCCGAGTCGGAAGACCGCGTACTTTACACATAAATGATACTTCAAAACGTATAAGAGAGTATTGCTGATGATGAAGCAACTTCAACCTGTTCAGTCCAGTTCGGGATGTCTCGAACGACACTGCAAAGAATCTTAAGAAGCAATTTGCACCCTTTTCCGTATTGAATTCAGTCGGTGCAAGAATTTGCACCATTTTCCGTATTGAATTCAGTTGGTGCAAGAATTTGCACCCTTTTCCGTATTGAATTCAGTTGGTGCAAGAATTTAAATTACAAGAATCATAGAAGGGGCTTGAATAGGAGAATTGGAGCATGATTTATGGGTTATCCGATATAACCTATGTATTTTTGACTTGATATAAAGCCTAATCCTCTTATATATCTAAAGTTAGTATAACACAGAGACACTCTCCAGATGTTGCCGAACCCTTCCGACCGATAATCCGAAAGGGCAGCTGTCTTATTAAGGGCGGGTGATAAATGTGCCCACCGCCAGATCAACCGCGCGTTACCCCTCTGTTGCTGTGTAAGAGGAACAGAAAGAGGAAATACGCGTATTGCTGAAGAAATGTTTCTCTACCAAACTTTCTAACCGATCCTTTTTTCTCAGAATAACAAAAAAAAACTCGTCTTTCCTACAGTAAATAATTTTTCAAAGGGAATCTGGTGGTACCGTGTAAGATCTTTATTTATTAATATAGATTTAGAGTGTATTGAAAGGTGCAAAGTGGATTTAACTTAAACTTCGAGGTAAAGCCTTGAGATCCACCATATCAGCGATGAGGCATCAATATGACCTCCGTGGCTTGGTTGGTAAGACACTTGCCTTCCAGTCCGGGGGTTGCGGGTTCGATTCCCATTGGAACCCAGACACAAATTATTACAATCTGGTTTTCAATTAAGCCTTCTGTGACATTTTTTTTAATTTTAGTATTTTTTAAATATTAAATATTTCATTGTAAAACAATCTGGTGGGCAGGTTGGCCAGTTGGCAATCTATTCCAGTCAACCAGACAAAAGAAAATAAAGTAAGTTACATGGTCGCAAAAAACACTTAAATATGTTAATTTTTTGCCTTGACAAAAATTAATATATCATACATATTATAGTAAAAAATGTCAATGGCAGCTTGACAACTGGCGCCTATCGAGAGACATAGGAATCTTAAATCCATTCTCTCTTAAAAAATGGCAATGACAGCTTGACAACTGGCGCCTATCGAGAGACATAGGAATCTTAAATCCTTTCCCCCGTAAAAAATGGCAATGACAGCTTGATAACTGGCGCCTATCGAGAGATATAGGAATCATAAATCCTTTCCCCCTTAAAAAACGGCAATGACAGCTTGACAACTAAAAAATGGCAATAACAGCTTGACAACTGTCGCCTATCGAGAGACATATGAATCTTAAATCCTTTCCTCCTTAAAAAATGGCAATGACAGCTTGACAACTGGCGCCTATCGACAGACATATAAATCTTAAATCCTTTCCCCCGTAAAAAATGGCAATGACAGCTTGACAACTGGCGCCTATCGAGAGAAATAGCAATCTTAAATCCTTTCCCCCTTAAAAAATGGCAATGACAGCTTGATAACTGGCGCCTATCGGGAGACATAGGAATCTTAAATCCTTTCCCCCTTAAAAAATGGCAATGACAGCTTGACAACTGACGCCTATCGAGAGACATAGGAATCTTTAATCCTTTCCGCCTTAAAAAAAAACCTGTGGTATATTTCTTGTTATTTTAATGTGCTCATTTTGTTATTGCAAGTCACGTTTTTTTTCATTGCATAGGCAATCCACCCAAATAAGGATGATTTGTGCCACCAAATTATAGTCATTATGCAATTATATGAGTCAATAAAATACAACTAATTTAAAAAATAACAATTCTAGACAATTCAACGTTTCAACTGATTGAGTTTCAAAAATTTCACAAGCGATCCATAAGTGGAAAAGTTCCACGAAGAAATAAGAAACGTAACATTCATTGGACGCGGTAAAGATATAGCTTTTAGTAAATCAAATCTGTCACGCAAAGGACAACCGAAAAATACACGGTCGATAGTTTCATTATCCAGACCACACTCGCAGCCGGGATTTTCCACAATACTCATTCTGTAAAGGTGACTAGCCACCACGCAGTGGCCCGTCCACAAACGACACATGACAGGCACTTCCATCTTATTCATTCTGATTATATTAAACCATGGTTTCGAAGGGATAGTTTGTTGGATTGATTTATATCTAGAGCCCTTATTTACTCTAGTTATATCCCAATGCAAAGTCTATCGGGGTCAAGTATTATGTTTAATTTAGTAGCTGGGAAAAATCAGGGGACAACCGGTAGAACATGCTTCCTTTACCAAAGAATCAACACATTTATTATCATTGTACTTGAACAAGTTACATTGATCTACCTTCTATCCCGAGGCTTTCTTCAGGCGGAATGATCCCAGTTTGTTATGAGAGCAGTACTTAAATCAGACTGGTATCGTGGTATTTATTTATTTAACACATTTATTGCAAATACAATCTGGCGGGCTTATTGCCAGGCGGCAATATCCTCCAGCCAACCATATAAAAGTAAATGAAGCAAGTTACTTGGTCGCATAAATCATTCACATGACTATCCATCCCCACGAAATCCATAAACACATACGTGAGCATATGCCCGCGAACCCCACAAAGACGGACAATCACCCGAACATTATTTTTCATATAAAATGAGATATCATCAATCAAAAGGAAAGGAAGGGATGGTGGAGAGGAGAGGAAAATAAAAATTAGGAATGAAACAAATTATTTTACTGACTAGAAATTAAGAGGTTTTTTCAGTCGCTTCTTAAAACATGCCAAGGACGGAGCGTGTTACTATGGACCACCCACATCAAAACATGCCAAGGACGGAGCGTGTTACTATGGACCACCCACATCAAAACATGCCAAGGACGGAGCGTGTTACTATGGACCACCCACATCAAAACATGCCAAGGACGGAGCGTGTTACTATGGACCACCCACATCAAAACATGCCAAGGACGGAGCGTGTTACTATGGACCACCCACATCAAAAGCGCGTGCGGTAGATTTACAGAAAGATTTTAATTTTAATTAATTAGTTATAATATTTCATTGTAATTTATTTAATTAAACACTGTTTATGTAACGGCTTAACCCAACCGGTTTCAAGGTTTTCATCTCAACACCAGGGGAGCACTAACACGCAACACAAGAGTCTTACTTGTGATGAGGTGTAATTCTTGAAACCGGTAGGGTTATACCGTTAGATAAAGTGGAATAAAGAGTGTTTGATAAAACAAATTATAATGTCTTTAAACCTCCACAATGTTAATGGTTGGGAAACAGCGCTAAATATAAAATTTTCCTGATTATTTTTATTTAACGTAGAACAAATGTGTAAAAAATATAAGCAACGTAAAAAGGATTTGAAATGGTATTTATTTCATTTCAGAGTATTGTTTGAGTGACTCAAACAACTAAAAGATTTGTTCAATCAATGCCAAGTTATTCCAATTGATGTGAAATAATATAGATGTTTTCTAGATTGGATTTATTTACTTACACGCTGGTATCACAGTAAGGAACATTACAATCCGAGAGGTCTGTGAGGTCCAAGATGTACTCAGATGGGGACGACAACGTCGACGATACTGATACCAACATGTACAGATAATGAATTCCACAAGAATTCAATACATAGCTCTGCATGGGGTGCCGGATGGACGGCGTCCGCCAGGGAGACCCCCGAAACGATGGAGATATAGCTGGAGCTCAGCATCACAGGAGGACAATCCTGCAGTAACAGACTCTTGAGAGTCTACAGAAAGTCTAAGAAGAAGCTGGTATCACTGGATGTGTTGATTCCTTTGCAAACGGAAGCATGTTCAACCGGTTGTCCCCAGATTTTTCACAGCAAGTAACTGATATTTAAATAAAATTAAACACGTTACTTGGCACCGTTGCACATTGTATTGCGATACAACTGGTGTAAATAACGGCCCTTGATATAAATCAATCCAACAACATGTGCATTTCAAACCATATTTTAATATAATGAAAATACATAAAAATGGAAGTGTCAGTCATGTGGCGTTTGCGAACGGGCCACTGCGTGGTGGCAAGTCACCTTTAACCCGTCCTTCCCGGTGATGTGTAACAAGTACACATTGCTACTAAAAACTTTAATATCTCTATAAATATAATAAATACTGGGTTCAGATTTTAGGTGTTCCTCCGTAATACATTTACGCATTGAATGAAAAAATAATATTAATAATAATTAGCACTTATCGGCCACATCAGATATATTTTGTGAAAATCGGGAATAATTTCACCAATACAATCAAACATGTACCAGTGTGTGACGTAGATATATTCATTCTGAAAAACTGCTATGGGTGAGGAAGCGACGCTATTAACGTCTCACTCTACTTTGATATATGGGGACGCAAGATATATAATCTCAGTTCGCTCGCTTCAGTAGCTCTCGGGCATCCATTTGAGGTGGTCTCTTCGCCCGTTTTGTGAACGTCAGCAATTAAATTTCAATTTTTAATTAATTTAAGCGATTAGCTATGAACATTCTTATTTTACCGATTTTAAATCGCTCATTTTTACATGTGTATTGAATACACAGTACCGGAACGCGCGGTTTTTTAGCACATGAAGGGAAAGGTTTAAGAATGAGTATTAGAGAGGATCTCGGCAGCGAGTGTGGTTTGGATGATGAAACTTTAGATCATGGTTGTCCTTTACTTGATATACTCGTATTTGATCAACAAAACGCTATATCTTTACCGTATCCAGTGAATATTGCAATTCTTTCTTCAACGTGAACGTGGGCATGAAAAAAAACTGAAAGGAGCCGAATAAATGTTGTAAAAAGCGTGCTTTAGGACGAATACGTGGAGTGACAATGTATGAATGAATACGGAAAGAATTAATAAGGGATAAATGTGAACTTGAAACTGATGTGTTGAGTAAGGTGAAAAAGAAAACGTTGAGATGGTTTTGGCATGTGGAACGAATTAATGAAAAAATACTAATAAAATAGATATAAAGTGCAAATGTGAGTGAATTGCATGTGACAGGAAGACCAAGGAAAGTATGGTTGGATCAAGTGAATGATATTTTAAAAGAAGGAAACGTGGAAAGTTAGAGAAATCGTAGAAGTTGAATTTATGTGGAAGAGGCCAAATATATGTGTCGCGATAGAAAAGCCTGACGTTCTGTCTTCTCTGTATACTTCGACAGGGAGATAGCGTGATGATTGTATGCATGTTCTTTCTTCGAAGAACTTTTCCACTTAAGGATCGATAGTTTAATTTTTTAAGTTTAATGAGTTTAAACATCAAATTTTATTTTTTCTAATTTATTTTTATATCGACTCGTATACGAGTATATAATTGTATAGTGACTTTGATATTGTGGCACGAATCAGACGTGTGAAAATGTGAGTGGATTTCATATGAAAAAAATAAAAGAATATTTTCCGACTAACCCATCTGTCAAAACATCACGTCGATACGCGCGTGGGCGTAAAAATGAATGGAGTGTGCACGTGCGAATAGAAAAACCGCTTTTATTTTTTTATTCATAAACTAATATTTATTTTAGGACAGCCGTTATAATAATATTATGAAGTATGTTGGCGCAAAAATCCAAGCGGATTAATGATTTTAAAAACAGGCGAGATAGTAAATAATACACAAAATACATTAGGTGTTCAATTTAAAAATTGTCCACGTCAAAAATTATGTTTTTTTTTCATTGTTTAATAAAGTAATCTTTATATTTTATTTATAGTTAAGGCATTAACATTGTGGAGGTTTAAAGAAATTGTAATTTGTTTCATCGAACACTGTGTATTCCACTTTTTTTTAATGTTATAACCCTACCGGTTTCAAGGCTTTCCCCTCATCATCAGGGGGGCACAAACAAGGCTGAATTCTGTTCGAACTGGCACCGAGATACACGCTTCTAACGGTAAACATTCTGGTTGGGACTGGGGGTTGGGGGAGGCATGGGACAACCTTGGCGAGCAGCGGAAAGATTCTTGGGATATAGTATATATGTTTGCCAGATGTTCATCTCGATGCACTGACTTAGAAATTTGTAGGACCTCTAATCTGTCAAATTTATTTCCAAATTGTAACATATCAGTAGTAACGGACTTCCATTTTGTTAATTATTCTTATTTCTCTTAGTCGTATGACCTTTTTGTGACGGTGGGCTGTCTGGGATGATGACGTCCAGCTATCCTTCCACCTTTTCGGCGTCCTTCCTGGTAATATCTTGCTGTTAAGGTTTTCAGTCTTAGCGATTCTTGCCAGTCTTATATGCTCCATGCGGTCCACATGATCCCTTCAGAAGCACCTTCTGCTTCTCCCCCCCCCCCCGCCCCTCACTATGTCTTCAACACCACAGACAGACCTTATTCTCTCATTTCTGATCCGATCTCTAAGAGTTCTGCCTGCGATGGAGCATAGGGTTCTCATTTCATTATTGATTCTGATTATATTAAACCATTGTTTCAAAGGTATGTATTGATGGATTGATTTAAATCTAGAACCATTCTTTACATCAGTTATATCTCAATGCAACGCTCATCGGTGCCAAGTATCGTGTTTAATTTTATTTAAATATGTAATTTTTATAAACAAAATAGATGTATAGTGCAGTGTAGAGTAGACAGTGAATAAAGGAAGACTAACAAAACAGATATATAATGAAAATGTAAGTGGAAGACGTGTGAGAGGAAGACCAAGGAAAGTATGGATGGTTCAAGTGAATGATATTCTGAAAGAAGGAAACGTAGAAAGTCAAAGAAATTGTAGAGGTTGTATAAGAAGGTGTATGTATGTGAAGGAGGCTAAGGATGTGTGTCGAGTTGGAAAAGTGTGGCGATATGTCCTCTCTGTCTACCCCAGCAGGGAAATAGCGTGATGATGTGTATGCATATTTATTAACTCTTCCTTCCCTGTGATGTGTAACTAGTACACATTGCTTCTAATAACTTAAATATAACATATCTATAAATATAATAAATACTGGGTTCAGATTTTAGGTATTCCTCTGTTATACATTTACGCATTGAATGAAAAAATAATATTAATAATAATTAGCACATATCAGAGATATTTTGTGAATAATCAAACGTGTGCCAGTGTGTGACGTAGGTATATTCATTCTAAAAAAACACTTTGGGCGAGGAAGCGGCGCTATTCACGTCTCACTCTCACTCTACTTCGCTATATAAGAAATAGAATCTCAGTTCGTTCGCTTGACTCGCTCAGTAGCTCGCGGGCTTTCGTTCGAGGTGGTCGTCTCGCCCGTTTTGTGAACGTCGTCAGATGTTTTTTTTTCAGCAATTAAATTTCAATTATTATCACTTTTGACTTTCAATTTAATTAATTTAAGCGATTGGCTATGAATATTCTTATTTTTCCGATTTTAAATCACTCATTTTTACATGTGTATTCAATACACAGCACCGGAACCGGCAGATTTTTTTAGCACAGCAAGGGAAAGGTTAAAAACGTAATATTTACTTTCAAACATGGGAAATATTATCTCAAGACTCAATTCAGTGGTGAAACAAATTCAGCGTTTCTTATTGATCGAAAGACGGTTGCAGCATCGCACATCTCGATACACGGGTGACATATACAAAAAAAAAATAGATGAACGAACAAATGTTCATTACATTGGAGTTATCTGCTTCTTGATTCAGATCCCTCCTCGCCAACCACATCAAAACAGCACGCCTAGTTTACTATAATACGGCATTTCGCGAATAATTTACTGACATTAATAACGCTCTGGACCGTGGCCAACGTCAGATGGGAGAGACTCGGTAATTTCATCGTGTCGGCCTGTCAAAAAAATATTCGTGTCATTCGGGAAACACGAAATCCGATTAGTATGTCCGCCGTCACGTAATAAAATACAGTGGATGGAAAACACGAATTCATACTCAATTTGATGAATTTCATTCATATCCCAGATACGAGTATATTGGCTCAAATCGGTTTCCACACTCCTGCTAGAAACACACGGAGCTTTTTATAATTCAAATGTGTCAATAACAATTAGCTATTGACAGTTGCACGTTGTATTGTAATTTGAGTCGTTCACAAGCCAAGTGAACCAAGTCCATTCTGGTTAGTTTTTAGTAAACTAGGTTCAAACATATTTTAGTGTTTCTATTTCAAGTAAGGGTATGATCGCAATTCTGAAAAGTGTTATATTGAGTACATTTACTACACTTACTTTGTACAAAAGCATTTCCTGCTAAAAGCTAAAGCTTTTCGCACACCTTTCGTGCAGTGATCTTAAATTCAATATTTTTGTACTTGGTTCACTTGGCTTCTGAACCACTCATTTATCAATACTGCTCTTGTGGAGAATAATGGTCTGCCTCTATGGATAGTTTATGCAGCTTTAGGAAGCATTTGAAGACGACCCCTTTTAAGAGGTCGTATCAAAATTTATGATTATATAAAATTAGTTCGAACTTGAATTCTCGAAGAACTGAGAATTACTGACAGATTGTCGACAATACGCCTTCGACGAGTCGTCCGATTTTTTGCGCACATTGCTCGCGGCCAAGGAGACACTTTGGAGAGGTTTGTGGTTACTGGAGGCGTGGAAAGACGACGCACAAGAGGAAGAATCCCAATGCGCTGGACTGACCAAATGATGACGCAACTGGTAAAAAAAAAGGTTTTCAGTCTGGTTTTCATTTAAGGCCTCATTAACATATTTTGGTTGGTTGGACTAGATAACCACGTGGCAGGGATTCTAGGAGAGGCTATAATTATAATGACGACCTCCGTGGCCTGGTGGTAAGACACTTGTCTGCCGATCCGGAGGTTGCGGGTTCGATCCCTGCTGGAACATAATAATTTACTGTAAAAATATCTGAAATCCTTAAAATCGCTTAAGGTGACTTGATTTGTTGTTTAAAATCGAATCATAATAAATAAAATAGTTATCCTAGTTTCAAATATGGACATGACCCTTTTTGAGTGAACAATTCTTCTATAATATTTTTTGATTGAACAGGTCTGGGACATGATGTATTTTGTTCGATTTCAAAAATATTATACAGGTGCTGCAAAAAATAATAAAAAAATAATTAGGTTGAGTAATTTATTTTTATTTTAATCAAATAAGTGTTACAAAATAAAAAGAAATATTACTATAAATACACGTAGGTAGATAAAGCTGTATAATGATATAACACTGACGACCTCCGTGGCCTGGTGGTAAGACACTTGTCTGCGGATCCGGAGGTTGCGGGTTCGATCACCGCTGGAACCCAGGTTTTTTTAAATAGGATTCCAGTCTGGTTAACACTTAGGGCCTATAAAAAACATATTTCTGGTTGGTTGGAAGACATTGCCACATGGCAATAAACTCGCCAGGTTAAAAAAAAAACACTGCACGTACGATTTAAAACTGACAGTTGCTGGTGAACTGGTATGAGGTTAGACACAATCGGAAAGCTATGATTGGTCAATTCGGACATGATCTTTTTTGATTGGTTTGAAGCCTGGACAAGATTCTTTTTGAAAAATACTGGTTTTTATTATGATTTTAAAACGATTTATCTGTTTTTTTTTTCATTGAAATGAAAATGTTAAACGGTTCCGTACTATCGATAAGAAAAAAATCTGCTTTATCAACTCATTTTTTGTATCCGATGGATATGAACTTTTTTTAATGTTACCTCCTCAAGTAATTCGGAGAGGTCTAGTAATGGAAGACGAAGAGAGAAGAATAGAAGTTGAGAGAGAGAACTTATATATACGCTTATAATCAATCAATCATTCATGGGCAAAGCTTAAAATACGTACAACATTTAAACTTATTGTATTGTTATCTTCGGAGCCAAAGTGCCTGGTTCACACCACTCCTTAGCCTCTTGTTTTGATTCAGGGTCATGGTGGTAGACCCAAGTCTCATCCATAGTGATGAATCGACGCAGAAAATCCTTTTTATCCTTTCGAAATTGCTCCAAATGTTGCTCAGAAAGTCGCATTCGAACGTGTTTTTGTTGCATTGTTAGCAAATGCAGCACCCATTGTGCACACAGTTTTTTGAAACCCAAAACTTCAGCCAAAATATGCCATGTTGTTCCATGTGAGATGCCTATGGTGTCAGCTATCACATCCACAGTCGATCGATGATCTTTCAAAACCATATCCTGTATTTTCGCTATGATTTCTGGTGTTGATGCACTTTTTGGACGTCCTGAGCGTGGATCGTCTTCAACGCTTGTACGGCCACGCTTAAACTCCAAAACCCATCGGTGAACGGTTGGAAATGAAGGAGAAGACTCCTTTAATACTTTCACCATCTTTGCATGGATCTCAGTAGCCGATAAACCTTCCAAAACAAAGAATTTAATCACTGCACGATATTCGGATTTTTCCATTGATAAAAAATACACCGACACGTCAACTTCAAATGGCTTGTAAACAAAGAATGAATTGATACATCGAAATGAAATTTTGAGTACGTTCTTATGAAAGATGAAATATTAAAATGGCGCAGAAATTTTGGTTTTTCTACTGCTCTATAGATGTGGCTTTCAAAACTTTTTGACTAACCTATTATTGCACTTTCACTGTACAATCTAGCGCGTTTATTGTTGTGTGGCAATCTCTTTATTTATTAAGACTTTTTTATGAAAACAATCTGGTGGGTTTAATGCCAGACGGCAATCTCTTCCAGCCAATCAGACAAAATAAATAAATAAAGTAAGTTACATGATCGCAAAAAATATTCAAATGATTATTCATCTTTATGAAATTTATGAATATACTATCCGGAAAGATATCAGAGGCAGAAAGTAAAAAAAAAGATAGGAACCCTTTTTAAAAAATCGAATCTTAATGGGTATCAAAATCATACCATGTAGAAGTATTTTTTTTTTATCCACTTTGCATGGATTTCTCCTGTTACACAAAGAGGGTCTGCTTCTAGCGTTAACTTATTCGTTAGGAAGAATATCAGCCAGGATTCTTCTCATACTGCTAGGCGGTACCGAGAATATGTCAACAGTGTCATTCAGTTGGTTCAATATCTCTATACCACGCGTGACTGAGTGTTTAGCCATGATATTCGTCCTGTAAGTTGGTATATACTATAGAACAGAGGGTGATTCCTTGCACGGCTATATTTATTAGGTACATATAAACTTAGTGCTTCTAGAATCGTGGGACAGTTAAAGCAGCCTTGGAAAACCTTTATTAGGAATATCGCAATGGATTCTTGCCTTCTTGTTTCCAGGCTTCTATAGTTACACACCGTGAGAAGTTCGACATGGTGAGCATATTTTGGGTAATCGCCCTTTGTTCTGTACCATAGATATATGAAGATTTTTTTTTGTATTTGTTCTATATATTTTTTTATATTTGAGCTGATGAGGAGCCCAAACCGTCGATGCATATTCTAATTTGGTTCTAATTAGATAATTATATAAGTTTCGGGGGATATCGGTGCTGTTAAATTCTCTCGATATTCTCATTATAAGACCGAGTTGTTTGTAACAGTCCGATATCAAACGTGAGACATGGTTAACGAACATGAGTCCGACATCAAAGGTTACGCCCAAATCTTTGAATTCAGAAACTCTGTTTAGTGCTACTCCCTGTATAGTATACTGATGGTGGATTGGTGAAAACGATCGACTATAAGATACACAGACACATTTATTAATGTTGAACAGAAGATGATTTAGCTCACTCCAGGAGACTAGGGAGTCTAGGTCCTGTTGTAACTGTGCACAGTCGTGAGGTGAATTGATATTTTTGAAAATTTTCAAGTCGTCAGCGAACAATAAACATGTCGAGTGACTTATGGAATTTTGAATGTCGTCTTTTAATGTGAGGAATAGTAGGGGACCTAAATTGGATCCTTGTGGTATACCAGATCTTGCGATAAATTCCACAGAAGACTTGTTACGGATTGTTACGTATTGAGATCTTTCTTTTAGGTACGCTGCAAATAATCCAATTAGATTACTTGACGTGCAGTTTATTCCATTTACCTCAATTTTTGTTACCTAATTTATGAATTATATATTGAGTTTATAATAGTAAATAATCCTTCGTAAAATTAATGTTCCTTATTCCCGTTTTACATCTCGCAACCTTCGGATTATAGGGGCCCAGAAGCCTTTTTACCAACGTCATTCGCAAAATTTTATAAAATTAATTAAATCCGACTTCTACTGTAAGATTTACACGATTCTGTTTGTTTATTCACGAATCCTTCCCACGATATATCCAACACAGGCGATTGCCTTTTTACAAAGAAAACATTTGAATTGAACAAATAAATATTTCTCAAAAGGATTCTCGCAAATATCTGTATTTTTCAGCAGAAGGTTACGACTGACGCCTCCGCTATTTAAGTAAAACTGCTTTTCCCCGAAGGCTTAGTTTTAAAATTACCCCCCAGAGCAATTTCGAAACTAACCTAATTTACCTTATACCTGAAATATTTAAAAAAATACATATCGGTTATATCTGTAGGAATACCTACCTAAATAAATAAATAAATAAATAATTGTCAAAATGAATAAGTGAATCGTTAAACACAATTAAATTAAATTAATTATTGTCAGATAGTAAACATACAGGGGCAATGACCGATGACGAATTCAATGATTGTCACACACTATGAACAACAACAATATTTACTATTTACAACGTCCGCGAATTGGCTAGCCATCTCCAAATATAAATAATTAACCTACCGCCAGTTCATGCGCTAGAGCAAGGCAGATATGTATCGCGAATGTATTCACTCATTGGTATAAATTACTCGGACGCCGAGAAATAAACATATTATTATTGTCATTCATTCAACTGTCAAGACTTGTTATTTATTTTACCTGCTGTCCACTTATCGTTTTATATCCGCATTCCTGAGTCTATATTCATTGAATACAAATCAAGATCATCATGACTTATAGAGATAAGCAATCCGCTATATTGATGACTCTGAACGAGAAGTAACGCAGATCGACTAAAACGAAGATAGCGATGTCGATATCAAAATCATCAGCACGTTCTAATAGGACACACGCTACATTGATAACGACCATCGTTACATATCCAAAGAGATTTCGTAAGATACTTTTTTTTGTTCAATATTATAGGATATCCCACGTGATCAAGTATAACAAGGTAAACCGTAAAAAAGGTGATGGAGCGCCCTTCCACTGCGCTCCACCGCAAAAAAGCACTGACAGTGCTTTTTTTAAAAAAAAAAGGAGCCGGAGCTCACTTCTTGTCAAGCTTTTTGTAAACCGTAAAAAATGTTGTGGAGTGCCGCTCCACTGCTCACCACCGTAAAAAAAGCTCTGAGTGTAACTATCAGCTATGTTGTGTAAGGATGACACCTATGCGTGTATTGATTTATTATATGCAAGCTGTTGCACTACAGCAAGCACAGTCTTATTTTATAATTTATTTGTTTATTTGACCATATACCAATTTAATAAAATTTCATTTAAAATTAATAATACTCATACAAGGAGAAAATAAATAAAAGGCCTTCATACATACCATCACGTAATTTTATTGTCAGGGTGGGCAGAGAGATGAGAGCGCCAAACTTTTCTATCTTGACACACATCCTTAGCCTCTTCTACGTTCATACAACTTTTACAATGATTCTGATATTACTTTTTTTTAAAACATGCTTCAATTAATCCAACCATACTTTCCTTGGTGTTCCTCTACCACGCCTTCCTTACACATTTGTAATGTATCATATTTTGTTAGTCTTTTTTTCATTCATTCGTTCCACATGCTCAAACTATCTCAGAGTGCTTTTCTTCATCCGCACCAGCCTTAGGTTCACATTCATTCCAAATCACTTTTGTATCGGACGTATGCGTCACCTAAAATATATGATTATATTTGTTTAATTGCTGTGTAAATATTGTAGAGTTGATATCTGTACCTATTGTAATGAAATGTTCATATGCGCGGCCTTCGCAATAATCACTATAAATAATCGAAAAGCCTATACATGCAGAGAGCGCGCGGTATACATGGTATCTAGCAAGTATCTAGTAAGCCGTGATGGCATACACGGGTGAATAAAGGGGCTTACGATGAGCAATGGGCTGGACATAAGGAACGAAAAATGAGCAAAATATATTCTCAATTTGTGAAACGTCTACTGTATTTTATTTACGACAAATTTCTACCTGCCAAAGAGGAATCTCTTCACTTTGCTACTTTTCACCGAAAACGCAAGAAATAAACCGGAATCTGCGAGTATTGAGCGACAGCCATTTATACATTTTACAGTCTTTGTACCGGTGCTGTACAACTTTAATTGTATAATACCCCTCCCTCTGAAGAGGGTAGCTAGAAGACAATATTTTTTTTCAACCCAAGTAATCGAGCCTTCAGGTTAACTAACTCACAGGTCGTCATCGTAGGTGTTAGAAATACTACTATACATGAACAGGCAATAATGCGACTATTGTAACCTGACTAACTCGAACCAAATTGGAACCCCCTTTGTTTTACTTTTGGAACTATCGATGTTCCTGCCTTTGGAGCAGAACTTTAAGGTCGATTTCGAATAATTATTTTGTTCCGAAATGATCCAATAGGGTTGCGTATTATGACAAGGCCTTTGCCAATATTTATTTATTTTATTTATTTATTTAATTAACGACACAACAGTGTCTTTATATACAAATGAACATAATATGACAAGTTATACAAGTACTTATTAAAATTATTGACAAATAATACAACTTTATCTTAAACTAACATTAAGATACAAAAAGCAGTAGTTTAAATTACAGTCATCGTTTTAAAATTATTTAATAATCTTTAAGAATTTTGTGGGAATTTTATGGATATATATTGAGATATAGAAAACACATGGCCTCATTAGTGGAACGAGATGCAAGTTGCTTTGCAGAATTAAAAGCTTCACACATGTTGATGCAGGGTTACTCAACTCCAGAGGCAAAATATTGTCCTTAATATTTGGTTTGTATTACGTTATTTATATTAATAAAGGAGAACACAAAGTTAGTAGCTATTTCTAAATATTGTTGTAATATTCTGGCGAATACTATATATACTTATATTAAAAATATCTAAATTGTTGCAAAACTCGTTTCCAAGTCTTTGCATACGATTGGTCATTGGCGGGAAATGATCTACCTCTGAGTATTGTAGACTTGGGTGGCATGTGCAACTTTAAGAAATACATACTTCGAACTACATTTTATGAAGTCCGAAGTATGTATTTCTAAGGTCTTATTAACACTTATGATTGTATATAAACACTACACTTGCAACAGAACAGAATGTGTTTCTGTCACATATCGGAAGAACTGCAAAGGTTTCTCTGTAGTTCGTGTCCCTTGGTAAATTTTCTTACGAAATATGTTACAAATACTGAGAACTACCTAATCTTATGGTCGCAACCACCACCTTCCTATTCTCATACTCAACTTTTTTTGTGACACTTTTATCTATCCTTTCTTCCATGTGATGTGTAACTACTATAGTACACATTGCTTCTAAAAACTTTAATATCTCTATAAATATAATAAATACTGGGTTCAGATTTTAGTTATTCCTCCGTTATACATTTACGCATTGAATGGAAAAATAATATTAATAATAATTAGCACTTATCGGTCATATCAGATATTTTGTGAAAATCGGGAATAAATTCACCAATACAATCAAACGTGTGCCAGTGTGTGACGTAGGTATATTCATTCTGAAAAACCGTTATGGGTGACGAAGCGGCGCTATTCACGTCTCACACTCACTCTACTTCGGTATATGGAAACGTAAGAAATAGAATCTCAGTTCGCTCGCTTCAGTAGCTCTGGGGCATCCATTTGAGGTGGTCTCTTCGCCCGTTTTGTGAACGTCGGCCGATGTTTTTTTCATTTTTTCAGCAATTAAATTTCAATTATTATCACTTTTGACGTCAAATTTTATTAATTTAAGGGATTGGCTATGAATATTTGTATTTTTCCGATTTTAAAACGCCCATTTTTACATGTGTACTCGTATTAAATACACAGCACATGAACGCGCGGATTTTTTTAGCATAGGAAGGGAAAGGTTTATAATACAACTTTGTATCACTTATAAGACCGCTCTTGAGAAGAGTCTGCTCTTTTAAAGGCGCTAAATAAATTGTTCTTGTGTAGTTATTAACAAACGATCCATATACAATCACTTCATGTCCCTCATGAGGCAGGCAGAGAGAAAAGGTCGTTACAACTTAATATTTTTTAACCTGTCAATAATAACGAGTCCAATCTCGAATGCCTTATAAATCCATTTAGAATCTGTGCCGAAGCCCCGTCCTGGGATGATGACGTCCAGCTGTCCTTTCACCTTTTCGACGGTCTTCCTAGTAATCTCCTGCTGTTAGGGTTTTCAGTCTTATATCCTCCATGCGATCCACATGATCTCTCCAGAAGCGCCTTCTGTTTCTTCCCCACCTCCCTATGTCTTCAACACCACAGACAGACCTTATCGTCTCTCTAAGAGTTGTGCCTGCGATGGAGCGTAGGGTTCTCATTTCTGCCACTCTGAGAAGGTTTTTGTCCTCTTGGTATCGGCTCTCGTTTCTATCCCATATGTCATGATGAGGCGGACGCATGTCTTATATATATATTGACCTTACTTTCGGTTAGCATGTGTTTGTTTCTCCATATAGTGTCCCGCAGGCAGCCAGCCCAAGCTGTCACTTTATTAGTTGGTGCTCGTACTTCACTATATAGGTCACTGTTGCTGAAGATCTCTACACTAAGGTAAGTGAATCGCATGACTTGCTCGATGGGTACGTTATCCAATTTAACCCTTCCCTTACGGTGATAAAAATGAAACGCGTGTTCCGGTGTTGGGTAGTGAGTACGCGATAAAAAATTAGCGATTTTAAATCGGAAAAATAAGAACATTCATAGATAATCCCCTTAATTAATTATAATTGAAGTTAAAAATTATAATAATTGAGATTTATTTGCTGAAAACATTAAAAAACCATCTGGCACCGCTCACGGAACGGGCGTAGGTCTAGTCTCGTTGCCAGCTCAACAGCTACAGCAGCGCGGCAGGGTTGGTGGCTAACTCGGGCGTGGCTAACACTTGCGAGGTTGAGACAATTGCGCTCCTCGCTATTCAGTGACGTATGCAAAAGTGAGATGCAAATATAGTGTCGCGCTTCCCGCATACTTTTCACCTATCGTCAAGACCCAAGATCGAGGCACTCACAGCGTTTAAATGCGAATTTGTTTCCGATATTCAGAAAATACTTACGATGTAGTCGATAAATTCTGATTATTATTAATATTATTTTTTAAATCAATGCGTAAATATATTATGGAGGAATACCTTAAATCTTAACCTTGTATTTATTATGTTTATAGAGATATTGATGGGTATTTGAAGCAACGTGTAGAAGATACCCAACACCGGGAAGGAAAGGTTAAACATTAATATAAATTAATCTTAAATGTATTCTAATGATACTCCAGTTAGAATATCAGTTTATATTATACCAAGACCGAACTAAGTTACATTATAATGGAGAAAAAGATAAAATTCAATACACACGGAGAAATTTTCGCTATTCCAGAGAGGAAACGACTTGATAAGGAAATTAACATGATGGAAATTAGTAACGTACGGGTGGAAAATTCGTAAATTGACGAGTTAATCTAATCGGCTGAGGGGATGTGAATATAAAATATGATCAACTTAAAAAGATTTCTTATCGAGGCATAAATAAATTAGACATTTTTCTTCGTGAATAAATAAACATTACGAATCGATAAACCGAAATCTATTTTATTATTTTAATTTACCGTATTAGCCCGACTATAAGGCGAGGTTTTTATTTAAAAAAGCGACACGTAAATAGAAAGGGGGGGGGGCGCCTTATATTCGAGTCACAAACATAGTGGGTAACAATAAATTCACTACTTGCGATTAGCGAAATGGCAACATTGTAATGAGAGCGTTCAAAAGGCGTCATTGTTTACACACAGTAATTTCAAAAGGCGTCATTGTTTACACATAGTAATTTCAAAAGGCGTCATTGTTTACACACAGTAATTTCAAAAGGCGTCATTGTTTACACATAGTAATTTCTGACAGTTATGAGGTGGTTTTTTTTTAACTGTGCTTCGTTTTGCATCTTTGCTACCTAAAAAAATATTATGACTGACCATATTGAAAGACGAGGAGCTTGAAAAACTCAAGGAATACGCAGAAGCTATGATTCCGATTTCAAGGTTATGGTGGTGCGTGCTGCAGAAACAACCAACAACTGTGCGGCTGCCAGACAATTCGGTATCACGCCAAATAATGTTAACTGTACTTTGTTATAATAAATATTTTTCGTTAAACATTTTGCATTTTATTTTTCATAATATTATAATGGTGAGGGAAATGTTTTTTTTTCTCACAAAAAAACTGATTAAAAAATAGGGGTCGCCTTATAATCGGGGTCGCCCTTTAGTCGGGCCAATACGGTAACTCTATTTACTCTGGTTTGCCTTATTCACAAATTTCCAGTTTTCAGTTTGTTATCAATGCAGCAGCATACTCGTATACCGTAGTCATAAATATTTGCCTAATTGGTTCCACTTGTAAAAAATCTACCACTGGCGTACAAGTGTCGCTAACGAATTGATTTCAAACTTTGTCTCTGTTTTCTAGTTCGGACAAGAGTAGAACTTTAAAGTCGATTTCCTCTTCATCTAATAAATTGATTGTTCCGAATCGATTTGATGATTATGATAGAGCTTTTGACGTTGCTGATTCTGTGTAATAGAATGGTCTGCCTCTTACTGTTAGAGATATAGGTGGCATCTGCAGCTTTAGGAAGCACTTAAAGACAACCTTCATTGCGGAGATCTTATCAAAATTTATGGTTGTATATAAAAACTGCACATATAAACTACGCTGCACCTAAATCTGAATGTGTTATTATTATATATTGGGAGAACTACAGAGGTCTTTGGAGTCCATCTTCTATCTGTTATCTTTTTTTAGATGATAGAAACGTTGGTGTAGCTGTTGGTTTTTCAGTAATCTTAAATTCTTGGATGGTAGAAACGCTAATGCACCTTTCGATTTATCGGTAATCTTCAATTCTCGGATGATAGCAACGTTGGTGCACCTTTCGGTATTTCAGCAATCTTCAATTCTCGGATGATAGCAACGTTGGTGCACCTTTCGGTATTTCAGCAATCTTCAATTCTCGGATGATAGCAACGTTGATGCACCTTTCGGTATTTCGGCAATCTTTAATTTTTGGATGATAGAAACGATGATGCACCTTTCGATCTTTCGGTAATCTTCAATTCTCGGATGATAGAAACGTTGGTGCATCTTCGGCCTTTCGCTAAACTTTAATTCTCGAATGATAGAAACGTTGGTTTACCTTTCGGTCTTTCGGTAATCTTCAATTATTGGATAATAGAAACATTGGTTCATCTTTCAGTCTTTCGGCAATCTTGAATTCTTGGATGATAAAAACGTTAATTCACCTTTCGTCCAATGGGATACGGAATATCCGCCACCAACACACCACCCCATCAAATCATTGTATTTTGTTTATTTAGAAAAACAAAATTATTTTCATTGAAACAAGATATCTTACAAATAAAAATAGTCAATGACATAAATTTCTTTTTAAATCAATTTTACGGTATTAGATAATATCTGATCTGAGATGAGACTCAAAGACAAACATCTTTTTCTCTCGTCTTTATTTTTTCGCCAAGTATATCGTTTACACATAACATGTTGGTTTTGTAATAATGTAAGAAAACAAAGTAACCGCCAATCGGTGGGGCTTGTCGATGTCAAGAAACCTCGAGACAAATACGGATACAAGCTGAGCTATCAAGTGGCACAAGTATTTTTTTAGTGTTTGTATTTTTTTTAGTCAAACACTGTTTATTCCACTTTATATAACGGTATACTCCTACCGGTTTCAAGGTTAAACCATATCAAATATCCTCAGGGAAGCACAAACAAGACTGATGATGAGGGGAAAATCTGGAAACCTGTAAGGTTATTGCGTTATATGAAGTGGAATAAACAGTGTTGAAGTATACAAATTAGTGTATTTAAACCTTCACAGTGCCTTTATTATATTTTACTTTTATTTCACTAGTAAATCATAGTATATGAACATCCAAAGCAAGGTGAGGATATACAAGACCTGTGTCCGCCCCATAATGACATACAGCATCGAGTCCAGAGCCAACACTGTCAGAACCAAAAATCTCCTTCGAACCAGCGAAATGAAGGTATTCAGGTGTATCGCTGGCAAAACCCTTCGTGATAGAGTACGAAACACAGAAATCCGAAGGATGTGCGAAGTTGAAGATATTGTCAGATGGAGACGACAGAGAAGAAGGTTCTGGAGCGAACATGTATGGCGGAGACGTAAGAATGGCCAGGGACAGTATCCCCCAAACAAGCAGATCTCCAGGACGACCTACCAAAAGATGGAAAGACAGCTGGCAGTCGACGTCACAAGAGCGAAACAATGATGCAAGCCTAAAAGGAGAAGAAGAAGAAGACTAGCAAATCGATATTAATGAATGCCAGCACGGCGAAAAAGATAAAAATGTTTTCCTGATGATGAGGTAAAAATCTTAAAACCGGTAGGTTTATACCGTTATGTTACGAGTAAAAAAATAGTGTTTTACTAATTATATTACAGGCACAAAACTTTTTGAAAATACTTGTATTGAGAGAAACAGGCATTTAAATTATTATAAGTTTGTCTGGACGTGGATTTAGCACGTTTCTTTAGATAACATTCAGTCGACAATAATGACATGACAATTTATATAGCACCTTTATGATAACAAGTTCGGGACTCAAGTCCATTATTATTAATAGATTAAAAATAATACAAAATCAATATTTAAGTTAAGTGTAAGGATAAGAAGGTAGTGGCTGCGGCCGTTAGATTATGTATTGTACTTCACCACTTCTGTATATGTTCACAAAAACATACTTGATAAGTAAAACGCAGAAAACTTATCAAGGGAAGACGAACTATAAAAAAACTTTATAGATCTATCGAGATATGATGTAACGCATTCGACTTAAGGTAAAGTGTATGCGCGTGTGTGTCCGTTTATACTAGTGTAACGATGGTCGTTATCAATGTAGCATGTGTCCTATTAGAACGTGCTGATGATTTTGATATCGACATCGCTATCTTCGTTTTAGTCGATCTGCGTTACTTCTCGTTCAGAGTCATCAATATAGCGGATTGCTTATCTCTATAAGTCATGATGATCTGGATTTGTATTCAATGAATATAGACTCAGGAATGCGGATATAAAACGATAAGTGGACAGCGGGTAAAATAAATAACAAGTCTTGACAGTTGAATGAATGACAATAATAATATGTTTATTTCTCGGCGTCCGAGTAATTTATACCAATGAGTGAATACATTCGCGATACATATCTGCCTTGCTCTAGCGCATGAACTGGCGGTAGGTTAATTATTAATATTTGGAGATGGCTAGCCAATTCGCAGACGTTGTAAATAGTAAATATTGTTGTTGTTCATAGTGTGTGACAATCATTGAATTCTTCATCGGTCATTGCCCCTGTATGTTTACAATCTGACAATAATTAGTTTCATTTAATTGTGTTTAACAATTCACTTATTCATTTTGACAATTATTTATTTATTTATTTATTTAGGTAGGTATTCCTACACTAGGTTAGTCAAAAAGTTTTGAAAGCGACATCTATGGAGCCATTTTAATATTTCATCTTTTATAAGAACGTACCCAAAATTTCATTTCGATCTGTCGTCAATTCATTCTTTGTTTACAAGCCATTTGAAGTTGACGTGTCAGTGTATTTTTTAACAATGGAAAAATCCGAATATCGTGCAGTGATTACATTCTTTGTTTTGGAAGGTTTATCGGCTACTGAGATCCATGCAAAGATGGTGAAAGTATTAAAGGAGTCTTCTCCTTCATTTCCAACCGTTCACCGATGGGTTTTGGAGTTTAAGCGTGGCCGTACAAGCGTTGAAGACGATCCACGCTCAGGACGTCCAAAAAGTGCATCAACACCAGAAATCATAGCGAAAATACAGGATATGGTTTTGGAAGATCATCGATCGACTATGGATGTGATAGCTGACACCATAGGCATCTCACATGGAACAACATGGCATATTTTGGCTGAAGTTTTGGGTTTCAAAAAACTGTGTGCACAATGGGTGTGCCGCATTTGCTAACAATGCAACAAAAACACGTTCGAATGCGACTTTCTGAGCAACATTTGGAGCAATTTCGAAAGGATAAAAAGGATTTTCTGCGTCGATTCATCACTATGAATGAGACTTGGGTCTACCACCATGATCCTGAATCAAAACAAGAGGCTAAGGAGTGGTGTGAACCAGGCACTTTGGATCCGAAGCGAGTTCGTGTCCAGAAATCGGCCAAGAAGGTGTTAGCGTCAGTTTTTTGGGATGCAAAAGGAGTTTTATTGATAGATTATCTCCAAACTGGTAAGACAATCAACTCTGATTATTATTGTGACCTTTTGGACCAGTTGGATGAAAAAAATTGTGAAAAAAGACCCGGTTTGCAGAAGAAAAAAATCATTTTCATCAAGACAATGCACCTGCTCACACAGCTCAAAAAACCATCGCGAAAATCAGTGAATTGGGGTACGAATTGTTGCAGCATCCACCCTATTCGCCAGATTTAGCTCCCTCTGACTTCTGGCTGTTCTCACACCTCAAAAAATTCCTTCGTGGAAAGCATTTTTCATCAAACGAAGAGGTTATAGCCGTCGTAGAGGAGTATTTTGCAGGCCTTCCAGAAAGTCACTTCCGTGATGGGACAACAAAGTTGGAAGATCGTTGGACCAAGTGTATTGATCTTATGGGAGACTATACTGAGCAATAAAAGTGATTTCCCCCCAAAAAAAATGTATTTTCATTTCCGCTTTCAAAACTTTTTGACTAACCTAGTATGTACGTGTGTATGTGTGTGTTTGTAAGTGTGTATGTGTGTGTGCGTGTGTGTGTGTGCGTATGTGTGTGTAAGTGTGTATGTGTGTGCATTTATGTGTGCGTGTGTATTATATATGCATGCGTGTGTGTATGTGTGCGCGTTTATGTATGCATGTGTGTATGAAAAATGCGCACTCCCACATGCACATGAACAATATATAATTCGCGTGAGCAATTGCGTGTGCATGTGGGAGTGTGTGAGAGACGGTACCTCAAGTGATAAATGTTTTCTTATTTATCAATATTGACGACTTCCGTGGCCTGGTGGTAAGACACTTATCTGCCGATCCGGAGGTTGCGGGTTCAATCCCCGCTGGAACCCAGATTTTTTTAAATAGGATTTCAGTCTGATTAACACTTAGGGCCTATAAAAACATCTTTCTGGTTGGTTGGACGAGATTGCCGCATGGCAATAAACTCGCCAAGTTTAAAAAAAATAAAATGTATTGGACTTAGTACTTTTTGAAACGTCTTTGAAACATTTTCTAACAAATATCACCAGATCGTGTGTACATTTCCGACGAAATATCGCAGCATTCATACATGTTTTTTTTTTTCTATTCATTTAATAAAAGTCCCATCCTGTCAGAGTGAATGGCGCATTCAAGGGATGAGGAAAATACAGAAGATACAATATAAATAACAAGACATCTGTGTGTGTATATACGAGTACATATCATACGAGAGAGGAAGCGAATATACAATTCCCCTGGAATCATGTTATTTTTTGAAAAGTAACTTAGTTGATAAACCAAATGAAATATACAGTAAAATATTGTATTGCATCACATTTTCAGTGACAATGAATTACATAATACGGAATAATAATAGGTTAGTCAAAAAGTTTTGAAAGCAACATCTATAGAGCAGTAGAAAACCAAAATTTCTGCGCCATTTTAATATTTCATCTTTCATAAGAACGTACTCAAAATTTCATATCGATCTGTCAATTCATTCTTTGTTTACAAGCCATTTGAAGTTGACGTGTCAGTGTATTTTTTAACAATGGAAAAATCTGAATATCGTGCAGTGATTAAATTCTTTGTTTTGGAAGGTTTATCAGCTACTGAGATCCATGCAAAGATGGTGAAAGTATTAAAGGAGTCTTCTCCTTCATTTCCAGCCGTTCACCGATGGGTTTTGGAGTTTAAGCGTGGCCGTACAAGCGTTAAAGACGATCCACGCTCAGGACGTCCAAAAAGTGCATCAACACCAGAAATCATAGCGAAAATACAGGATATGGTTTTGAAAGATTAGATGATAAAGGCCCGCTCTCACGGTTCAACTTGAGTTGACCGATTAAAGTTGATCAACAAAAGTTGAACACGACTTGAATCAGTTTTTGTTCACACGTTTCAATAGAAACTGATTCAAGGCCCGCTCTCACTGTTCAAGTTTAGTTGACCGATTAAAGTTGATCAACAAAAGTTGAATGAAATCTGTAGTGAGAACCTTTGTTTTAGTAGAGTTGATCAACTTTTTAGTTGATCTAGATAAGATTGACCCATTCAAACTTTATCGTTCAAGTTATGAGTCGTCCACCATTTGCTTTCAAGTTGAAACCTGTCTTGAAACGTGTGAACATGTGAATTCAAGTTGATTGTCAAGTTCGCTTTCATCTCGATAAATATAAAAATAAAGACGCAAGAAAAAATGCTTTCGACGTCATTTTTAACTGAATTAAATTGAAACTGTTTATTGAATCAGTTTCTATTGAAACGTGTGAACAAAAACTGTTTCAAGTTGTGTTCAACTTTTGTTGATCAACTTTAATCGGTCAACTAAACTTGAACCGTGAGAACGCGCCTTAAGGGATGAATGTGAACTTAAGGTATATGCATAAAGTACGATAATGCAGGTCATTCTTAGACGGTTTGGGAATAAAGAAGGAACTAATAAAGAAAGGTCGTTTCTGAGTCCCATAGTCGAGGATTGCTTCGCTATTCCAACGTCAAGTCAGTCGGAACCTAAACAATTAACATAGTTCACATTCATTCCGTATTCTGTTAAATATTGTTACTCCGCGTATTATTATCAACGCGTGCATTTTTAAATAACTTATTCAGCTTTTCTCAGTCTTTTTCCATGTCCACGTTTCACTCCCATGTAACAAAATTAACACCAACGTATCATTGTGGATCATCATCACCTTAGCAGCTATTATACTGTCCGCTTCTAATATATTTGTTTTAGTTTGTATATACTCGTATCCATTCGCTCCACATGCCCAAATCATTTCAGAGTGATTTTTTATATCTTATTAAATACATCAGCCATAAATTCATTCCTGATTTGCATTGTCATCCCATGTTTTCTTCTCAGTACACGAATTTCTACAACAGTTAAGGTTCATTAACCCTTTTTAATCCCAGCATATTGCATATTGTTACTGTTAAAAACCTAGGAGTGCTAATAGATAACACTCTCTCATGGCGAGATCAAATAAATGAGGTAAGCCGAAGGATCTTCTTCAGCCTTCATTCTCTTAAAGTGTTGCAAAGATTCCTGCGAACTAAAACCAAAATTTTACTCGTAAAATCTCTGCTCTTTCCGATTCTGGACTATGCAGACGTATGTTACTTGGATGTTACATAGGAACAGCTGGACAAATTACAGCGTCTTCAAAATGTGTGCCTAAGATTCATTTTCAACCTACGAAAGTACGACCATATAACTTCATACCAGAAGGCATTGAACTGGTTGAATGTTAGAAATAGACGCCAAATTCACATACTGTCTCTATTGTTTAACATCCTTAACTGTCCCGCCGCCCCCTCTTATCTCGCTTTCCCATCTTTCCAATCATGGATTAGCGCTACGCTCAAACAGAGATTGTCTATTGGCCTCTCCAGTTCACCGCTCGTCTTTCTTTACGTCGTCCTTTACTGTCCATGCAGTGAGACTCTGGAATCAGTTACAAACCAATATAAGACTCGCTCCGTCCTTGACATGCTTTAAAAAGCGACTGAAAAACCTCTTAATTTCTAGTCAGTAAACATGTTTCAATCTTGATTTTTCTTTTCCTTTCCTCTCCACCATCCCTTCCTTTCAAAGATAATGAAAAATAATGTTCGGGTGATTGTCCGTCTTTGTGGGGTTCGTGGGCATGTGCTCACGTATGTGTTTATGGATTTCGTGGGAATGGATAGTCATTTGAATTATTTATGCGACCATGTAACTTGCTTCATTTACTTTTGTTTGGTTGGCTGGAAAAAATTGCCGCCTGGCAATAATCCCGCCAGATTGTATTGCAATAAAAGTGTTAAATAAATATTTTGCATAAAATGTGCGAAAAATCCCGAGCATTTTTCGGCAAAAAAACAGTAGTTTATATTTTATTTTTTATCTCAGTTAATATTTAGTTTTAAAACCTATTTTTTGTGGAACCTTCCCTGTAGAGTGTAAAATAACTAACTTTTATATTTCATAAAAAAAAAAACTTTTTATGAAATATAAAAATTGAAAACTTTGAGGCCGATGATCGGCTCCGTGGGATTTTTCGCGTACACCAGTTGGGGCCGATAATCGACGCAGTGGGATTAAAAGGGTTAATAGCCGATAACATGATAAGTATGATGGGTAATTTTTATTTATTGAATTGCCTATTTTTTAGGGGAAAGTCAACTCTAGAATTCCCTCAATTGTACAACACGAAAGTACCCACGGCTATCAGGAATATCTGGGAGTATTAGTTCAATATAAAATGGTAACATTTCCCAAGAATAGACCTTAGGCATACTTTTAAAATAGTCTTTAAAAAACTAATATATGATTTTGTAACAAAACATATTGTGGCGTTATTTATTGAACTAACCCACTCTAAACATATCGTGACGTTATTTATTTAACTAACCCACTCTAAACATATTGTGACGCTGTTTATTGAACTAACCCACTCTAAACATATTGTGACGCTGTTTATTGACCTAACCCACTGTAAACATATTGTGACGCTGTTTATTGAACTAACCCACTCTAAACATATTGTGACGCTGTTTATTGACCTAACCCACTGTAAACATATTGTGACGCTGTTTATTGAACTAACCCACTCTAAACATATTGTGACGCTGTTTATTGAACTAACCCACTCTAAACATATTGTGACGCTGTTTATTGAACTAACCCACTCTAAACATATTGTGACGCTGTTTATTGACCTAACCCACTGTAAACATATTGTGACGCTGTTTATTGAACTAACCCACTCTAAACATACTGTGCCGCTGTTTATTGAACTAACCCACTCTAAACACATTGTGAAGCGGTTTATTGAACTAACCCAATCTAAAATATGCCTATGAGAAGGGTTGTTATAAATTTAACATAAATTCAAAAGTAAAATATCAAAATCATATTATTCTCAATGACCATAACTTAATATGTCACCCTGTACAAATACTTTTTTATTTGTAAAATGTATTATTTGTAAAATGTATGACATTCACAATAATATAAAAAAAAATCTACCCTCTAACAAAGTTTTAAATCCCGATCAAAATTCGCGTCTTGTACAGAAAACGAGATATACGAGTAAAAGAGAAATATATCTTTATCATGAATTCAAACGTTGTTGATTTTTAGTGGTTACAAAAATATATTTTCTTTATCAAAACTATTGATTTATTTACTTTATTTTATACGAATAAACGGTCGTGATACCATTAGATAAAAAATATAAGAAAAGGGCAATTTAAACAAATACGTAAAAATGTTGAAAAGATAATTGTAAGCAATAAAAATTGAACGCTCCGACAAATCATTACAATACATTAAAAACTACAGATTAATTTATTTTATAATATTCGTATATCATAAATGGTAGTGAGACCATTATGTCACCAATATAAAAAAATATCAAAGATAAATGAATATTAATAAGACGATTGTAAGCAATAAAAATTTAACGCTCCGACAAATCATTACAATACATTAAAACCCATTGATTCATTTATTTTATTTTATTCGTATAAATGGTAGTGAGAAGATCATGTCACCAATATAACAAAGATAAATGAATGTTAATAAGACGATTGTAAGCAATAAAAATTGAGTTTTCCGACAAATGATAACCATGTATATAAAATCTATTAATTCATTTATTTTATTTGTTTAAATAAATGGTCGTGAAACTATAAGGTCACCAATACAAGAAAATAACACAGGTAAATAAATATCAATGAGATTATTGTAAGCAATTAAAAATTGAACGTTAAAACAAATCATTACGATATATTGAAACTATTAATTCATTTATTTTATTTCTTTGAATAAATGGTCGTGAGACCAGTAGGTCACAAATATAAGAAGAGAACGAAGGTAAATAAATATTTATAATATGATAAGCAATAAAAATTATTACGAAATATTGAAACTATAAATTCATATATTTTATTTGTTTGAATAAATGGTCGTGAGATCATTAGGTCACCAATAGAGAAAAAAGGTAAATAAATGTTAATAAGATGATAAGCAATAAAACGTTTTACGATAATTTGAAAATATTAATTGATTTATTTTATTTGTTTGAATAAATGGTCGTGAGACCATTAGGTCACCAATATACGAAGAGAACATATGTAAAGAAATATTAATAAGATGATAAACAATAAAATTCATAACGATATATGGAAACTATCAATTCATTTATTTTATTTGTTTGAATAAATGGTTGCCAATATATGAAGAGAACAAAGGTAAATAGATATTAATAAGATGATAAGCAATAAAAATTACTACGATGTATTGAAACTATTAGGTTACAAATAAGTTTCCGCCGTTTTTTATAAAAAAATGGGCATTTATTGTGAAAGAACGGAACCTCATGTTTTATTCGAAGTAGTACCCATCGCTTGCCACTACTTACTCCCCATCGCTTGCTACTACAGCATACGAATACCGCGTCAGTCATCATCATCATCTTTTGAGGCTATCCACGAATCGACTCAATTTTTGGTATCTTCATATGATGTGAAGTGCTGCTCAGACAGGCCATGCGTCATCGATCAAAACAAGTGGTAATCAGAAGGAGCAATGTCTGGTGAATACAGCGGGTGGGGTAAAACTTCTCAATTGAGTGTTTCCAAATAGGTTTTGACCGGTGCCGCAACATGTGGACTAGCATTATCATGCAGGAGAATAATTTTGTCGTGTCTGGCGTAGTAGCGGGCGCGCTTTTCCTCGAGTGCTCGACTCAATCTCATCAATTATGTTCGGTAGACAGCCCCAGCAATGGTTTCATTCGGTTTGAGCAACTCATAATACACGACACCAAGCTGATCCCACCAAATACACAACAAGAGTTTTTTTCCATGAATATTTGGCTTAGCCGTAGATGTTGAAGCATGACCAGGGGATCCCCATGATTTCTTCCTTTTTGGATTATCATAATGGATGCATTTTTCATCACCAGTGACTATATGGTGCAGAAAACCCTTTCGTTTATGCCTGGCAAGCAGCATTTCACATGTGGAAAATTGGCATTCAAAGTTTCTCCGTGTCAGTTCATATGAATCCCAATTTCTTTGTTTTTGAATCATTCCCAATGATTTCAACCCATGTGAAATTGCTTGTTGAGTCACTCCTAATGTAAGTGCAAGTTCTTCTTGCGTTTGGCACGAATCTTGATCCAATAATACTTCCAATTCCGCGTCTTCGTACACTTTCGGCCTTCCGCTACGTTCTTTGTCTTCGATGTCAAATTCACCGTTCTTAAACTTTTGAAACCACTCACGACAACTTCTCTCACTTAAGGCAGCCTCACCATATGCTTCTACAAGCAATCGATGCGCCTCAGCTGCAGATTTCTTCAAATTGAAGAAGTAAATCAAAAGTTCCCGCAAATGACGCTTATTCGGCTCAAAACTTGACATTTTCGAACACAAAAAAATATGTTATACTGATAAAAATTCACTAATATTTCAAGGTCATGTTGTTGACAGATGTCCAACCTTACGATAATGATATTTTACATCTGACAATTTTAACCATAACTTACTGGTGGCGCCAACTTCTGTCAAACGGCGGCAACTTATTTGTACACCCAATATTAATTCATTTATTATACAATATTTGTTTGAATAAATGGTCGTGAGATCATTAGGTCACCAATATAAGAAGAGAAAAAAGGTAAATAAATGTTAATAAGATGATAAGCAAAAAAATGTTTTACGATATATTGAAACTATTCATTGATTTATTTTATTTGTTTGAATAAATGGTCGTGAGACCATTAGGTCACTAATATAAGAAGAGAACAAAGGTAAAGAAATATTAATAAGATGATAAACGATAAAATTTACAACGATATATGGAAACTATCAATTCATTTATTTTACTTGTTTGAATAAAGGGTCGTGCGACCATTAGATCACCAATATAAGAAGAGAACAAAGGTAAATAAATATTAATAAGATGATAAGCAATAAAAATTATTACGATATGTTGAAACTATAAATTTATTTTATTTGTTTGAATAAATGGTCGTGCGACCATTAGGTCACCAATATAAGAAGAGAACAAAGGTAAATAAATATTAATAAGATGATAAGTAATAAAACGTATTATGATATATGGAAACTATTGATTCATTTATTTTATTTGTTTGAATAAATGGTCGTGAGACCATTAGATCACCAATATTAGAAGAGAACAAATATAAACAAATATTAATAAGATGATATGCAATAAAAATTATTACGATACATTGACACTATTAATTCATTTAATTTATTTGTTTGAATAAATGGTCGTGAGACCATTATGTTAGGTCACCAATACAAGAAGAGAACAAAGGTAAAGAAATATTAATGAGATGATAAGCAATAAAAATTACTGCGATATATTGAAACTATTAATTCATTTATTATATTTGTTTGAATAAATGGTCGTGAGACTATTAGGTCACCAATATAAGAAAAAAAAAACACAACAATAAGACAAGAGTAAGATACTAATCATAACGATACATTCGTGTAAATACTAGAATAAAGAAAAATCCATTTATTTTGGTTGAATGAGAATTTCAATGGGTCTTTCAAATGCTCATACTGATTCCCTATCCTGTGTAGTCTAACGATTGACGATTTGTAGGAATAGTTAGTAGCTTGATGATAACAATATATTTTTTTATAATTTGTTGTATCAAACACTGTTTATTCCATTTTGTGTAACGGTATAACACTACCGGTTTCAAGGTTTTCCCCTCATCATCAGGGGAGCACAAACAAGACTCCACAATGTTAATGCTTTAACTATAAATTATATAGTATAATAATTGATGTTATCGTGTGGGCCTGGAGGGAGATATCTGAGCTATGAAATATAATCCCGAAGACTTTTAAAGAAAGACTTTTTAATTGATGTTGAATTAATGTTTGTATATGTTTTCTCTATTATTAATATTTTACGCCCAATTCACATAATGCCTCTATTATATAATATCTTTATTAGTCCCGCCGTCCCCTCTTATCTCGCTGAAAATTTTCAGCGTCTTTCCAATCATGGATTAGCGCTACGCTCAAACACAGATTGTTTATTGGCTTTTCCAGTTCACCGTTCCTCTTTTTTTACGTCGTCCTTTACTGTCCATGCAGCAAGACTCTAAAATCAGTTACAAACCAATATAAGACTTGCTCCGTCCTTGGCATGCTTTAAGAAGCGACTGAAAAAACTCTTAATTTCTAGTCAGTAAAATAACGTGCTTAATTCCTGATTTTTTTCCTCTTCTCTCCACCTTCCTTTCTTTTTCCTTTGATTGATGATATCTCACTTTGTACGAAAAATAATGTCCGGTTGATTGTCCGTCTTTGTGGGGTTTGTGGGCATATGCTCACGTATATGTTTATAGATTTCGTGGGGATGGATAGCCATTTGAATGATTTATGCGACCATGTAACTTGCTTAATTTACTTTTGTCTGGTTGATTGGAAGAGATTGCCGCCTGTTTATAGCCTCGCCAGATTGTATTTGCAATAAAAGTGTTAAATAAATAAATGTATCTTAGAAATACGAAACTACTTATCAGATAAACTGGTATCTTTAACTCAATGTCATGGATTCAAATAACCATGCATATACAACATAAGCTGATTGGCTGGAAGAAATTATTGTATATTATACTACTGATATTAATTAAGATATATTATACTACTGATATGAAGAACCACGAAAGCCCAAAACTATTAAATACGTTACATGTATTTGAAAATGTCTTGAAAATTCATCTATATAAAAGAGGAAGGAACTTCTAACACAGCAACATCAATCAATTAGCTGAAAAATAATATAATTTGTCATTTCATCACTCTGAACAAATTATCTGAGACACTGTCAGGGTGTATATTTATCAAAGCACCAACCAGCAGTCGAGCTGTCAAAGCAAACTCCATTGTTCCCATTGGTTGGCGGCTGAATATACACTACTTAGTACCTAGGTAAAAGGCACAGTGGCTGTACATTCAGTACAAGGCGAGGGAATTAATCAAAAACATCGACTGTCTGACGCGACCGTGGTACGGGGTGGGTGGCTAGCAGCCCTCAGGTCGGGGGTAGAATCAATTAGTTACCCTTACGTAATTGCTTTGTAATTACCCTTACTGGCGTTACTTGCGGTAGGCACCTTTTAACTACACGCCAGCCCAGTGGCTTAACTGCGATTGAGGTTATAAAAAAAGCTTTATACAGCATCAACACTCCACATCAAGCAGAATGTGTTACTATCATCTATTGGAAGATGTACAAAAGTTTATTTGTGGTTCATTTTCCCTTGGTAAGTTTTCCACGGTTTTCTTACCAAATATGTTTTTCTAAACATATATACGAGTATATACAAAGATGCGAGGAAGTATCTAATTAAATAGCGGCACCCACCACCTTCTTGTCCTTGCACCCAACCTATTTTTATTTATTTATATACTCGTATGACAAGAAATCGTATTAATACATAATTTGTGAAAAAACAGCAGGTACAGTACCCGACGGTAAGTAATACACATCGGGCATTAGAAAGAGGCTGTCGGCCATAATCGGCTAACTTCGGCTTTGTAGAGCGTCGTCTCTGTCCCTAGAATGCTTGACAACGACTGACAAATCGCGACCGAACACGTGTATGAGTGACAGAGACGACGCTTTACAAAGCCGAAGTTAGGCCGTGGCCACACTGGAAGGAGCCTCGCTTGATGCTTAGAGCTATGTTGCGAGTTAGGCGACATATTCTAAGGAACCAACGTATCGCAGTGGCCACACTGCACGCTTCACGCCACGTTGCATGGCGATTAGTCATCGAGTGAATCTCCTAGCGAACAGACGTGTTGGTTAATTTACAAGATGGCGAAAGTTTTAATGACAGCTGTGTATAAAAGGGAGTCTTTGTGGAACCCATCGAGCAAATTATAGAAAAATGTACCTGTAATAAAATCACTTTGGAATGAAGTTGCACAGAAAGTAAATAAAGATGGTAAGTTATAATGAAATTGGTCAGTTTTGAGAGTGGCATCATGTGTTGACTCAACTGAATTTGTGCGTAGCACTTTGGTGTGGCCAGGCATTAAGTCATCTAGTATATGAGTCACGTAAAATCTAGCTTAGCGCCTAACGAAGCATTTTGGTGTGGCCTCGGCCTTAGCCGATTATGGCCGACAGTCTTTTTCTTAAGCCCGATGTGTATTACTTACCACCGGGTACTGTTATTTAATTTGGACACACAATTTTAATGGATCTGGGTTTGTTGCATTTCATTTGTCGTGTCCCTAGTAAACTAGGAGTTTGCTTGTATCTTATTGAGGACTTATACATATTTATTTTGAAATATTTTTGATGTCAATAATAATGGCTTCGAGTCCCGAGATAGATCATACTTGAGAAAAGTCTGCTCTAACCGGTGCTGTAAAATTTGTAATTTCAAATTATTATTTTTATCCGTTTATGCTTGTACCTGAAAACTATACAAAACAGTTGTCCGTTCTATTCAATAGGGATTAGCATAACACGGATTTCGAACTGGTTACCTGTATGCTGTAGCTTTATAGAAACCCAACTCATTAACCACGAGATCAAGTACCACTTAGATAAAATTAAAGATCATTTTACTGATTTCAATTTGCAGATGTTTTGTCAAATTTACTAAGGATGTAAAAGGATTGTAAAAAATAAACGTATGTGACTTAACTTTAGCAAAAACTAAAAAAAAATCTTTAATCAAAGGTTTCAGTTTTAATTTTGTAGCGCCTCTTATTTACCATAAAATATTTTATAATAATTTACTTTATTTTCCCACTAATTTCATTGGGGAACAATTTTGGATTTTTTTGCTTCTCAAACAATTTGACGTGATTATAATCGAGCATACACTACGTTACAATAATGTGTATTTTTTATTATCCTGGCACGTCAGAATTTCGAGAAATATTAAAAAAAATGTTTTAGGAAAACTTATTTTTATATTAAATCTAATACTGGCAACACCGTAACCGCATTGCACAACTGTCATTTACCATTCATTGAAGGTTATGTCAAAGTGGTGTTAATAGGTGTTGTGTGATTTAAGCGAGAATTTTTGTGATTTTGAGTGATAAAACTTATTTTGAAAGGATAAATATGTCAAGGAAGTGGATTAATAGCCTAATTTTTTTTTGATACGTTTGTGGAGGGTTTGCGTTCAAGGAACAGCATAGAAATATTAGGTCCTTACATATGAAATTGGCGTTTTGCCGTACTGGCAACTTTGATCTCAAATATCTTCTCTTTGGTTAGGAATTTCAAATTCAAATTTATACAGCTATTTACTCAAGTATTTGTGTTTCGAAAATTATAATTCATTTGTTTTTTCCTCAATTGTTTTTTTTCTTTGCGTCACTCAGTTTACAAAATGGAAAACTTGAAATATCGCGTTATTTACGAGTACGAGTTCCACCGTGGCACCAGTGCTGCAGAAACGGCTCGAAGGATTAATGATGTGTATGGCGACGGTGCCGCAAAAGAAAACACAGTGCGTTTTTGGTTCCAACGTTTTCGTTCTGGAAATTTCGACCTGCAGAACAAGCCCCGTGGACGGCCGGAGACCAAAGTTGATAATGAAGAATTGAAGGCTATTGTGGAAGCGGATCCATCGCAAACCACGTCCGAGTTAGCTGCAGGCTGCGGTGTTAGTGATAAAACTGTTTTAATCCACTTGAAGCAAATTGGGAAGGTGAAAAAGCTTGAAAGGTGGGTACCTCACGAATTGAGTGAAGCAAATCAACAAACGCGTGTTGACTGCTGCGTTGCATTACTCAACCGGCACAATAATGAAGGGATTTTGAATCGAATCATTACCTGTGATGAAAAGTGGATCCTGTATGATAATCGGAAGCGCTCATCGCAATGGCTGAACCCTGCCGAACCAGCCAAACCATGCCCCAAGCGAAAATTGACTCCAAAAAAGTTACTTGTGAGCGTTTGGTGGACTAGTCCTGGTGTCGTTCACTACAGCTTTCTTAAATCTGGCCAAACGATTACGGCAGATGTCTATTGTCAGCAACTGCAAACCATGATGGAAAAGCTAACTGCTAAACAACCGAGGCTGGTTAATCGCTCTAGGCCACTGCTGCTTCATGATAACGCTAGACCACACACTGCACAACAGACGGCTACCAAATTAGAAGAGCTTCAATTGGAATGTCTAAGACATCCACCGTACTCTCCGGACCTTGCCCCGACAGATTACTATTTTTTCCGAAATTTGGATAACTTCTTGCAAGGGAAAAAATTCAACTCCGATGGGGCAGTCCAAACCGACTTCAAAGATTTTATTGATTCCCGTCCAAATGGTTTTTTTAGTAAAGGGATCGATGAACTACCTATGAGATGGCAAAAGTGCATAGATAGCAATGGTACATACTTTGATTAAATAAATATATTATATTAAAAAAAAATCAACTTTATGTTCCTCCCAAACAAAACGCCAATTTCATATGTAAGGACCTAATATAACACCTTTAATACGGAAGGCATATGAGTTATATTTTGCCTGTAAGATCGGAGACCAGGATAAATCATGGGCACCTCACATTTACTGCGCTACTTGAGCGATAAATCTGCAAGCTGCCAGAAAATCAATGCCATTTGCTGTTCCGCTGGTATGGAGTGAACAAAAAGATCACGCAACTGGTTGCTACTTTTGTTTAGGTAATGTGATTGGGTTCTCTTCCAAAACTAAAAAAAGAGTATTGAATACCCGAATTTTCATTCCACAATTCGACCTATCGCTCACAGTGGTACGCTACCAATTCCAATACCGCCTTCATTTTGGACACTAGATGAAGGAGATGATGACAACCATGCGGTAAACTAACATTATACGGATACGGAATACCACCTTCCATCAACTTCCAATGAACCACACTTAATAACTCAGCCAGAGCTTAGTGATCTCGTCAAGGATTTAAATTTAGGAAAAAAGCAAGCAGAATTGTTAGGATCGAGACTTCAAGAATGGAACCATGCTAGCGGATTATTGCTGGACTACAATTAAAAGCAATCCAAGAGCGCAATATAAAAGAAAACTTCCAAAAAAGTGTAAAATTGGTGACAAGTAAATATATTTCCTTTGTACTAATAGATTAGTCAACTACTTTTGAAAGCGACATCTATGGAGCAGTAGAAAAACCAAAATTTCTACGCCATTTTAATATTTCATCTTTCATAAGAACGTACTCACAATTTCATTTCGATTTGTCAATTTATTCTTTGTTTACAAGCCATTTGAAGTTGACGTGTCAGTGTATTTTTTAACAATGGAAAAATCTGAATATCGTGCAGTGATTAAATTCTTTGTTTTGGAAGGTTTATCGGCTACTGAGATCCATGCAAAGATGGTGAAAGTATTAAAGGAGTCTTCTCCTTCATTTCCAACCGTTCACCGATGGGCTTTGTAGTTTAAGCGTGGCCGTACAAGCGTTGAAGACGATCCACGCTCAGGACGTCCAAAAAGTGCATCAACACCAGAAATCATAGCGAAAAAACAGGATATGGTTTTGGAAAATCATCGATCGACTGTGGATGTGATAGCTGACACCATAGACATCTCACATGGAACAACATGGCATATTTTGGCTGAAGTTTTGGGTTTCAAAAAACTGTGTGCACAATGGGTGCCGCATTTGCTAACAATGCAACAAAAACACGTTCGAATGCGACTTTCTGAGCAACATTTGGAGCAATTTCGAAAGGATAAAAAGGATTTTCTGCGTCGATTCATCACTATGGATGAGACTTGGGTCTACCACCATGATCTGAATCAAAACAAGAGGCTAAGGAGTGGTGTGAACCAGGCACTTTGGCTCCGAAGCGAGTTCGTGTCCAGAAATCGGCCAAGAAGGTGTTAGCGTCAGTTTTTTGGGATGCAAAAGGAATTTTATTGATAGATTATCTCCAAACTGGTAAGACAATCAACTCTGATTATTATTGTGACCTTTTGGACCAGTTGGATGAAAAAATTTGTGAAAAAAGACCCGGTTTGCAGAAGAAAAAAATCATTTTTCATCAAGACAATGCACCTGCTCACACAGCTCAAAAAACCATCGCGAAAATCAGTGAATTGGGGTACGAATTGTTGCAGCATCCACCCTATTCGCCAGATTTAGCTACCTCTGACTGTTCTCACACCTCAAAAAATTCCTTCGTGGAAAGCATTTTTCATCAAACGAAGAGGTTATAGCCGTCGTAGAGGAGTATTTTGCAGGCCTTCCAGAAAGTCACTTCCGTGATGGGACAACAAAGTTGGAAGATCGTTAGACCAAGTGTATTGATCTTATGGGAGACTATACTGAGCAATAAAAGTGATTTCCCCCCAAAAAAAATGTATTTTCATTTCCGCTTTCAAAACTTTTTGACTAACCTTGTATGTAGAGTATAAGTTTTATTTTCAAATATATGGTGAATTAAAACTATACGTGATACAGACTTTTTAATGGCACCAATAAAATCAGCATCCAGAACTGCATTTAAAATATGTCTCGGACTCCAGGAAGCCAAAACGTTGTTCCCCAGTGTTATATAAATCCCTGCGACACATTCTCTACCTCCCGTTTCAATGCTTTATTCGAACGGAATGATTCACAGCCTGAAGTTCTCTTCAGGTGAAAAATTATTCTAAATTATCCCTAAAAGAATATTGACACAGGGGGTAAAAACACGTGTCACGGGGATTAATGTACTCGTATAATAATAAAAAAGTAAATATTATCAAACAAACTGAAAATCCCATCCAAAAATGTGAGAAAACGATTACTTTATTTTGTCATTTGTTTTATCAAATACTGTTTATTCCACTTTTTATAACGGTATAACCCTACCGGTTTCAAGGCTTTCACTTTATCATCAGGGGAGCACAAACAAGTCTTGTCTGTGCTCCCTGATGATGAGGTGAAAGCCCTGAAACCGATAGGGTTATACCGTTGCAAAAAGTGGAATAAACAGTGTTTGATAAAACAAATTACTTCATCGTCTTCCTCTTCTTTTAGGCCTGTTGGCCTGTTATGGTCCTGCATCATCGTTTCCCTCTTGCGACGTCGACTACCAGCTGTATTTCTATCTTTTGGGAGGTCGTCCTGGAGGTCTGCTTGTTTGGGGGATTCTGTCCTTAGCCATTCTTACGGCTCTTGGTTCCGCCATTCTGGATACATGTTCTATGAACTCCGCCATTGCCGTTCCCAAGTCTGGATGAGAAAGGAGGAGGAATCATGGGTAAGGCAAGCAACCTCCTGCCCATGATAACGACAATATAACATATACGCTTACAGACCTAAACAAATTACAATGTCTTTAAACCTCCACAATGTTAATGCCGTAATTATAAACAATAGAATAAATTACTAGATACTTGTCAATTATTACACCTACTTACATTCTATCCCATCACGCGATGTGCTTTACGGGGTATACAGAGAGGATCGAGCGCCACACGTTCCGGTCACAAATAAATGTTCCATATAGATCTACCGTAACTGCATATTACCGATCATCATATTATTGGCCTTAGCCTACCGGTGTCTCTCATTTCGATTTAACCGATCATCGTTGGAGATTATTAAGAAACTGTCTTTGTTCGGCGTTGTCCTGTTTTCCTTCGTTTTGCATCAATACCCTCTTATTGTGTTAATGTTCTTCTTGCAGGTGTTTTTATGTATAAAATTTAAAAGTTAACAACGGTCACACCGAATGTAACATATTTTGTGTATTCAAGACGTCGAGAAAAAAAAAGATATTTTCGCATTTTATATCTTTGAAACGTCATTAAATTTCGTGAAATTTAACTTTATAATTACTTTATTTTTCATTGCCTGTGAACTCGAAATGCAAATTACAATAAACTTTTAATTTGTTTTGTAACTAAACCCAAAAAATGTTTAGTTTAAAAGTAAAACAACCTTATTTAATACTGCAAATATTTACGAGTATCTTCCTATTACCGGTTTTTTTTTTATTCTTATAGCTTGTGTTTCGAAATTGGAACACTCACCTTACGCAGTAGATTCTGTATGTATTGTTTTCATTTTCCCTTCACGGTTATACTATTTTTTGTTTAATTTTCGGCTTCACGGCACTGGGCAAATTACATAATATACGATATCTCTTGTTAATATTTCAAAGAGCTTACAGTGTGTTTGTATTATTTTACTTTCTGTGATTTTGTGATATGCATATACAAAGATGAAAACACATATCCAAAAAAATCGAAAAGCGCTCATTAAAAAAGTTAATTATTTCTATTTAACTTTTCCCTTCCGGTGCTAAAAAAATTCACTCGTTCCGGTGCTGTGTATTCAATATACATGTACAAATGAGCGATTTAAAATCGAAAAAATAAGAATATTCATAGCCAATCGCTTAAATTAATTAAATTTGAAGTCAAAAGTGATAATAATTGAAATTTAATTGCTGAAAACATGAAAAAACTTTTGCCGACGTTCACAAAACTGACGCAGAAACCACCTCGCATGAAAGCCCACTATCTACTAAGACGGACCTTGGAACACTAACACTGTGTATGCTTTACCTCGAAGGAAGAAACAACTGCGAACTGAGATTCTATTTCTTGCATTTCCATATACCGAAGTAGAGTGAGATGTGAATAGTGTAGCTTCCTCATTCTTAGCGGTTTTTAGAATGAATATACATACCTACGTCACACACTGGCACACGTTTGATTGTACTGGTGAATTTATTCCCGATTTTCACAAAATATCTCTGATGTGGCCGATAAGTGCTAATTATAATATTAGAAATATTCTTTTTCCATTCAATGCGTAAATATATTACGGAGGAATATCTAAAATCTGAACCCAGTATTTATTTTATTTATAGAGATATTAAAGTTTTTAGTAGCAATGTGTACTAGTTACACATCACAGGACAGGAAGGGTAGATATAACTTGCTTCATTTACGCACTAATTATATTCAGGAAAAAAATGGATATTACATTACTTATTTTCAAAAGAGTGAAATTCCCTTTTCCACCCGAAAAATTAACTCCGCGTTGCATAAAACCAGATAGCCCTTGGGGATGTTCAAATTTAGTGTCCTGACTACGTGCCTTGTCGACCCCCTTAAAAATTACGCCTCTGTCCAAGCTGCGGCGGCTTTTCGATCGCCTCTTAGAGAAATCACCTTATAATAAGTTTTGTCACGTTTAGTTCGTTACGACGGAAGGACGCAAGAGCACCTAAATTCTACTTAAGATTTTCTTCTACGGAAATATATTCAAGTAATTTACCAAAATTTGTCGCATTTCTTTAACGTAAATAAAAATACATTAATTAAAATATAAAGAGATTAATGATGTAGAACTGAATTATAAGGGATTGGTGATTTGTTTATGATGTAGAACTGAATATAAGGGCTTGGTGATTTGTTTATGATTTAGAACTGAATATAAGGGCTTAGTGATTTGTTTATGGTTTAGAACTAAATAGACTTGGTGATTTGTTTATGATTTAGAACTGAATATAAGGACTTGGTGATTTGTTTATGATTTAGAACTGAATATAAGGGCTTGGTGATTTATTTATTTTATAAAACTTATATATAAATATACACGTTAAACCCAAATACCTAAGAGCTTAAATATTAATTAATCAAAGAACAATAACAAGAAATAAAAATTAATAAACAAGAAATATTTGTTTATACGAAACAACTAAGGTAGGACATAGCTTAACACGTAGCTTAACACTTAGCACGTAGCTTAACACTAAGCAAATCACTTCGGTGTGGCTTTAGCCTAAGAGAGCTCAAAACACTTGTATTAAAAACATTATCGGAAATATTAAAGATTTCCATCAATCACTTAGATATACTCGTACATATAGTTGGTTAGGTGTAGCTGCCATCAGTTACTTAGATATACTCGTACATATATTTGGTTAGGTGTAGCTGCCATCAGTCACTTAGATATACTCGTACATATAGTTGGTTAGGTGTAGCTCCCATCAGTCACTTAGATATACTCGTACATATAGTTGATTAGGTGTAACTCCCATCAGTCACTTAGATATACTCGTACATATAGTTGGTTAGATGTAGCTCCCATCAGTCACTTAGATATACTCGTACATATAGTTGGTTAGGTGTGGCTCTCATCAGTCACTTAGATATACTCGTACATATAGTTGGTTAGGTGTAGCTCCCATCAGTCACTTAGATATACTCGTACATATATGAAGAGACCACCAATTATTCCTCCTCATGCTAAGAAGGTAGTATCCCAACATATCTATAAGAAACGTTGTAGGATAGAGCCACAAATAGAAACCATACTCACGTTAGTAGAGCAATATGAACAGCTCAACTACACCTAAAGCTGAATGTGTTACTATCACATATCGGAAGACATAAAAAAAAGTTTCTTTATAAATCGTCTTCCCTTGGTAAGTTTTCTGCGGTTTTCTTACCAAATATGTTTTTATGAACACATGCAGATTCGGGGAAGTATCTTATCTATCATAATTGATGCAGACACTACCTTCCTATCCTTACACTCAACTTTTATATATTTATTTTGTAATATTTTAATCTATCAATAATAGTGGGTTTGAACCCTGAGTTAAAACATCCTTGAGGAGAACTTTACCCTTTTAACTATACATTTTCCTTTTATTATTATTGCAGAGATAACTTATACAAATCTTTTGGACTTTTACTATCATTTTAGAGAGAGAGAGAGAAACATGTTCTAGATATATAATGGTGGGTCTTATTCACATGATGGAATGGAGATGGATTCACATGGATGCAATGGATTCACATAGAGAATCGAACCCCCGCATTAAAACGGTCGTCTTGCCAACTCGTCATTGCTGGACCTCGTAGTCGAGGGTTTTCTCGCCATTTCAACGTCAACTCAGTTGGGAAACTACGAAACAGTACCGTGGAGTTTGTTTTTTTTTTTAAGTTTTAGTGCTGCTGCACACCAGGAATCTGATCTACTGTATTATTTCTGATGGAACGATCGGAGCGCAACGGCACGTTTTTTTTTTTTTTTTTGAAGAACAGATATGACTGAAGTCATAGGTATCCTAGGCGGAAAAATGTCTGGGTCATTCGAGAGGAGTTGAAAAGCGAGGGGTTCGATGCGGCGACCTTCGGCACAGAAGTCCAATGCGTTACCACGCGGCCATGGCCATGCACCTAAACATCAACTAAATCTCGCAGATCGACTCAAGGTAAAACTTTTAGTCTCGAATTGAGCATTTATTTAAAATAAATTCAAGGCGAAGCATTATACATTTTCAAGGGTATGCAAATTAATGAACAATATTTCTTGTACTTCGAGTCGGATCATAATCGTGCTGAATATTAAGACTTGTGTTGTTTTTGTTAAGAGTGATTCGATTACGCTAAAAGGATATCGCGAAAAATTCGGTCGAGATAAAACGATAAGTAGTAGTACACTTCTCAAAATGTGCGTGCGAAATTTACGTTTTTTATACGTTTTTCGTAATTTTTTTTTCAATTTATCTTTATTGAATTTGGATAGTAAACCGCTCCTGATAATTCCGAAAAGATAATAAATTTAAACATAATACATTGAGTTAAGTTTGACATACACGTGATAACACTAATATTTATTGGATGTAGATAACGTAGAACATGATATGATTAACATTGATAAGCTTAACATTGGTTTGAATACGTTACATGATTACTTATAATATTTATTGGATGTGGATAACAGAGTATATGATAAGATTAACATTGGTAGGGATACATTACAGGTTCATGAATACATCCCCTAGAAATTGGCACTAAAATATTATTGTGGACTATTATCTTGACATGATACTAACTCAAACATAATAAAGATGCGTAATCTTACTTGACTCCAGCTTCTCAATGATAGTGATCAGCTGATGCACTCACCTGGAACAAATGAAATAAATATCTTATTTATAGTTAAGACATAAACACTCCGTCTTATGTTACTCGCTCCGTCCTTAGCATGCTTTAAGAAGCGACTGAAAAAAACTCTTAATTTCTAGTCAGTAAAATAACGTGTTTCATTCCTGATTTTTCTTTTCCTTTCCTCTCCACCATCCCTTCTTTTTCCTTTGATTGATGATATCTCACTTTATATGAAAAGGAATGTTCGGGTGGTTGTCTGTCTTTGTGTGGTTTGTGAGCATATGCTCACATACGTATTCATGGATTTCGCGGGGATGGAATAAGTTAAACGACCATGTAGCTTGCTTCATTTACTTTTGTTTAGTTGGTTGGTAAAGATTGCCGCCTGGCAATGAGCACGTTAGATTATATTTGCAATAAAAGTGTTAAATAAATAACACTGTAGAGGTTTAATAACAATACAATTCGTTTAGTCCAACACTGATTATTCCACTGTATGTACCGGTATAATCCTACAAGTTTCAAGGTTTTCCCCTCATCATCATGATAGACTTGTTTGTGCTCCCCTGATGAAGCGGTTAAAACCTTGAAACCGGTAGAGTTATATAAAGCGGTTCAATTTTATAAATTCATAATTGCGTTACATCGAATGAATTGAGAAGCTTTATTTTAGATGCAGGTTCATTTCTTCGATGAATATTTCAGCTGAATTGATTTTTAAGTAAAAGGAAAATGAAATAAATACAACACTTATTTTATATTTTTGTGTTCACCAATGGTTAATTTTTAGGTTCACTACCGGTTTCGAAGACCACCGTCTTCATCGTAAGGGGAAGATAAACTAAATTGCTAAAAATACATTTCCTGTACAAGAGTATATAATATAAAATTGATTCAATGGTAAGTGGGGCGGGGAAAAATTAAAATGAATCTTTCGGGTAGGCCAAGGTCTGGATATCCAAGGGCGGTGGATAGGGGTTAAATAGGAAACATATTAAGCAGAGGGCTATTATTAAAATTGGTTTAGTTGTTGATGATATAAAGACTTAATTATAAGGCCTGCCAAAAGATTCATTTATCCCCGCCCCATTTATCATTGAATCACATTTCTCCCCACTTATCTCCCCCTACCTCATTCCTCTTATATTATATACACCTGTACAGGAAATGTATTTTTAGCAATTTAGTTTATCCCCACCTGACGACGAAGACGGTTGTTTTCGAAACCGGTAGTAAACCCAAAAATAAACCAGTGGTGAACACAAAAATATAAAATAAGTGTTTTATTTACTCTCTTTTCCTTTTACTTAAAACGTGGCACCACAAACTGAAACTATAGTCTTTTCGAAGAATCAAGAATTGATTTTTGTCTGTCTTAAGTTCCGAGAAATATATTTTGAGTATCTCTGACTTTTGCAAAAAAAAAACTAAAGAGGTTTTACAAAACACAATAAATTTAAACACGCTAAACGTTAATTTAATGTACTCCAAACAAGAAAATAACGGAAACAACAAGGAAAAAAACACTGATGAAGAAATGAAAATACAATATATGTTCATTGTGGATCCCACTTTACTGACTCTGTTCTCATTTCATTTACTTACTCTTGAACAGTGGTCGACAACATTTCTGAACCAAAGATTAAGATAACTGGAAGTGTAGCAATTACCATTTATATTTTTCTTATTCAAAGATAAAATCTGATAACTGATGGGGACAGAAAAGTATCTGATTAATTATCATTAATCAGATACTTTTCTGATCGATCATAACGACCGATATCAGATTAACTATCGTACTAAAATATATAAACTTGAATCAATTTATCTTAAAATCTACTGATATGACTCGGTAGTGTGATGGCAATAAGTTATAACTCACTCAGACACAATTTTACAGGAGAGCAAAAACATAGTTTTCAAATCAAGTATTCCAGCTATTATTTAATAAAATTTTGAGTATTACATGTCAAGTGAAATGAAATTATTGCAATTTATTTTATCAAACACTGTTTATTCCACTTTTTTGTAACGGTATGACCCTACCGGTTTCAAGGATTTCCGCTCATCTTCAAGGGACACAAATAAGACTAAATTCTGTTCGAACTGGTACCGATATACACGCTTCAACGGTTGGGGACCGAGGGGTAAGGGAGGCATGGGATGATTTGGGCCAGGAACATCTGGTAAACACATATATCCCCAAAAACTCTCCGCTCCTGGTCAAGAGTTAATTCTTATTGATATGGCAAAAGACCTCAAATGTAATCTCTAATATAATGTGGATCTTTGAATAATTTAGGGAAACTCCATATCTATGTTATAGCTATGGTAATTTTATTTATATATTGATGATAGTTAAGGCATTAACGTTGTGGAGGTTTAAAGACATTCTAATTTATTTTATCAAACACTGTTTATTCCACTTTTTTGTAACGGTATAACCCTACCGGTTTCAAGGCTTTCACCTCATCTTCAGAGGAGCACAAACAAGATTAAATTCTGTTCGAACTGGCACCGACATACACGCTTCAACGGTTGGGGACTGAGGAGTAAGGGAGGCCTGGGACGATTTCGACCAGGAACATCTGGTAAACACATATATCCCCAAAAACTCTCCGCTCCTGGTCAAGAGATTTTTGGGATATATGTGTTTACCAGATGTTCCTAGCCGAAATCGTCCCATGCCTTCCTTTTCATTTGTGAAGTGTAATGTATGACATTTATAAAAATGGAGTCGTATACAATACAACAACTCGTTCAAATTCTTGAATTATTTTATGTATTGTAATCTCCGGAAACGGTGATGTTGCCCACACCATGCCCACCAAGATCATGTGATCTGACACCGTTGGACTATTTTCTCTGGGGTTACGTGAAAAACCAGGTCTACAAAAATGACCCCCAATCAATTCTTCAGCTGAAGGACGAAATTATTCGCGTTGTTTGTGAGTTAAAACCGCAATTATGCCAAAATGTCGTCGAAATTTTTGACCAAAGAGTGAAAATCTGTGGAGCTGCAAGAGATAGATATTTGGCGGATATTGTTGTTTGTGTTTTAATGTCATACATTATAGTTCAATGAACAATAAAAGTTTTTTTGAAATCAAAGCAAATTGTGTGTTTTATTCAAGAATTTAAAAAAATTACTAAAAAAACGCTCAATTCGAAAGACGCTTACACTAATATTGACAGATTAAAGATAAAGAAAAGTACTTAAAGATGGTTAAGGCACGTGGAACGAACGAATAAAGTAAAACTTACAAAACAAATATGTAGTGTAAATGTGAGTAAAAGGCGTGGTAGAAAAAGACTAAGGAAAGCGTGGTTGGATGAAGCGAATGATACTTAGAAAAAAGGAAACGTAAATAAACGTAGGAGTTGTATGAGAAAGTGTATAGATATGACTACACTTCCGTGTAGCCTGACCCTTCCCCTCCGCAACGAGACCGGTTCGAGGTCAGTACGTTGAGAAGTGTCGACGCGACAACACGTTTCGTGAAAAATGTCAATCGAATCTCCCGCCAAGTGCGAAATACGCGGCGTTTTCCGTTATCTCGTTTGAAAAGGAAAACCTCCGATTGAGGTTTATAATGAGGGGAAAACTGCATATGGTGATAAAGCTATAAATCGTACGAGTGTGTAAAAGTGGTGTCGCGAGTTTAAAAACGGTCGTATGTCTGTGCATGATGATCAGAAAAGTTCAAAACCACAATTTCAGCCAAGAAAATCATGGCATCCGTGTTTTCGGACTGTCAAGGCATAATTTTAATTGAATATATGCCTCAAGGGGAGACCATCAACTCTGCAAGATACTGTGAGACCCTAAAAAAAATGCGGAGGGCGATTCAGAACAAGAAGACAGGCATGCTGACAAAGGGAGTCTGCCTGATGCACGACAATGCCAGACCACACACGGCCAACGCCACGAAGGAACTGCTCGCCTCGTTTAAATGGGATGTCCTGAACCATCCCGCGCATTCGCCTGACCTAGCACCTTCAGATTACTATCTCTTTACCTCCATGAAGCTGTACATGGGTGGAAAAAGGTTTTCAACCAACGAGGAGGTTAAGGAGGAGCCGGAAAAGTGGACGGAGGGGTTGGCGGGAAACTATAATACTTCGAGGAAGGCATCAAAAAGTTGATACCCCGCTTCACCACCTGCATTGAGAGGAATGGCGATTTGGTCGAAAAATAGCTTACATATGTACTATGGTAACCACGTAATTTTTTTGTTTAAATAAAAAAAATTGTAACCTACAAAAATTCAGTGCACTTAGTTTCTGGATATGCCTCGTATATAATTCATAAATTTTGAAGTACTGCCGAGCGCATAAAAGTAAACTGTATGCCAAGATGCACTCAGGTAAAGTGTTGGTAATCTCTGGTGTACAACAAAGGTAGGTGGTATGGTAGATAGGAAAGAGTGAGATGTATGAAAGGGGAGGAGATATACGAATAGATCCATGATGAACATTACAATAATAAAATTATCTAAGGGGAGTTAATCCGACCGTCGCGAGGGAGAGGTAAAGGTTACGGAAGCTATTTTTATACTAAACCACAGGATGAAAGGATTCGAAATCCTCGTGTATTTGTACGATACACGAGTTTTGCATATTTTGATCGCTTGAAGAGATTTACTCTCTAAAAGGCGCTTTTTAAATTGTCCTTTTATTGTTATTTATAACTAAATGACAATGTGTTAAGCTCATAAAAAAATATAAACTGTTTTAACATACTTCACGATCAATAAAAAATACTGAGCTCAAATACGATAACAACTAACGCGAATATAGATAGTGAAAGATGCATTGCCACATAGTAATGAACTGGACCTCCGTGCGGAAGGTCGTCGGTTCGAACCCTGCGCTGTACTACACCCCTCGAAGGACGCAGCCATTTTTATCGCCTAGTATTCAAGGGTGTAAAGACCTATGATTTCGGTCATATATATGATATTATATCAAAAATAATTTGGTCAAAATAAGTTTATAGTATTTTAGTAAATTAAGCGAGCAAATGAAATCAGAAAGCTTTGATATTAAACACAATGCCCGTTCATATTTCGTCAATCACGTATTTTTTATATGAACACGAAAAGCGGCTAAAACTCTTGAAACGTCGTGTCGTATTCCATCACCCATCAGTATTATCTGATATCCCGCCGTTACGAGAAACGGAAATTCCCGATATATCATAAAGATTTTTAGTATCAACTCTTGTACATCCATATTTCATCAGGGCATCTTATCAATTCGCCTCTGGATGCTCTTAATTCCTCGAGATATTTTACCACTCAGACCTCTGCCTTCAAAGTGTCGGTGCGGATTTTACGGCATCTCTTCGCGATGGTTCGGCGAGGTAAATGGGCCGAGCAATAAGGTCAGATAATGCGAGGGAACGGTTTATATTAGGAGGTCACAGCCGCTGAAGTTATTCGATTTATAGATATAGGTGTCCTCTCTCCGTTCTTGAAGACATAACGTTTTTTTTTGCAAAAGGGGAAAGAAAATAGACTGTCATGGTTACAAATTACTTTTAAGAGTTCTCGATACCTTTGAAAGAAAGATTATCCGCGGAATGTGATACATACATACATACCCAGCATCATGTATTTTCTATGTAGGGGTAGAAAGAGAATATGGGAGGGGGGAGGGCAGATTCTTCTATCGTGCCTCATATCTTTCGCCTTCTATACATCCATACACCTTCACATATAGCTTCTTTGATTTTTATGCATACATACAAACTTTCAGGTCATTTTCCTGTCGGAGTAGGCAGAAAAAACGGGCGCCATATCAGGTGGTGCAATTTATGACAATTTGTTGAGGATATAGAGTTATAACGAAGAGCTATACATACTGTATGACCAAACTAGTGCATGACCAAAAAATTAAAAAATGTGCTCGACAGTGCTAGTTTTTTGCTCTCGTAAGAATTATTTTATACCATTCTGGTAGGTTGGAAGTAATTGTCTGATGGTAATAGGTACACCAAGTTGTACACATAAGATCTCTCATCATGTAATAAACTCATTCTCTCTCATAGCATCATTGATAATACCATAAATACACCTGTCTTCCAACCTGGGGTTGCGAGTATTTTTTTTTTTATTTAAGACTTATGTTACAATTTTCTGGTTGGTCTGAAAAAAATTCTATGTAGCAATAAACCTGAAAGGTGTATGGTATAACACATTGATCAATAAGCCCCGGGACTAATTACTAAAACAACATTTGTTTGCCAAAATTCTTATTTATTCATCAACATACTATTAGTCTTCTTCAAGAGAGATACATTCATTCCAACGCTTTCCTAACTTTTCTGTGCCAGCCGTGTAGAACAATTTATATTTGGTTTCAAAATAGGCGTTAGTTTCGGCAATCACTTCTTCATTGGAGCCAATTCTCTTTCCCTGGAGCATCTTTTTGAGGTCTGCGAACAGCCAATAGTCGCTGGGGGGCAAATCTGGAGAATACGGTGGGTGCGGAAGCAATTCGAAGTTCAACTCATGCAATTTTGCCATCGTTACCATCGACTTGTGACACAGTGCATTGTCCTGATGAAAGAGAACTTTTTTCTTTTTCATATGGGGCCGTTTTTTTGCGATTTCTGCCTTCAAACGCTCCAATAATGCTATGTAATATTAGCTATTGATGGTTTTTCCCTTTTCAAGGTGATCGATGAATATTATACCATGCGCGTTTCAAAATAAGGAGGCCATAACCTTCCCGGCCAACTGTTGAGTTTTTGGTCGCTTCGGACGACTTTAACCGGCTGCTCTCCACTCAGCTGACTGCCGATTTGATTCCGGAGTATAGTGGTGGATCCAAATTTCATCCATTGTCACATACCGATGCAAAAATTCGTGTTTATTTTGCGTAAATAGTGCCAAACAGCGCTCTGAATCATCGATGCGTTGTTGTTTCTGTTCCATTATGAGCAAACGCGGCACAAATTTTGAAAAAAGCTTTTTCATGACCAAATGTTTATGCAAAATAGTATAAACACTACCAAATGATATCTTCAGGATGTCAGCTATCTCACGCATTTTTACTTTGCGATTTTCCATCACGATTTTCAGGAGTTTTTTAATGTTTTCTGGTGTAACAGCCTCATTTGGACGACCAGAGCGTTCAACATCATTTGTGTCTGTACGACATCAGCATACCACCGAAAAATGGTTGTTTTCGACGGAACAGAGCCCAAATAACACTTTTCAAGCCATCGCTGAGTTTGAACGGTATTTTTCCCATTAAAAAGCGTTATCAACACACGAAATTCGGTTATTTCCATTGTTTTGAAAATAACAAAAGTAACGTCACTATAACTACTGTAACTCAATGACACAATGTATGAATGTCATGAAAGTTTAACACGTAACTTCTAAAGGTTGATACTAACTGAGAATGTTATGGATTTGTTATTAGAGGCGCCATCTGTTGGTCAGTCCCGGGACCTATTGATCGATGTATTACAACAAAATACACTCATTACATTCAAAAACATTTTCACTTTCATACTTCAAATTTGACACCAAATATTACCGTCGATCTTGACAGATTTCGACACAGTCCGGTTTGAATATACATGTTTTATTGCGCCATTGATTTTGTGAAAAAAACAAATAAATATTTATTTAATTAGGAACATCGCTTTGATTTCGTAATTGCTCTTTTTGAATAAAAAATAATTAATCATTGTACGTTGTAATTGGAAAATTGCCCGTACAAAGTGAAATTAGTAATCTAAATCTTCAACAGCGCGAGGATAAATGGCACGGGATCGGATTAAATTATTAATGGAAGTCGTGAAATCGAGCCTCTAAGGCTTAATAATTATTTAATGCTGGGCTTTTAAGGTATAATCTACATTATTCTTTCAGGCTGAAAATGTTATTCTATTTTATAGAGATAAATTATTTTCTTCAGACATTCAGGGTAACAAATACTAGAAACAACAAACATTTCAAAATTATAAAGAGATGTCCAATTCAAACAAAAAGTTTATATTTATTTTAATTATTTTGTGTTTATGATTACACGAGGTATGCCTGGTGGGCTTAGTTATTTATTTATTTGAAAAACTTCATTGTAAAACAATCTGGCGGGCTTAGTACCACACGAACCTCTCTTCTAACCAACCAGACAAAAATAATAAACACTTGTGCGGGCGGATTTAATCTGTGAGATGAGGTACCTAGTTTTTTTTGTGCCAATGGGCGAGGTTTACCTTCAAAGAGGTGAGGCTTATAGAAGCTTCCTAACTCCCAACCCCTCACACAAGGGTATCTTTGTTATTTCTCCAGTGTACCGTTGGTCTCCGTGACGGACGTTTTAATCTGCTGGATGAGTTGCGCCCGATTACGTAAGTATTTTTGATTTACGAAATTTCAATGTTTTTCTCAATATTTATTTTTATATACCTGCAATAGTTCGTATATATGTTGTAGCCCCTAATTCAATGATATTGATCGTTATTTACTATATGAATACAAACATGCCCGCATGGTGTGTGAAAATTGTTATAAGAATGTTTTCGAAAATGTTCAGCGTGAGCCTGATTAGGAATAACTTTCTAATCGTATTTTGATTCCTCCCTTTTGTTTTTGTGAATACGTTTTATGATCAAGTGAATTTGAATTTTTCATTCTAAATAATGTTTGAAAAAGTGCTAGTATAACATAGTGTTCTCTAATGCAAAGTTATTGCTTTTATTTTCGTCACATGAACACCTACCTTATGAAGATGTGACAGTTAATTCCACATACTTTTTATTGTGCTAAATATTTTTTACAAACCTATTGCGGGTATTAAATGACTGAAAAAATTGTGATGTTACTGAATTGCATTAGTTGTATTTATAAGCTGCCAACAAAAGACTGAGAATGTTACAAACTAGTTATTTTCTATTTTAAGAAAAACATTATGAGAAGATTAAAAATGTTGTTATTGAAAAGTGCAAAGAAATGTACAAATGTTATACAATCATGTTTGAGTTAAAAGTTCAGTTTGATAAGATTCCCCTTAAGCGTTAGAAGGAATTTAATTTTTAATCTCACAGATGAGTTGCGCTCGAACGTGCTAGGATTTGTATTGCGCCCGACGGACTCTGTAATTTGCCCAGCTGTAGCTCTGTAACATCCAAATAACAGACGTCCGCATAGATGATAAACTTCTAAACCTGAAAAAAATCTCAATAAGTAGAAAACAAATCGCTTACAAAAAAAATTACAAGTCTGAATCAGCATAACCCAACGGAAATAGATAGTAAAATTCACACGACGTAAATCAAATTATCGAGAAAAGTCGTGAAATATATACCCACGGAACTGGTGGCACTGTCTGTTTGAGCTTTAAAAGAATATTTTACATCATCTCTTTACGGAGAAACAATTCCCTTTTGTAACGGCAGGGAAAAATAATTACAAATGTTATTTCAGTAACATTTTATGGACAATTTGGCACATCCGTTGTGAGAGAGAAAGTCTAGTTAGTGGCTATCATATAACGACCGCGGGCCGAAACGTGCGCAGCTGCTTAATAGTTTTTGAGAATCAAAGAAAAAACAGGAATGGGTTACAAAGCCTGAAACAAAGAAATTTACTCGTACTAGTTGCGACCCGTGAAATATTAACGGAAGTAAAACAGATTCTACATTTATGAAAGTATATATTCATAAATATAGAATTTGTTTATATATATCATTCATACATCGTCCCCTTTTACGCCGGTTCAAAAATTGTTAGCTAGGTATATAAAATTCGTTCAGTTATCACGGACCCACCGAGATTCAAATTTCGAATTACTTTCGCAGATAATCTAAGTATTCCTCTCTCGCTCTCTTGTATTCAAAATTCAATTCTCGTATTCTTTCTTTGACGACAACCATCGTATGGCTTTTGGCCTATTTATAATATGATTACTGCTGTAACGGTACCGTTAACAGTCGTTTTATGTTCATTACTTGGCCGTTTCATTATTTTTCAACTTTCTTTGAAAACATCAGAGAATTGGGTGTCCAACGGAATGTAACATTTGTTGTCTTTGTCGATGCGAGAATGAACGAAATACGCTGACTAGTTAGTTGATGACGAAACAGGCGTCTGCCTGTGTTCCAATCAACAGTTTCAATGGAAATGTAATTTTTAAAAGTGTTAATTAAGTTAACCTTTGCCTTCCTGTGCTAAAAAAATCCACCCGTTCCGGTGCTGTGTATTTAATACACATAAATACACATGAGCGAATTAAAATCGGAAAAATAAGAAAATTCATAGCCAATCGCTTAAATTAATTAAATTTGAAGTCAAAAGTCATAAAAATTGAAATTAAATTGCTGAAAACATGAAAAAAACATCGGCCGACGTTCACAAAACGGACGAAGCGACCACCTCAAATGGATGCCCGAAAGCTACTGAAGCGAGAGAAGCGAGCGAACTGAGATTATATTTATTGCGTTCCCATATACTGAAGTAGAGTGAGAGTGAGACGTGAATAGCGTCACTTCCTCACCCATTGTGGTTTTTTAGAACGAATATACCTACGTCACACACTGGCACACGTTTGATTGTATTGGTGAATTTATTCCCGATTTTCACAAAATATCTCTGATGTGGCCGATAAGTGCTAATTATTATTATTATTAAATATATTACGTAAGTAAATGTATTACGGAGGAATACCTAAAATCTGAATCCAATATTTATAATATTTATAGAGATATAAAAGTTTTTAGAAGCAATGTGTATTAGTTACACCTCACAGGGAAGGGAGGGTTAATAAACTTAAAAATTAAGTGTACTCACTGGACTTTCATGCGAAAATCGTCGGTTCGATCCCCGTGCTGTGCTACTGCCGTCGAATGACGCAGGTATTTTTTCCGCCAAGTATTCGGGGATATAAGAATACTTATGACTTCAGTATATATATTCTATAAAAAAAACGATAAAAATTTCGCCAATGTTCTTCGGTCGTCTCACTTCAGGTGTGCCGTCGAATTCAGTATAGCGATATGGCCAGTGAGTTTGCTGGTGTGCAACGGCACTTAAACTTAAATAATAACCTACATGGCACAGCTTTGCTTTCCAGCTGAATTGACGTTGGAATGACGAGGATACGCTCGACTACGAGGCCCAGCAACGATGACGGCCGTTAATAGTTGTTTTATGTCAATTACTCGGTCGTTTGGTTTTTTTTTCATCTTATTTTGAAAATATCAAAGAATTAGTTGTTTAAAATATTTCTTTGAAAATATCAAAGATCACTCGTTTTTACTAGACAGAGAGGATAGAACGTGAAACTTTCATATCGCAACATAACTTCGTCTGTAACACATTCATAATATATGGGTGACCTCCATGTTTCTGTTGATTAGACGCCTGTTTTTAACCCAGGGGCTGCGTGTTCGATTCCTATTGATATCTAGATTTTTTTCAAAAAAGAATTCCAGTCTAGATTTCATTTAACACTTGTTCAACATATTTCTTTTCATTAGAAAGAGTTTCTAATGGGTAGTAGGGCTACGATGGAGTATGCTTGGCTGGAAAGAATACTTCTACAAATTCTGGTAATGCGCAACGTTGCAATGTCACCAGTAACACTACTACCTAGTCCAACTCTCTAGCGTCCACCAGTGGTCTCTTAGGCCCCGCGAACCCCGGCTAATATGACCACTGACATTTCCATCATTGTCATAGCAGATAGAGAATGGACGAATGGCGAATTTTCAGCGCCATAAAACTAGATCCACCCAGCTAAGGGAAGGCAACCCCAACAGAAAATCCTCCAGAGAAGGCAAGGGGAAACCACTCTGGATATTCCTCCCCAGGAAATCACTATAGAGATAAATCAAGCCACAGCCCCGAGTCCCGGGCGACCCTTAAATGGGTCAGGAGTGCTAAGAATCTCCCGGCTCGACATAGTGAAGAACAAAATACGTATAAAAACTTGGAATGTAAATCTCCTGGCTGCGCAATATACGTTATAAGGAGCGTTGGGGACTGGGATAAAGAGCGTTGGGGATCTTTTTCGGGCTGCTGGGGACAGAGATGATTACTCTAAGGTGATAGTCTGAGTTTGCTACATAGCAATAAACCTGCTAGGTTGTACTGTATACAACGAAAGTGTTATAAACTCTTATAAGAAGGGCGTGAATAATACAAAAAAATAATTATAGTTAAAAGATAATTTATACAGCGCCGCTTATAGAGCAAACTTTCCTCAATGGTGCTCTAACTCGGGAATCGACTAACCATTATTGCCAGAGATTCGATGGTTTGTGGAAGTCACGCTGAAATTTAAATTAAAATTTCAAATAGTAATGAGTTACCGCAACAGTGGAGAACATAAATAAAAGGCCATTAAAAATAAATAGGAGACCATGAGAAAGTAAAATGAACACCTTAGATGGTTTGGCATATTGTAAGATCTGAAAAACTTAGACAAGTTATAAGCCTAGACCTTCATCATCATACTATCGTGTAGCTCATGAATGAGCATCGTGACTCCCATGATAGCCTCTGATAACTCATCTCCATCAATCCCTGCACTCCGCGGCTCAAAAGGCCAGTTGTTAAGAATAGTCCAATAGCGTACTCGTATTTCACTGGGTCAGTCCAACGCATTGGGATTCTTTCCCTTGTGCGTTGTCTTTCCACGCCTCCAGAAAACACAAACCTCTCCAAGCTGTCTCCTTGGCCACGAGGAATGTGCCCAAAGAATTGGGGGACTCTTCGAAGGCATATTGTCGATAATTTGTCAGTGATTCTCAGGTCTTCGAGAATGGAGATGTTAGTTCGCACTGCTGTCAATGCATCCTCATCAACCGTTAAATCAATGGACACGACCTAAAAATAAAAGGAAATCCCAAAAGCGAATAGTAATAATACACATACTCGTACATACCATCACGCCATTTACCTGTCGGGGTAGACAGAGAAAATAGAACGTCAGATTTTTCTATCTCGACACACATGCTTCGTCTATTTCACATCAATAAACTTTCTCATGCAACTCGTACGATTTTTCTGACTTATGTTTTTTTTTTTTAATATTATTCGCTTGATCCAACCAAACTATTCTTGATCCGTTTCACATTCCATAAATTAAGTGTAAGGATACGAAGGATACATCTTAACACAGATGTCGCACTATTTCACTTTTAATAAAATGATGTGCGCTGTAATAATTAAATTATAAAATTAACATGATTTATTTTATCTAAGTCCTGATGTTGTGTTAGGATGAATAAATACTAGTCGCTAGTGAATATTTTATAGTTAAGGCATTAAGCTTTCAGTTGATTTGTCGGGGCGATATTGTTGTGTTTTATACGATATTTTATTGTGAATGTTTTATAGCGGGGTTGTGAAGTCGGAGTCTATTGGATTTTTATCGAGTCGGAGTCGGTAGACTATATTCTGAATTCGACTTAAAATTTTTAAACACTTATGGGCTACATAAATTACGTTATGAAATTATAAAACATATACCAATTAGTACAAATGTCTTATGATGATCCCCCGTAAACATTATTTCCATAAATACTACAGTTGAATAGTTACGCTACGTAATTAAGTATAAAATATGGTTAGCAATATAACAAAATATCTCTTAAGTATGTAGGAACTATAATACAATAAGTCTATATTTTGTGAAATTATTGTACTATATTACTAGGCGATCACGTGCAAAAAAAAAGATACGGTATGTAGCTAAGTTATTCGTTAACTCGCTAGCACAGTTAAGGTACATTTATTTTTGCTACAAATCGATATCCTCCCGTCCCTACGGAAAATGTGCTGGTTTCCACGGCGATACACCTTTGTGTACTATTTCATCCTGGAGTCCTGGTTCAATACTTAAACGAGGATTACAATTCGAAATTTGATCGAGATCAAGAGAGATAAGTTATAGGGTATATTTGTTTTCTCTTTCCAAATATATATGTAATATAAGAGAGAGATAAGTTATAGGGTAATAAGAGAGATAAGTTATAGGGTATATTTGTTTTCTCTTTCCAAATATATATGTAATATAGTTAAAAGTAATGCGATGTATACATACATACCATCACGCCGTATCCCTACCGGGGCAGGCAGAGAAGAATAGCGCCATACTTTCCAATTTGACACACATCTTTCGCCTCTGTTACGACCATACACGCCTTTTCATCCTATGATGTCTTTGACTTCTTAAGTACCTTTTCTTTGTAATTTATTTTTATCAAACACTGTTTATTCCACTTTTTTGTAACGGTATAACCCTACCGGTTTCAAGGTGCACACCTCATCTTCAGGGGAGCACAACCAAGACTGAAGATGAGGTGAAACCTGAAGATGAGGTGAAAGCCTTGAAACCGGTAGAGTTATACCGTTACAAAAAAGTGGAATGAACAGTGTTTGATAAAAATAAATTACAATGTCTTTAAACCCCCACAACGTTAATGCCTTAACTATAAACAACATATCTTTTCGTTTCAAAATATCATTCCTTTGATCCTACTATAATTTCCTTGGTCCACTTTATATACATCTCATAACTTACATTTAAATTTATTTCATTTCAACAATGCTTAAATGTATTCTTAATATTAAAAACGCATAGACAATGAATAGTCCGAATAAATCGGCATAATTAGTGCTTTTTGGTGTTTCAATGCAAGACACCACAATCAGGAGTTCACACAATTTTTAAATATAAGCCATCCCATCTGCAAGCCCAAATACTCCTGTTGCAATAGCAACCACACTCGACACTGCCTGAATTTTTCACACCCTTTATTGAATTCGGCATCCCACGGGAGTCAGAGAGGCGTATTGTCTTTGAGCAAAATATGCTCTAACTTTAAGCATACTACCTTGATCAAAGAGTGTTAGGACTTTATTCATAAAATCGAAAATACAAGTTTATTTATCAAAACCGATATGGTCCCCTTCAAAGTACTACCCATCAACTGCAACGCACTTACGCCAGCGCTTGATCCAATCCTCGAAACACCGCCGGTACTCAATTTTCGGTATGTCCACCAGAGCTGTCTTCGATTTTTTCATGATATCCTCTCGGGTGCTGTAACGCGTTCCGCTAAGCGGTTTTTTAAGTCGGTTGAACATGAAAAAGTCGCAGGGAGCCAGATCAGGTGAATTTGAAGGCTGCTGGATAGTATTCGTGTTGTTTTTGGTCAAAAACTCATGGAAATCATGTCTTTCGCGATTTCAACGCGGTTTTTTTTTTGCATGAAATTGAGGTCTTTCGGCATCAGTTTTGCAGCGACACGTCTGAGGCCCAAATCACTAACCAAAATGTCTTGAACAGATCCATAAGCGATGTTCAAGTCCTCTGCCAGCTCTCTAATGGTCAATTTGCGGTTTTCGGCCAACGTTTCTTTGATTTTATCGATGTTTTCATCGGTTTTCGACTGCTACTGCGTTCGTCCTCCTCGACCGACTCACGACCACTTCTGAAGCGTTCGTGCCACCAAAAAACACTTCTCCAACATTTCCAAGGTCTGCGGACCGTTAAATCCGGTTTTCACACAAAATTTAATGCAAACTCGTTAATGCACAGTTGATGCCATTTTCAAACTTGTAAAAAATCGAAAACACGGACAAAGGTAAATGTACTCAGTATAGCGTAACTTTTACAAATCTCAAGATATGACGCTGAAATTTGGAGGGCAGTGTCAATGATAGATGTGGTAACCTAACAAAAAAAAACAATCGGGTGACTGACATCGCCACACGGTGGCCGGTCCTAAAACTTTTTGATGTAGATGGTAGTGCATATTTGATCAGTTGCATTACATGTAGTGTCTCTACTCTGCCTTCTTTTCTTGATTCTACCTTTTTTTTCTTGATCCCAGTGTCAGAGAATGGATTTCAAGTGTAAGATGGCTGAATTAAGGATCGATACTCCTTGAAAAGTTCCGCTGTGGGATACCGGGTAAGATGTTTATTTCATTATTTATATGTTTAATTTTTGGGAAACGTGTACTTATGTAACATACGAGTACTTCTGTATATTTACTTAATTTCAAAATAATCTCTATCTTTTTATTCAATACAATTAGAAGTTTCCTTCAATGAGTTGCATTAATCAGAAAATATCTCTTTAACTTCTTCTTCTCCCTGGCTCCATCCCAACTCATTGTCTGCGAAGACTGTTGGGGTCAGCTCTCCTCGTCTTCAGGTTGTATGCTCTTCTGTCCCGGACTACGTCCCCTAGGCCGTGCCTCTGCATCAGGTTATCTTTTTGCACCACCCATAAATTCTTTAGTCTTCCTCCGGTTGTTATTCGAGGAAGATTCATGGAGATTGCCTGGTTCACAATGTGATTGGGTGCTCTGCGTCCAACGTGCCCATACCATCTCAATTGTATGGGCACGTTGAGAAAAATATCTCTTTAACAAATATTTTAATGTGGCTTAATTGAATTTCGACATGATTTATATCTTATTCTACAGAAACCTCTTTAACAAATATTTTAATGTGGCTTATGTGAATTTCGACATGATTTATATCTTGTTCTACAGGAAAAGACCTCTCTAACAAATATTTTAATGTGGTTTAATTGAATTTCGACATGATTTACATCTTATTCTACAGAAAAATATCTCTTTAACAAATATTTTAATGTGGCTTAATTGAATTTCGACATGAATTTCGACATCTTATTCTACAGAAAAAGATCTCTTTAACAAATATTTTATTGTGGTTTAATTGAATTTCGACATGATTTATATCTTATTCTACAGAAAAATATCTCTTTAACAAATATTTTAATGTGGCTTAATTGAATTTCGACATGATTTATATCTTATTCTACAGAAACCTCTTTAACAAATATTTTAATGTGGCTTATGTGAATTTCGACATGATTTATATCTTGTTCTACAGGAAAATACCTCTCTAACAAATATTTTATTGTGGTTTAATTGAATTTCGACATGATTTATATCTTATTCTACAGAAAAATATCTCTTTAACAAATATTTTAATGCGGCTTAATTTAATTTTGACATGATTTATATCTTATTCTACAGAAACCTCTTTAACAAATATTTTAATGTGGCTTATGTGAATTTCGACATGATTTATATCTTGTTCTACAGGAAAAGACCTCTCTAACAAATATTTTATTGTGGTTTAATTGAATTTCGACATGATTTATATCTTATTCTACAGAAAAATATCTCTTTAACAAATATTTTCATGTGGCTTAATTGAATTTCGACATCTTATTCTACAGAAAAAGATCTCTTTAACAAATATTTTAATGTGGCTTAATTGAATTTCGACATGATTTATATCTTATTCTACAGAAAAAGATCTCTTTAACAAATATTTTAATGTGGCTTAATTGAATTTCGACATGATTTATATCTTATTCTACAGAAAAAGATCTCTTTAACAAATATTTTAATGTGGCTTAATTGAATTTCGACATGATTTATATCTTATTCTACAGAAAAAGATATCTTTAACAAATATTTTAATGTGGCTTAATTGAATTTCGACATGATTTACGAGTACATCTTATTCTACAGAAAAAGACCACTTTAACAAATATTTTAATGTAGCTTAGTTGAATTTCGACATGATTTATATCTTATTTTACAGATAAAGATCTCTTTAACAAATATTTTAATGTGGCCTAATTGAATTTCGACATGATTTATATCTTATTCTACAGAAAAATATCTCTTTAACAAATATTTTAATGTGGCTTAATTGAATTTCGACATAATTAATATCTTATTCCGTAGAAAAAAACCTCTTGAACAAATATTTTAATGTGATTTAATTGAATTTCAAATGACTTCTTTCTTATTCTACAGAAAAATTCATTTTTGTCATATTTTAGTTATATATTCAGTCATATAATTAATATTTCAATGCTTATCCTGAATAATTCAGCTCACACTACCTCTTAGGCTTCACAATTTATTATCACGCTCTTTTCCCCACTTCGGACCTGACTTCTCACCATGGGATTGTTTATTAATGCAAATATTCATGGATTTGCGAGAAGTGATAATTTATGAATATGAATACTTTTGATATCGGGATCCGCAAATTACGTTTGCAAATTTATTTATGATAGATGTTCTCAACTATTTTCCACTTGTTTAATGGTTTTCGGTGTTGTCGCCATGTTTGGTTGATGTCAATGATGACCGACGTTTCGAAGGCATTATAGCCTTCATAATCAAGGCGATGTCAAAAACATTAATAATTTTTTTAGTATCATTAAGAAATGTGAACAAGAATGAAAAATCGTTCTTCTTTCGTGTGGCATCATTTAACAATCTTATTAATTCGGATTTATTTCATTTTATTATATTTTTATTTTATTTACATATAACAATAAATCTATAAAATACACAATTTGTGAAGAAAAAAAAAACAAGAAGTAGTTTAATTTGAATGCACAATTTTAAAGGATTTGGGTTTGTTGCCTTTCATTTATCATGTCCTCAATAAACTAGGGTTTAGCCTTATATGCCACTGAGGACATATTGCATGAAAAAATAAATCGATACATCTTTCCGATTTTTGACTGTATGAAACCCCGTTGCACATTCTCATCAACCTGACAAACAGTGACACTCAATTACATATGTATATATATCACGCGAATCAAACCCCTCACACTTCATCACTCCAGACAGACCAAAACGTTCATCCCACCATATACCGCACATAATCATAAAAAAAAATACCACATCCGAGAGTTCACACAATTTTTTTGCTATAAGTCATTCCTCTTACATATTGAAGAGCATGTTTGAGAGACAAAATTGTCTTTCCGTGGTTGCAGTCCTAAGACTGGTTTGCAGCAATTTGAACTCTTCTCCTCCATTCCCCCCTGTCCTGTGCGGCTCTTTTTAAGTCTGTATATGTTGAGCAGCGCACGTCCACCAACAGGTCCTCCAGGTACTCTCGGCGTGGGCGTCCCCTAGAGTTTGTCCCCTCGGTCATACCCTCCATTATGGCATGCAAGAGGCCCTCTTGTCGTATTATATGACCGATCCATCTTGCACGCCTTTCGGACAGGATCCTGAGCAGGTGCCTTCCTCCTTCGATTCGTTGGAGAACCTCTTCATTTGTGATGTGGTTTCTCCAGGAAATTCCTAATAGTCTTCTATAGGACCACATCTCAAAAGCCTCTAGTCTTCGTCTATCTCTTTCGGATAGGCACCATGTCTCGCAGCCGTACATCAAGATACTCCATACATAGGTCTTGATGAGGAGTATTCTCAGTTTTAGGTCTATATTATTTGATTCTATTATTTTCGACCTTTTATTAAATGCAAGTCTAGCCTGATGTATACGGCTGTCGACCTCGCTCTTGGACCGACCGTCCCATGTTATTTTGCTCCCGAGGTAGACAAACTCCTTGGTGTTCTTTAGTGGTTTACCCGACATCACTATTCTCATCTGGTGCTGCGCTCGGCCTACAGTCAGCAGCTTTGTTTTGTCTTTATTTATCTTTATTTATCTCATCTTTAAATTGTCTTAGGTTCCAGAAATCCAGCATTTGGGTTTATAACTACTGGAGTAGACACGTAACTCGCGGTTCCTCATAACACGTGTTCGCAACTTTATCACGTGTGAAGAGTAAACGACGCTCGCACGCGTGCTTAATAGTGCGAGTATCGTTACCAGGTGTATACTTTTACCAGACTGGGACCCATTTTATATTTTTCCAGGTACCATCAGGAATCAAACTCACCCCCTCAGGCGTCTTTCCAACTAGACCATGGGGATTACTTAAGTCATGAAAATTCAACACTGTATTTAACAATTTTACTCCATAGTTTGACCAGACAGTAGTGATATTGTGAGCTTCTGCAGATTACTGTATATAAAGGGGCTTTCAAATTGAGCGTTTTTTTTTATTCTTGGATAAAACACAGATGGCGTCGCGAACTTGCCTGGGTCTTGCCTGGGACATTTGAAAAGTGTAATGTATGACATTTATAAAAATGGAGTCGTATACAATACAACAACGCGTTCAAATTGTTGAATTATTTTATGTATTGTAATCTCCGGAAACGGTGATGTTAATTGGCCACCAAGATCATGTGATCTGACACCGTTGGAATATTTTCTCTGGGGTTACATGAGAAGCCAGGTCTATAAGAATGACCCCCGATCAATTCCTCAGCTGAAGGACGAAATTATTCGCGTTATTTGTGAGTTAGAACCGCAATTGTGCCAAAATGTTATCGAAAATGTTGACAAAAGAGTGGATATTGTTTTTTGTATTTAAATGTCATACATTATAAAGTGGAACTGCAAGAGGTGGACATTTGATGGATGTTGTTTTTTTGTATTTAAATGTCATACATTATACTTCAATGACCAATAAAAAGCTTTTTGAAATCAAAGCAAATTGTGTGTTTCATTCAAGAATTAAAAAACCGCTCAATTTGAAAGACCCTTTACATATGTTGTTTAAAGTGGAATAAACAGTGTTTGATAAAAATAAATTACAAACCCTTTATATACAAGAGTGTTTATAAAATTTAATTTATTAATAGCTCCAACTGTATGAATTATACTGTGTGACTTAAAATATTCTTTGGAAGCTGTATGTTAAATCATTCTTTTTTAACCACTTCTAAGTCAAGACCTAAAACAAAGCTTTCCTACTACAACTAGTCTTGTTATTTCGTTAGCAGAAAATATCCTTTCTTTTTTTTTACCGGATTTTTGATAGAATTTCTTGTGTCTATACCGTATTGTTAAAGAATTTTCCATTTCGCGAAAGTTTTCCAAGAAAAATTCCCGGAAACTCGACTGGGTCGTGTTTGAACTTCCTTTTTCCGACAGATGGGCAACAGGACACGCAGTCAGCTTGCAAGAGAAGTAGAGAAAAAAAAATAAAAAAAAATGTGGCAGGCAATTTATTATCAACTGTTCACTTAAGATAAGTGCAGCATCATATAGATACGGTTTGACAAGTATTCGATCTTTTAGACCAGGGGTCGGCAAACCGCGGCTCGCGAGCCGCATGCGGATCTTTCCATAGGCATTTGCGACTCTTCAACTACAGCTTCATCTCCACTCCTCAGCCTCATCAGAAGAGCATAAAAACGACCGCCGACCGAACACAAACACACAATCGTAATGCATATGATATTATCTACCTGCGTGTTTGCACCAGAACTGCCAAATTGTCTTCGAATGTAACATAGTAGCAAGTCAAATGTAACAGAGTAGCAAGCTGACTTCTGCAATATCAATTGCAATCGATGAGTCGTGTGACATAAGTGACACAGCACAAGTATTACTCTTTGTGCGATATGTCTGCACAAGGTCCCAAAATAGAACTTCTAGGACTGCCTCCGCCGCAGAAAAGTTATGTTGCGGCTCTATGAAAATTTTGATATTCCGTTTACTTAATATTGGGCTCTTCTCACTAGAAAGTTTGCCGACCCATGTTTTAGACGATTTATAGTGACTTTAACTATACTAAGTGGCTGGAACTGTACTAAGCTTGTAATAAGCTGAGTACTTGTAAGATATTTATTTTTAAGAAACTATTTTCATTTATTTTCTTTTTTCAATACAGGCTAAGTCCAATTACATTGAAAAATACAAAAATTGTTAATATTTAAAAACATTATTAAATATACACACATGCAAACACATACACACATATATACTCAGTCACTTAAATACGTTAACGAGTGCTTTCTAACGCACCCAATCCTGGAAGATAATTTTCTTTTGCTTTTGGTAATGTGATATGAAATATGTCAAGGCCCTTCTGGTAATGTGATATGAAATATGTCAAACATATGTGATTAAGAACAGTTTTTGCCGGCGCAGTCTAGTGTAATTGTTAGGAACATTTAACGCTAATCTTTGTAACATAGTAATGCTGGACACTTAACTACTGCTGGAACGAGTATAACTTCTTGAGAGTAAGAAGAGATCTGTGTCTCCTGGTATACGTTATCAAACTCGTTCGAGGAGTTGTGAGCTGTCCAGCATTAATTACTACAAAGATTAGCGTTAAATGTTCCTAACAATTATCATACACTAGACTACGCCGGCAAGAACTGTTCTCAATAACATACGCAAGAACGGGTCTCCCAGCCGCTACGCCCGTTAAATGTTCCTAACAATTATCATACACTAGACTACGCCGGCAAGAACTGTTCTCAATAACATACGCAAGAACGGGTCTCCCAGCCGCTACGCCTGTTGGAAGGGCCTTAACTGTTTTGAACGGGACTGCTTCGGATATTGACATATTTCATATCACATTACCAAAAGCAAAAGTAAATTTTCTTCTAAGATTGAGCGCATTAGAAAGCACTGATCAACGTATTTAAGTGACTTTGAATATATGTGTATCCATATGTATGTTTGTGTACGCATTGTGTATGTTTATGGGTGTATGCATTTACATCATGTTTGTGTGTGTATGCATTTATATTATTTTATATATATTTTTTATTGTTAACATTTCTTGTGTTTTTCAATGTAATTGGGTTAAGCCTGTTTTGAGAAAATAAAAAAATAAAATTAATAATACCTCCCTAAACGGACTGTCTTCAAGTGTTTCCTTAAGCTCCACACGCCACCCATATCTCTGTCTAAGAAGTAGACCATGCCACGTCATAGGATCAACAATGGTAGGATCAACAACAAAAATCATAATAATCCACTCTTTTGAATCTATTGGAAATAACCGATTTATTTGAAAACAGAAATCGACCTCAAAAAACTACTCCCCCAAGGATCATCTCTCAGATATAGATTCGAAAGAAACAATGGAGACGTCACATTAAGCGAGTTAAAAATAAAGATACAGTACCCGGCGGAAAAGAAATACACATCGGGCTTAAGAAAGAGACTGTCGGCCATAATCGGCAAACTTCGGCTTTGTAGAGCGTCGTCTCTGTCATCCATACACGTGTTACGTCGCGATTTGTCAGTCGTTCTCAAGCATTCAAGGGTGTGGTCGCTCCGTGAGACGACGCTCTACAAAGCCGAAGGTAGCCGATTATGGCCGACAGTCTCTTTCTTAAGCCCGATGTATATTACTTACCGCCGGGTACATAGCTTGAAATCAATCCATTTACGACAATTAAGCCAGTGTAGATTTTTTTAAAACGGACTAAAATCAAATATTTATGACTACAGCTTAGCAACCACATATATATCAGCTTAGCAACCACAAAGAAAACAGAAAAAAGTGTAGAAATTTGCTAACTAGACAAACAAGAGTAAATAGAGTTGAAATAATCCAGACGCTTATAATCCAAAATCCGATATCACAATGAAATCCTTTGCACCATGCAATCAGCATGAACTGTGTTTCTAATTTAATTAAATTTCTTTAAAAATTTCCGAATCATAATAAATAGAATAACAATAATCCAGAATCCGGTATCTCAATTAAATCCCTCTCACCCAGCAATTAGCATGGACTGTGTTTCTCTTGTTTGTTTATATCTTATGCAGTAAAATAAAAATAAAATGAAAAGAAGTTGTGTACCATTGCCTACCATTAAAAAGAAAAACAAAATGAAGATGAAATCTCGATGACAGAAATAGTTATAAACACCCTTTCAGGAGGCTCTGAGAACAACTATCGTGAATTCATGCCACCCTTTGCTTTTTAGAACTTTCGAGTTAACCTCATTCCAGCGCTTTGGAAGTTTTCTGAGAAAAGTTCCGTGGAACATGTCTCGGAGTCTCTGAACTTTGGATGAATGACAGGACAAGGTTATCCACCCAAGATTAACGGGTAATAACACGTTTTGATAACAAACAAGTTTCGTTTCTCATCAGAAAGTCTTACTTGTCAATTAAAAAATATAAACAAAACCATATTCTGAAAGAGAGAAATGGTGAAAATCCTTTTTAATATGAGAGTATGCATGACGAAGTGTATGGACGTGGAAGAAGCGAAAGATGAGTGTTAACATCAGTGCTTTTTTTTTGCGGTGGAGCGGCGCTCCATCACCTTTTTTACGGTATTAAAAAGCTTGATAAAAAGTGAGCTCCCGCACCTTTTTTTTTTAAAAAAAAAAAAAAGCACTGTCAATGCTTTTTTTGCGGTGGAGCGCAGTGGAGTGGCGCTCCACCACCTTTTTTACGGTTTACAAAAAACTTGACAAGAAATGAGCTCCGGCACCTTTTTTTTTTTAAAGCACAGGTTGACATAATAGTTAAGAAACATTAGAAAAACTCTAAAACCGTGAATGGAATGGATAAATCATCCTGAATACATATAGGGTGTCTCAAAAAAAAATTATATACACTTTTACACCGTGTCGTTTACTTGACCTTGCTGCAGGAATTTGTCATATCACGCATTCGTGAGGAGTTTAGGGATCAGGAGAACATTTATTTCCAGCAAGATGGTGCGGCGCACCTCCCCTCATCATGATGTGAGGGCCCACCTTGATGAACATTTGTCAACCAGATGGATTGGAAACAAAAGTAGCATTGAATATCCCCTGTGCTCCCTGGACCTCACGTCAATGAACTTTTTTATACAGAGACTCGTCAAACATAAATTTTATAACACAAAACAGGCAAAAGATAATTAATTGAGAGCAACCATTGAAAGAGAATGCTGCAAAATACGAAAACAAATAATTCGTGATGTTTGCGATTCCACGTTACCAGCAATGCATGGACTAGAAATGCAATAATTTAGATAACTTGCAATTATTAAAAATCCACTTCAAATTTATTTTATTCAAAGTTTTAATAAATAAATAAATACAGGTTTATTGATAGCAACATAGTATGTAATAATACATTTAGATATATTTCCAGAACACATTAAAAAACAGAAGTTATCAAAAGGTCTGGGCTCATCTAATAACATCCCCCCGGCCAAGATACACCCCACCAATATAGGGCGAGCCCAGCCACGGGGACACCAGATGTTTTTTACCCCATACCCTTGAACATGTAGAATAAGAAGAGAAAAAAACACAGAAAATAAATAGATGACAAAAAAATACATTCAAGAGAGAAGACATAAAAAGATTCGGGCTCATCCCACAAACATTCCCCCGGCCGAGATACACCCCACCAATGTAGGGCGAGCCCGACCGCAAGGACATCGTGGGGCTTCCAGCTCACACATATCTAGATTAAAAAACAAAAATCGTATGGTAGAAAACAAATTAAAAAGTAAACCCACATATACCACCTCCGGTTAACTGTCAGCAAGAACGAAAAAAAGAAAAGCCTCAAAGGAGTCCATATTTTGATCATGGATATAAATCTTAGATATACATGAATTAATACTGAGTTTATAATCATTTTAAGTGTCTATACATTGGTTTGGGAAACTCACATACATTGGTTTGGGAAACTCACATACATTGGTTTGGGAAACTCACATACATTGGTTTGGGGAACTTGGCTCGCAAGTTGACAGCGGCTTTTTTTGATCTAAGTTAGTAACGTTTCCTACATTTCCGAATTCCGCCCAAGACATATTATGATAAAGTGGGCTTGTTTATTTTCGCACCACGTTTCGAAATATCGATATCAAAAATAAATTAACAGACGGATGACGACCGTGGGCGGCGTTTACACAACTCTACAGAATGCGTTTTCAAAATATGAGAAAAATTTCTACTCCACATTTCCACGTCAGTCCGGTGTTATATAATGATCACGAATCAATTTTTTTTTTCATTAAACGAATTCCAGGGTTAACTATCTAAATGAAGAAACATTTTTATTGCAAATACAATCTGTAGGGCTTATTGCCAGGTGGCAATCTGTTCCAACTAACCAGACAAAAATAAATGAAGCAAATTACGTGGTCGCATAAATCATTCAAAAGACTATCCATACCCACGAAATTCATAAACACATACGTGAGCATATGCCCACGGACCCCACCACAAAGACGGACAATCACCCGAACATTATTTTTCATATAAAGTGAGATATCATCAATCAAAAAGAAAGGAAGGGATGGTGGAGAGGAAAGGAAAAGAAAAATCAGGAATGAAACACGTTATTTTACTGACTAGAAATTAAGAGTTTTTTCAGTCGCTTCTTAAAGCATGCCAAGGACGGAGCGAGTCTTATATTGGTTTGTAACTGATGCCAGAGTCTCACTGCATGGACAGTAAAGGACGACGTAAAAAAATAGTTGTGGATGGAAATTTATAAAACACTGAAATAAAATTTTTAGTCTATATAATACGCCTCCGTGGCCTAGTTGGTAAGACATCTGTCTCCCAGCCCAGGGGTTGCAGGTTCGATTACCATTATTTTTTTTAATAATATATATGACCGAAGTCATATACAGGCGGCTTTCGACTTTCGCACATTCTACTTTCGCACAATTCGCTACGAGTATTTCGCACATTTTTAAAAATTCTATTTTTTAAAGATTTTTATCGATAATGCAAAAATTGTTTGCTTTCATGCACTGCAGAGGTTGCATCTCTCAAGTTGGGGTACACTCTTGGTAAGAAAACAGTGGGAATTCTCTGTTATGTTGACGACGCTACACTCATAGCTGCAAATAAAAATGACTTACAGAGAATGCTCACAAAGTTCGATGAGTCCTGCTCAAAGTACAATATGATTATCTCCGTAGCAAAAACCAAGTGTATGACATTCTCCAAAGACCCACTAGAGTGAAGAATTTCAGTACGTGACGAGCCAATCGAACAAGCAACCCAGTTCAGATATATTGGCAGTGAACTGCTCAGCTCTCATGACCTCCCCAGAGAAGTAAGGCATCAGGTAGATAAAGCTGCAGTTGTGGCGGGCTGCCTGAGAGATGTCATATGGAGGAATAAAGATATGAGAACGGATAGCAAGGTACGCATTTATAAGACATGTATGCGACCTATCCTCACATATGGCATCGAAGCGAGAGCGGACACTGTCAGGACAAAAAGTATGCTAAGGACAACGGAAATGAGAACTCGACGCGCTATTGCTGGGAAGACTTTGCGTGATCGTGTAAGGAACACCACAATCCGAGAGGTCTGTGAGGTCCAAGGTGTGGTCAGATGGGGACGACAGCATCGACGATACTGGTACCAACATATACAGAGTATGAATTCCACAAGAATTCCATACATAGCTCTGCATGAGGTGACGGATATATGGCGTCCACCAGGGAGACGCCCGAAACAATGGAGAGATAGCTGGAGTTCAGCGTCACAGGAGGACAATCCTGCAGTAACATACTCTTGAGTCTATAGAAAGTTTAATTAGAAGAAGAGAGTGTAATATATTCTCTGCTACACGTATTTTTACTTTCTTTCACGTGACTCTCTTCAATGATTTCTGATCGTTCGAATTAAAAAGAGCCTCGAGGTAGGGGGTACAAATATGTTTCTCGGGGGTTATTGCAATAAGTGGAAGAATAAAGTAATAATTTATTAAATACTCGAATATGGTGCTCTCGAAAGCTAAAGCCAAAACCTTTGATATGTATCTCTTGTTTAACGTTTCTCATTCTTTTCAAGAAAGCAATTCTTTTAAAGATAAAACTCAATTAAGTACAGTGAAAAAAAAAACACAAATTTCCTCGGAATGGGGATTGGAATAAAGGGACTTTCACTCCATACGGAAAAGCTCTTAAAATAAAGATTGATTACGAGAGATTAAAGAGACGGCCCCGTCACCGGAGAAATGGCACTTGAGATAAAAATTAAGGGCGCTCTTAACATCGGCCGTATTTTTAATATCGAATCGAATACGATTTCGGGACATGTCACTTTTTTTCATCTTTTGAACAAATCTATTTTCGGTCATGCTTAAGAACTCCTCAATAATTTAGAATTTATTTATTTATTTATTGAATTAACGACACAACAGTGTCTTTTTACACAAATGATCATGTGACAGGTTATACAAGTACTTAAAATTATTGACAAATAATACAAAACTTTATCTTAAACTAACATGAAGATACAAAAAGCAGTAGTAACAATAAATTACAGTCATCGTTTTAAAATTATTTAATAATCTTTGAGAATTTTGTGGGAATTTTATGGATATATATTGAGATATAGAAAACACATGGCCTCATTAGTGGAACGAGGTGCAAGTTGCTTTGCAGAATTAAAAGCTTCACACATGTTGATGCAGGGTTACTCAACTCCAGAGGCAAAATATTGTCCTTAATATTTGGTTTATATTACGTTATTTATATCAATAAAGGAGAGCACAAAGTTAGTAGCTATTTCTAAATATTGTTGTAATATTCTGGCGAATTGTTGTGATCTCAGGATGATCACCATGTCCTTTTTGGTAAGTCGTCTATCTGTCAACCCGAGGATTGTAAGCTCGATTTCAATAGGAAGCCAGATATAAAACAATATCCCAGTCTGAGTTTCACATAAGGCTTCTTTAATATATTTCTAGTTAGTTGGAAGAGATTGCCACGTGGGAATAAGATGGACAGGTTGTACTGCATACAACGAAAGTATAATACAATTGTTTTTCTCTCCGTCGAATCGCATGAAAGGCACTGAGTAGGTAAATCCCCTAGATTTCTGTGCGGAAGGTAACCAGTTCGAACCTCGCACTGTGCTTTTTTTCCGTCTAGTATTCTGGAAGCATTCGAAATGTGGATGCACCGGAGAATGCTACGGATACCCTGGACGGATATGGTCAGCAACACGAAGGTTCTTCAAAGAGCCAAAGTTGATAGAGAGTTGCTGACTAATATTAAAATCCGAAAGGTGTCCTATTTGGGTTATGTACTTAGAGGAGCAAAGTACAAATTACTGCACCTGATCATCCAAGGCAATGCAGAGAGTCGAAGAGGTGTTGACAGGAGGCAAATCTCCTGGCTCCGCAATATACGTGATTGGACTGGTATAAGGAGCGTTGGGGATATTTTTCGGGCTGCTGGGGACAAAGATGCCTACTCTCAGGTGATATTAAACGTTGGAGGAACCTGACATGACACTGGGAAAAAGAAGAAGTATTCGGGGGTATAAGGATATCTATGGAATGCGTTTCGGGATAGAGAAGTTGGCGTTCTGTCTACTCTTCTTACCCCGATTGGAAAATGTAGTGATGGTATGTAACATATATACTCGTATGTTTCCAATTCATAATTTATTTTCAAATAAGAATACAAAACAATATTCATTTAGACGTAAAAAACGTTAAGCGTGAAAGAAGAAGATAAAGGAAAGTATGGTGGAAGAAGTGAATGATATGTTGAAAAAAGAAAACCTAGAAAGTCAGAGCAATCTTATGAGTTGTAAAAGAAAGTGTATGGATGTTAAATAAGCGAAGGCTTTGTCGAGATATGAAAGTCTTACGGTCTATGGCTTTTGCCTACCCCGAAAGGGAAACGGCGAATTGATGTGTTTTATACGAGGTTGTATGTTTAAATAAATAAAAATTTTTTTTTAAATATTATGTCCGGAATGTAGTTTCGTTCTTCTCGGTATAGATGTAGGACAAAACTTTCGTTGCTAAATTCTGCCAAGTGTGCTGAATATACGAGTATACTGTTGTGAAAGGTAATATTAAATTGCTTCCATTATTTTTGCGTCATTTAAAAAAAAAACGACGAAACAAAAAAAAACATCATATTCACAGTATATGTCCGCTATGGTAAAGGGATTATGCGCGTCAAATGTGGTTAAAAAAGTATATTGTTGTGAAAGATAATATTAAATTGCTTCTATTATTTTTGCGTCATTTTAAAAAAACCGACGAGACAAAAAAAAACCATCATATTTACAGTATATGTCCACTATGCTAAAGGGATTATGCGCGTCAAGTGTTGTTAAAAAAGTATATTGTTGTGAAAGATAATATTAAATTGTTTCTATTATTTTTGCGTCATTTTAAAAAAAACGACGAGACAAAAAAAAACCATCATATTTACAGTATATGTCCACTATGCTAAAGGGATTATGCGCGTCAAGTGTTGTTAAAAAAGTATATTGTTGTGAAAGATAATATTAAATTGTTTCTATTATTTTTGCGTCATTTTAAAAAAAACGACGAGACAAAAAAAAACTATCATATTTACAGTATATGTCCACTATGCTAAAGGGATTATGCGCGTCAAGTGTTGTTAAAAAAGTATATTGTTGTGAAAGATAATATTAAATTGTTTCTATTATTTTTGCGTCATTTTAAAAAAAACGACGAGACAAAAAAAAACCATCATATTTACAGTATATGTCCACTATGCTAAAGGGATTATGCGCGTCAAGTGTTGTTAAAAAAGTATATTGTTGTGAAAGATAATATTAAATTGTTTCTATTATTTTTGCGTCATTTTAAAAAAAACGACGAGACAAAAAAAAACTATCATATTTACAGTATATGTCCACTATGCTAAAGGGATTATGCGCGTCAAGTGTTGTTAAAAAAGTATATTGTTGTGAAAGATAATATTAAATTGTTTCTATTATTTTTGCGTCATTTTAAAAAAAACGACGAGACAAAAAAAAACTATCATATTTACAGTATATGTCCACTATGCTAAAGGGATTATGCGCGTCAAGTGTTGTTAAAAAAGTATATTGTTGTGAAAGATAATATTAAATTGCTTCTATTATTTTTGCGTCATTTTAAAAAAAACGACGAGACAAAAAAAAAACTATCATATTTACAGTATATGTTCGCTATGATAAGGGATTGTGTGCGTCAAATGTGGTCAAAAAATTCGTCATGATGTTAGGACGTTCGAAAATGTTGTCAACTCTTGAAGGTCAATTATTACTGATGTCGACCAAATCAATGTTTTGAATACGCGAGAATGTGATACCGAAAATATTAAAAACTGTCGACAATATTAAGTAAAATGTAATAAAGAAAAAATGTGTTTGAATTTGACCTTACGATACGAAATTAGTTTCCAGAAAACCCAATACATATAATTACAGAAACCCTCCTGTAAAATTATACTATTTCTGGTTACGAGATTTTACCTCAAAAGGCTCGATACACTTTCACATTATTAAGGGAAATATGAGTAAACATGTTTTCGCAAAATAACCCAGACTTGAAATTTTCACACTACTTCAAATATACAAAATAACAAAAGATACAAGGGATGAAAAATATCGAAGCCTAAAAGGCACCTCCGCTCTGCTACCCCCCGATCCCACTGTGGTTTTTGCGAGGAAAATTTTAAATATATCTGCAAAAAAGATCTAAGCCACAAATTCAATCCTTTTTCTGCATTGCATGCTCAATTGTGAGATTTGTTGTCCTCTGATACCAAGATCACGAATATATGTACAAAATCACGACAGAAATATTATTTGTTCAACGTGTTTTCGTGTTTTTCGTTCCAAACCTCTAATTTTGCAAAATTTCAATATTTTGCGTCAATATTTTTCAGTTTGAATGAATGTCTCAAACTCGGCCCATCACCTATCTCCATCCGTCCTGGTCATAGGTCATGTTGAATGCACCGCTTAAAGAGAGTCCTTTATTCGATCCTTCCATCTAATAGACTGTGCACTGACCGGTCTATATTCATAAAAACCAAAATCCATCGCGTGCTTGGCCTCTATTATGTCTCGAACTCAGCGCACCCCTTATTTCCATCCCTCCCGGTCTTGGGTCATGCTGAATGCAGCGATGAAGAGGGTCCTGTTAAGTATTCCTTCCCTGTGATGTGTAACTAGTACACATTGCTTCTAAAAACTTTAATATCTCTATAAATATAATAAATACTGGGTTCAGATTTTAGGTATTCCTCCGTAATACATTTACGCATTGAATGAAAAAAGAATATTACGGTGAAACCCCGTTTTTACGTTTTTGAAAGGACTGATGACAAAACGTAATTAAAGGGAAAACGTTGATTCGGGGCTAGAAAAAAAAATTGAAAATTGTTTTTTATTTAGATAATCACGCTAATCGGTTTGGTACATATTTTTGTGCTGGTTTACAGCTCTTTCGATCTTATAAATCGATAAGAAAGTTTCGTCTTGTACGTTTGCAATACTAGTAAAGTAGCTTTTAAGGTCTTCAATATGCCTCATAGCATATTCTTTTGTTGGAATTGGATGGATTAAGTTTACCTCTTCTTCACCAGATAATTCTTGGTCGGATAAGTTTTCGTGGATGTGACTGTCCACTATATCATCGATATCCATAACTTCAGATGTCATCACAATTAGAGTAGGAACATCCTATCGTCTGCTTCCAATCTTCAGCCGTCTCCAAATCAACACTTCGAGATTCCCCGCAAACTGATCTATAAACCACAGAGTGCATCTTCTTGAAACCATCTATTCAGCCGTTTGATGCAGTAAATCCTTCGATATTTAATCGAGACAAAATTTCCAGGGTCTTATCTCGAATTGATGGACCGTTGACTGGCATATTGCTGGAACGCGAGCTGACAAACCATTCTTTAAGGATTTCTTCCATTTCATCGTATTCTGAAGGTCGTATGTACATGCGTTTTTCGCCATGAGTCCAGATTGCATCGCACTTTTTTCAATCGATCCGCGAGTTTTTATTATCGTAGCCAAAGTTGTAATGGGTATCCCCAAATCACGCACGAGCGAAACACGTGAACCAACGTGCTAATTCACTTTTTCGAGAATTTTCCTTTTCTCTTGAATCGATAATGTTTTTCTTTCCTGAGACATTGTTTGAAGCGATTCAACGAAAAAAAACGAAACATTAAAAGGAATGAAAAAAAATGTCAATTGACACACGAAATACACGACAATTGAAATTGTATGTACACGACCGACACGTTTAAAACACAAGCACAGATTGACATGCCTATACAGTCTGCCTGCCTCTGATTCGCTAAATTTCCCACCAATTGCATCGTATTACACGACTCGTGTAACCTTGACCATGAGCGCTGCAGGAGCACACGTGTCTATAAATAGAAACAACATATTTCTGCTTCCTAATATTCATTTCAAATATTTTAAATCGTCGCGCATCTAATTAAATAAGTTTATAGATTGATTTGCATTTTAAATATTTCAAACTTAAATTGCGAGAAATAAAAACGTAAAAGCGGGTACTAAATGTACTAAAATAAAACGGGATTGAGAATAATTTAACGCAAATAGCGGGAAGTGTGAATTCGGGGCACATAAAAACGAGTTTCACTGTAATAATAATTATCACTTATCGGCCACATCAGAGATATTTTGTGAAAATCGGGAATAAATTCACCAATACAATCAAACGCGTGACTGTGTGTGACGTAGGTATATTCATTCTAAAAAACCGCTATGGGTGAGGAAGCGACGCTATTCACATCTCACTCTCACTCTACTTCGGTATATGAAAATGCAAGAATATAATCTCAGTTCAGAATCTTCGCTTCTATCGCTTCAGTAGCTCTCGGGCATCCATTTGAGGTGGTCTCTTCGCCCGTTTTGTGAACGTCGGCTGATGTTTTTTTCATGTTTTCAGCAATTAAATTTCAATTGTTATCACTTTTGACTTCAAATTTAATTTAAGCGATTGGTAATGAACATTCTTATTTTTTCGATTTTAAATCGCTCATTTTTACATGTGTATTGAATACACAGCACCGGAACGCGCGGTTTTTTTAACATAGGAAGGGAAAGGTTAAGGGAAGACCTGACTGAAGCAAACATAAATCGAACCTGCAACCCTCGTATCCGAAGACAGTTGTCTTACCAACCAGACCACAGAGGCAATAGTGATGCGTTTGAAAAATTTTCAAAGCTAAAAGAAGAAAATAACGAACTAAAATGGTGTCTCAAGCTTGCTAAAAAAGGTGAAAGCTTTTGGATATTTTTCGCGTGTATAACCTCAATTCTCAGGAGTAAAGGTGGGGGTGTATAGACGCCAGGATGGGGTTACAGGGGAGCCCCTTCCGTCTTCCCCACGATACCTAATAATATCCGGGGTAGGAATAGAGGATTAATCCAATTTAGGGAGAAAATTACCGCCACTCTTCGAACTGGGACACAAAACTTTAGGGGATGCGGTGGGAGAAATTAGTACGCATAACTGTGTGTACTTTGTTCAGAAAGGTTATGACATGGAGTCCTGATGTAATTTATATTCTTATTTAATGCTTCTCAAATCTTTTTTTTTTATATTCGACATTTATTTTAAAATATTGTTTACTTGATCCGACCATACTTTCATTGGTCTGCCTATACCAAGCCTCCACTCAGATTTGCACTTTATGGTATATATTTGTGTTGTTAGTCTTTCTTCAGTAATTCGTTCTACATGTCCAAACAATCTCAGAGTGCTCTTCTTCATCTTACTCAACACATCAGTCTTAACCTTTCCTTCCCTGTGTTGGGTATCTTCTACACGTTGCTTCTAATAACCATCAATATCTCCATAAATATTATAAATACAAGGTTAAGATTTTAGGTATTCCTCCATAATATATTTACGCATTGATTTAAAAAATAATATTAATAATAATCAGAATTTATCGACTACATCGTATTTAGAGTAGGGACTTCCTATTGTCTGCTTCCAATCTTCAACCGTCTCCAAATCAACACTTCGAGATTCCCCGCAAACTGATCTATATACCACAGAGTGCCTCTTCTTGAAACCATCTATCCAGCCATTTGATGCCGGAACAAATTCGCATTTAAACGCTGTGAGTGCCTCGATCTTGGGTCTTGACGATAGGTGAAGAGTATGCGGGAAGCGCGACACTATATTCGCATCTCACTTTTGCATACTTCACTGAATAGCGAGGAGCTCAATTGTCTCAACCTCACAAGTGTAAGCCACGCCCGGGTTAGCCACCAACCCTGCCGCGCCGCAGTAGATGTTGGGCTGGCAACGAGACTAGATCTACGCCCGTTCCGTGAGCGTTGCCAGATGGTTTTTTAATGTTTTCAGCAAATAAATCTCAATTATTATAATTTTTAACTTCAATTATAATTAATTAAGGAGATTATCTATGAATGTTCTTATTTTTCAGATTTAAAATCGCTAATTTTTGATCGCGTACTCACTACCCAACACCGGAGCGCGCGTTTCAATTTTATCACCGTAAGGGAAGGGTTAAATTCACATTCATGAAGTAATTATTTCTTGAATCTTCGAATAGACTATAGTTTCACTCTGTGGTACCATTTTTTATACATAAAAGGAAAAATAAGTAAATAAATAACTTATTTTATATTTTTGTGTTCACCACAGGTTTACTTTAGGTACACAACTATTTTCGAAGACCACCGTCTTCATCGTCAGGTGAAGATAAACTAAATTGTTAAAATATATTCTGTACAAGTGTAAATAATATAAAATTAAAGACATGAGGTAGGGGAAGAGAAGGGGGGAGAGATGTTATACAATGGTGAATGGGGCGGGGAAAAATATGTGAAAGTAAATGTGAATCTTTAAGGCAGGGGGGGATTTTAAATTGGGAACATATTAAGCAGAGGGCTGTTATGAAAATTGGTTTGATTGTTGATGATATTTAAACTTCATTTTAAAGATTTTTTTATCTCGATTGTATCACATCTCTCCCCACTTATCTTAGAACTCATGTGTTAAGAACCCACCACTGGCTCTTTTATTTTCCATTAGTTTTGTTATAGTACATTGTACCGTTTATTTATAAATAAATAAATTTGTCGTTTCCCTAATAAACTAGGTGTTTGCCTGTATCTTACTGAGGACATACTCGTATTACATAGAAAAATAAGTTAAGGCTTTTTTCCGATTGTTGATTATACAATATCTTGTTGCAAACTCTCATAAACTTGAACGGTGAGACTCAATTACATGCATGTATCACGCTAATCAAACCCCGCATACTTCATCATTCCATACAGACCAAGAAGTCCATTCCACAATGTACCGCACAGAATCATCAAAAACACAAGACACTCAAGGTGTGAACACAAACCTTTGCTACAAGTCATCCCTCAACAACTCATTTCGCAATAACAATCACGCTCCGATACACTGCCTGAATTTTCCACACCCTTTTGCCTTTATTGAATTCGGTATACGATTGTATTCATTGTAGCCAAATAGGCATATTGCCTTTGGTAAATATATGTTCTAACTCTACAGATGGTGAAAAATTGGCCAGTTGCCATGCGTGTCATTTGTCTCCGCTGAGTTTACACTTTTCTTTCTTAATGATGTCAGATAATGGATTTGAAATGTAAGTTTGCTAAGTTAAGAATCCGATACTTTGAAGAGTTTCGCAGTGGGATACAGAGCAGGAAGTTTATTATATATTTATATACTTAATTTTTGGGAAACATGTAGTACGTGTATGTTGCTGAAATGCGCATGCTAAGATGGTCAGCTGGTGTGTAGGGTACCTAAGAGATCAAATAAAAAGTTCACACATTCGTGAAAGCCTAGGTGTTACAGACATCAACAGCAAGATGGAGGAGAGGTGATTGAGATGGTATGGGCACGTTGGACGCAGAGCACCCGATCACATTGTGAAACAGGCAATCTTCATGGATCTTCCTCGAATAACAACCAGAGGAAGACCAAATAATTCATGGGTGGTGCAAAAAGATAACCTGATGCAGAGGCACGGCCTGGGGGACGTAGTCAGGCACAGAAGAGCATACAACCTGAGAACGAGGAGAGCTGACCCCAACAGTCTTCGTAGACAGTGAGTTGCGATGGAGCCAGGGAGAAGATACCATAATGCTATAAATTATTTCATTTTTAATGCTATTTATATGTTAACATGATACTCGTATATATTGTTACAATGTTATTCAACAGTCTTCGCAGACAGTGAGTTGGGATGGAGCCAGGGAGAAGATGTAGTAAGTGCATGTGCTACTGTGTAAAGAATGCAACCTGTGTTAAGGTAAATCAAATGTAAAATAAATAAATATCAAACAACGTGAAACAGTGCATGAAATTTATGAAATAAAATAAATATTGTATGATGTAAATAAGAAAGGTTATACAAACTCGTCCGATTTGATGGTTAAACTTTGGAAACCGTCGTATTTAAATAACCAGATTCATTTGAATACTGTATCAACCACTCGGTTGAACTGGGAATTCCACCGCGGGTATATATAGTATATAAATATATACTCGTATATTATATTATAAACTGGTAAAGTTTAAACGAAAACTGTTTCGTGTATGATAAATGTTTATGTAAATAGGAAAAACGGCCTCAATGGACGGTGCTTTCCAATCTGGGTTTCAAGGACTTAAATGAATTTCTAAGAAAGCATAATGCCCTAGCGTCATTTATTTACTTGGTTTCTTCATCACGTCACTCCCCATGTATTATTCTGAGAGTACACATTTCTACAATGTTTACCTCTTTTCAGTCATGTTCCACGTCCAGATTATACTCCGATACATCATTAAATTTGATACTGGAGTACTTCTCTTCTTCTCCCTGGTTCCATCCCAACTCACTGTCTGCGAAGACTGTTGGGGTCAGCTCTCCTCGTCCTCAGGTTGTATGCTCTTTTGTCCCAGACTACGTCCTCCAGGCCGTGCCTCTGCATCAGGTTATCTTTTTGCACCACCCACGAATTATTTGGTCTTCCTCTGGTTGTTATTCGAGGAAGATCCATGGAGATTGCCTGGTTCACAATGTGATAGGGTGCTCTGCGTCCAACGTGCCCACATCATCTCAATCCATCCGCCTCTCTTCCATCTTACTGTTGATGTCTGTAACACCTAGGCTTCCACGAATGCGTGAACTTTTTATTTACTCTCTTAGGGACACACCAGGTGACCATCTTAGCATGCGCATTTCAGCAGTTTCTAGTTGCCTGGAGTAAGAGTTATACATCTTCCAGCATCCAGCAGGAGTACTGTTGTGGATGTAGGCAGGTTTTGATACTTTCCGGTTTGAGTGTTATTTACTAAGTTACTCAAGTTCCAGTATTACCAAGAATGAATGAGGCGAGACTGAGGTGAAAAGAATAACTGGAAGGGCAAAACATGCTAATTCAATGCTGGAAAACTTATGCAAGAGCAGGAATATCAACATCATGACGGAAATACGGTGACTTGGACACTAAGAGTAAGCGAGATACGTAAAATATTGTAGATGAATTTGAAATGTGGTGTTGGAGAAATATGTCACTAGCTTCATGGACAGCAAAGCAAACTAACGCCTCCATTCTCGAAGAACTGAGAACCACCGACAGATTGTCGACAATATGACTTCGACGAGACCTCCGATTCTTTGGGCACATTGCTCGTGGCCAAGGAGACAGTTTGGAGAGGTTTGGGGTTACTGGAGATATAGAAGAACGACGCACAAGAGGAAGAATCCCAATGCATTTGACTGACCAAGTGAGAAATGCAACTGGACTACCCTTAACAACTGACCTTCGAGCCGCAGACTGCAGGGATGGATGGAGAGGAGTCGTCAGAGACTATAATGGGAGTCACAATGCTCAATCATGAGCTTCAAGGCAGGGTGGATGGTTCGAGTGCACATGTTTAAGTCTCGCATTAAAATATATTAATATTTCCAAGAAACTGATCACATTAATAATGATATATTTTGACGACTTTCGTGCCTTAGTTGGTAAGACTCCTGTCTTTCGTGCCTTAGTTGGTAAGACTCCTGTCTTTCGTGCCTTAGTTGGTAAGACTCCCGTCTTTTCGCCCGGAGACTGCTTTTAAAAAAAATGTTTAAAAGGCTGGTTTTCACTTAAGATCTCATAAAGTTCTTTATACTTGGTTGAAGGAGATTGCCGCATAGCAAAAATACTAAAAGGTTGTACTGTATACCTTTGTATAAAGAAAGTGTTATGTTAACCCTTTATAGGGCAAGTTTTTATTTTTGAGATATTGAGTTTTTTGTTGAATAAATCATTATTATGTGTATCAAATCAACTTTATTTCTTCGAAAATGTGTTTTAAAGATATTTTTTTTATTTAAATGAGGTGGTCATATATGAGACCTGTGCCCATTTCAGGGGCTGCAAAAGTGATCACCAATGAATGTTTAGGTAATAATATCAAAGTTTAGGTTGTATCAGGAAATACAATTCTTATACGAGATATAATGAATGGTGATTTACTTATAATACCTATTTACATATTTGACAATAAATCGACCGGATGTTCAGATCGTTGCTACTTTAGGAACAACTCGTTCTTTAAAGGAGAGATGATGAGGATGATTGTTGATAAATAAAACTCGTTCGAAATCGGAATATGCAAAGAGGAATTTTATTGATAAACGTCGGTATTTATAATATTTTGGACGTGTGCGGGAATGCGCACGAGATATATCGCTGTCTCGTCTTTGCGCTTACAATATGTTTATTGTTGATGCGTAGGTATCCTTTTGTTTTGAGAGACAGCGCGAAAGATGTGTTGCTTTCTCCTTTCCTCATGGAATGCGGTTTCCGCTGGGAGTGAGTTGAATGACCGACCGCGTGGACTTTGGCATTGTTTGTCTCGCATTGTTAAGATGGGCAAAGGTCGTCTCGTGGGTTCAGTGATCGCGCATATGGTCGCCACACTACTGAACATGCAGCTAATTTCACGACGATCCGTCTTAAATAAGACCTCTGCCCGTCCACTACATTTGCCAATTTGACATTTGTGTTACTTAAAAACGTTTCATTAAGAAAATGAATCCTTATAAGTATAACCATAAGGGTGGTCGCATATGCCACCGATTTCTGCTTATGCCCGTTAAATGGTTAATGCTGCCTAACGCGATTTGTTTAATATTAACGGGTTCAAGTCCCGAGTTAGAGCACCCTTGAGGAGAATTTGCACTCTATGATAAATGGTGCTTAATAAAGTTGTTTTTTTTATTTAATTGGAAAAATAAGTTAAGTAAAAAGACTTCTATGATAATAAATATCAACAAAATAGAATATTCTCCACGAGGACCAATACAATGCATTTCCTAAGAACACAAAAGATCAATTATGCAAAACTTGGGCTCTAAGTTCCAACTAGTGTACTACCGAGTATAGATTATGTGCTATATACCAAGTCTAATGCAACTTACGTAGCGACAGAGACTGCTGCAGAGGACATTCATTGAACAAGACATCGTTATCTCGTGAAATGGAAGGTTTCTTTGCAGCCGCTTCTCCGCCGTTATTTCTACATCGCGCGGGAACATTCATACACCGAACGTTTCTTCGCAACACAACAATAAATGTTCAAACTACAAAACTGGGCAAGTTTTGTAGTTTGATAATTTATTGTTGTGTTATTTCAACCCAGAGAATATGGGTTCGATTGCTATCGATACACATATTAAAAAAAATATAATATATAGAAGTGTGTTGGTACCCACGATGATGTATGGAAGTTTAACTTGGACTTAGTAGAAAAGGGATAAGAGTAAGATGAATGCAGTGGAGATGTGTGCACTAAGGAAATTTGTGAATGTTTGAAAGAAAGCGAAATGAGGGTTTAGGAGAGATGGTTTGTTGATAAATAAAACTCGTTTAGATCGCAATGCGGAAAGAGAAATTTTATTGATAGATGTAGGTATTTATACCATTCTTGAATGTGTGCGGGAATGCGAGCGCGATATGCCGCCGTCTCGTCAATACGATTAATGTCGTATGTAGGTATCATTCAGATTTGGGAACTGGCGCGACAGATGGGCTGCCCTCTCGCTCTAACATGGAATGCGCTCCACCCCAGACAGTGAGTTGAATGACCGGCGTGTGGACCTTGCACTTGTTTGTTTTGAATTGTCAAGATATGCAAAGGTCGTATGCTCGGTCATTGACCGAGCATACGGACGCCACAAGGGTATCAGAAATTAATGCATGGATAAATTGATGTTTTATGTAGTAAGATGAAGAAAGGAGGTTTAAAATGGTTTAGACATGTGGAGAGAATGATTGATGTAAGAATGACTAAGCGATTATACAAGTCAGAAGTGTAAGGTGTGCGGTGCAAGAGGTAGACCGACGAAAACGTGGCTAGACCAAATAAACCAGATTTTGAAAGAAGGTAAAATAAGACTTTTGAACATAGAAGGTAAAGAAAGAGGTGTAATAGAAGATCGTCCATGGCAAGATGTACTCGTATGTGTGGTTGGACCAAATTAAGCAGATTTTGAGAGAGGTTTAAATGAGAAGTACGAATAATGGAAGATTGTGCGTGGATGTGGAAGAGGCGATAGTTGTGTGTATGCATAGAAAAGTTTGGCGATCAGTTCTCATTGCCTTCTCCGAAAGGGAGACGGCGCGATGGTATCTTGTTCAGCCGATATTTTCCATAAAAAAAGTATCAAAGAAGCTATTTGCAGGACACGGTAGATATTTTTAATCAAGCGGCGAATCGAAGCATTTATAAAGGACTTACCGGCAGAATCACATGGGAGACATTTTGCTACGAAATTAATTTTCCACGGATGAAAGGAGCCGTTCTCACGGGGTTTTATTAATATTTTATATTATCATCTCACGATCTCCAGTCTTCACTAACCATTCACCATAGGTGAGGGGAAAAAATCGAGAAAATTCAGTCTGAAAATTGTTGGCTCAGGTAAATACAGAAAAATTATATAGAAGTAAGTACGAGTACATGTATATACTATGCGTATCCAGAAAGTAAGTGTACTGAAGCTCTCACGACCGGATGGATTTTATTTTCGACATGTTGGCTACACTTTCGTGTAGCCTGACCCTTCCCCTCCGCAACGAGACCGGTTCGAGGTCAGTACGTTGAGAAGTGTCGACGCGACAACACGTTTTGTGAAAAATGTCAATCCGATATCCCGCCAAGTACGAAATACGCGGCGTCATCCGTTATCTCGTTTGGAAGGGAAAACCTCCGGTTGATGTGTGTTTAAGTGGTGTCGTGAGTTTAAAAACGGTCACGTCACACCTCTTCACCCTCCGCCAAAAAGTTCAAAACCACAATTTCAGCCAAGAAAATCATGGCATCCGTGTTTTGGGACTGTCAAGGCATAATTTTATTTGAATATATGCCTCAAGGGGAGACCATCAACTCTGCAAGATACTGTGAGACCCTAAAAAATTGCGGAGGGCGATTCAGAACAAGAGGAGAGGCATGCTGATAAAGGGAGTCTGCCTGCTGCACGACAATGCCAGACCACACACGGCCAACGCCACGAAGGAACTGCTCGCCTCGTTTAAATGGGATGTCCTGAACCATCCCGCGCATTCCCCTGACCTAGCACCTTCAGATTACTATCTCTTTACCTCCCTGAAGCTGCACATGGGTGGAAAAAGGTTTTCAACCGACGAGGAGGTAAAGGAGGAGGTGGAGAAGTGGACGGAGGGGTTGGCGGGAAACTACTTCGAGGAAGGCATCAAAAAGTTGATACCCCGCTTCACCACCTGCATTGAGAGGAATGGCGACTATGTCGAAAAATAGCTTACATATGTACTACGGTAACCACGTAATTTTTTTGTTTAAATAAAAAAAATTGTGACATACAAAAATTCAGTACACTTACTTTCTGGATATGCCTCGTATATACAATAACATATTTTTCAATTTAAATTGATACATATCATACACTATACATATCATTATGTCGTTTATCTTACGAGATAGGCAGAGAGGAGAGATCTTCAAACCATTAAACAGAGTTTTTTAATTCAAAGATTTAGGCGTAACCTTTGATGTCGGACTCAAGTTCGTTAATCATGTCTCGCGTTTGATATCAGATTGTTACAAACTACTCAGTTTTATAATGAGAATATCAAGAGAATTAAGCAGTACCGATACCCTTCGAAACTTACATAATTATCTAATTAGAACCAAATTAGAATATGCATCTACAGTTTGGGCTCCTCATCAGCTCAAATATAAAAACAATATACTCGTAGAACAAATACAAAAAAAAAATCCTCAGATATCTATGGTACAGAACAAAAGGCGATTACCCAAAATATGCTCACCGTGTTGAACATCTCGCGGTGTGTAACTATAGAAGCTTCGAAACAAGAAGGCAAGAATCCATTGCGATATTCCTACTTAAGGTTTTTCAAGGTTGCTTTAACTGTCCCGCGATTCTAGAAGCACTAAGTTTATATGTACCTAATAAATATAGCCGTGCAAGGAATCACCCTCTGTTCTACAGACCAACTTACAGGACGAATATCATGGCTAAACACTCAGTCACGCGTGGTATAGAGATATTGAACCAACTGAATGACACTGTTGATATATTCTCGGTACCGCCTAGCAGTATGAGAAGAATCCTGGCTAATATTCTTCCTAACGAATAAATACACTAAATCTAAAAGCAGACCCTCTTTATGTAACAGGAGAAATCCGTGCAAAGTGGATTAAAAAAGAAATCTATCCTAGCGCACAACTTTTGCCTCCTTGACATACATATATTTTGTCATTCACAATATATTTATTATTAATGCTTCTCACTTTCCTTCTTTCACAATCTGATCTATTTTATCCAGCCATGTTTTCCTCGGTCTACCTTTTCTACGCCCACCTTGCATTTGAGAGTTGTTTATTCTCTTAGTCAATATTTCGTCATTCAATCATTCCATATCTTCAAACACCGTTTCTATGGCGGGGTAGGGAGAGAGAATAAATCTTTATGCATTTCTATCCAAACACACAATTTTTGCCTCCGCCACATTCATACATCTCGTCATGCACGATATTCTGTTGTTCATATTTCTCACATAACCTTCTTTCAAAATCAGATCCTTTTGATTCAGCCACGTTTTCGTCGGTCTACATCTTCCGCACATACCTTACACTTCAGACTTGTATACAGTCATTCTTTCGTCATTCAATCTTTCCCCATGTCCAATTCATATTTAAGCTATTTTCTTCAACTTACATAAAACATCAATTTTATCCATGTTTTAATTACCGATGTCTTCATTCCGCTTTCTTTCAAACATTGACACTCCACAATTTTTTCTTATCGCATGCATCACCACAACCTTACATTTATCAATCTACTGCTACGAGTATGTTCAAAATTTCCTGCAGTCAAGGTGGGCACCAGCACACGTTTATGTATTGTAATTTTTGGTACTGTAGATATACTCTGGTTCGATTATATACGTTGTAGTGTCCCATTAACTTTGATTATATACGTTTTAGTGACCCATTGACTTCGATTATATACATTTTAGTGCCCCATTAACTTCGATTTTATACGTTTTAGTGCCCCATTAACTTCGATTATATACGTTTTAGTGACCCATTAACTTTGATTATATACGTTTTAGTGACCCATTAACTTCGATTATATACGTTTTAGTGACCCATTAACATCGATTATATACGTTTTAGTGACCCATTACCTTTGATTATATAAGTTTTAGTGACCCATTAACTTCGATTATATACGTTTTAGTGACCCATTAACATCGATTATATACGTTTTAGTGACCCATTAACTTTGATTATATACGTTTTAGTGACCCATTAACTTCGATTATATACGTTTTAGTGACCCATTAACTTCGATTATATACGTTTTAGTGACCCATTAACTTCGATTGTATACGTTTTAGTGACCATTAACTTCGCTACATGTCCTTCGATATCTTTCGTACGTTTTCCATCATCTGAAAATATATGAGCTTAATAATAGGATACCTCAACTTGCTCCAATCTTTCATTACTCACCCACACATCGCATTTACTTTTCCTTCCTCACTATTTTAACACTATGAATTTGGTTGCTCTACATTCATTCTCAGATTTTTCTCTTCATATCTGTCATAAAATTGACTTATCAAACTCTATAGTTCATCCTCATTCTCCGCTAAGAGGTTCATGTCATCAGTATACAACAATCCTCCCTTATTCCCATTCGTATGCCATCCATTGACCTCTGTAGTTCCTTCGTACATAAATCATGACATCTAATATGCAGGGTGAGTTAACACATCCATGCTTTACCCCTTTTGAAATATTAAACCATTCAGTTATGGAACCGATAATAATCTATCATTGGTGTTTTCATAAAAGTAATCAATAACATGTTATTTTACTTTTAAATATTTTTAATATTTACGTCATATCTTCATGAATTGCACAATCAGTTATCTGTTTTTTTTTTTGTAACACTTGTGTCTTGTATATGTCAATATGTTTAAAAAAATGCAATAAAAGGACATGACCTTTGCAGAGGTTGCGTCTCTCGAGTTGGGGTACACTCTTGGTAAGGAAGCGGTGGGAATTCTCTGTTATGCTGACTACGCTACACATGGCTGCAAATAAAAATGACTTACAGAGAATGCTCACAAAGTTCGATGAATCCTGCTCAAAGTACAATATGATTATCTCCGTAGCAAAAACTAAGTGTATGACATTCTCCAAAGACCCACTAGAGTGCAGAATTTCAGTACGTGACGAGCCAATTGAACAAGCAACCCAGTTCAGATATCTGGGAACTGTTCAGCTCTCATGACCCCCCCGAGAAGCAAGATCTCGGGTAGATAAAGCTGCAACTGTGGTGGGCTGCCTGAGAGATGTCATATGGAGGAATAAAGATATGGGAACAGATAGCAAGGTACGGATTTATAAGACCTGTGTGCGACCTATCCTCACATATGGCATCGAAGCGAGGGCGGACGCTGTAAAGACCAATAGTATGCTAAGGACAACGGAAATGAGAACTCTATATGCTATTGCTGGGAAGACTTTGCGTGATCGTATAAGGAACACCACAATCTGAGAGGTCTGTGAGGTCTAAGATGTGGTCAGATGGAGACGACAGCGTCGACGATACTGGTACCAATATGTACGGAGAATGAATTCCACAAGAATTCCATACATAGCTCTGCATTGGGTACCAAATGGATGGCGTCCACCGAAGAGTCCTCCGAAAAGATGGAGAGATAGCTGGAGCTCAGCATCACAAGAGGATAGTCCTGTAATAACAGACTCTTGAGTCTATAGAAAGTTGAAGAAGCAATAAAAGGGCAATTTATATAGCGCCTTTTAGAGAGCTAACTCACATCAAGGGTGCACTAACGCGGGTCTCAAATCCACAATCATTAATTACATCACATGTTACATCAAAAGGAAATAATAATAATCATCCAATTATACTCGTATAATTCGTCAAAAGTGAAATAGTAAAAAGGAGAATTTATACAATACCATTCAGAGAGCAGACTCTACTTCAAGGCTCTTTAGTTCGGGGTTCGAGTCCACTTTTACTGACTGATTAAAAATATTATAAAATAAATATAAATAAGTTGTGTTTAAATCTAGGAATGTAGCGGCTGCGGGCATTAGACAAAGTACTTCCCCATATCTGCATACGTTCAGAAAAAAAAAACAAATTTGGTAAGAAAACCGCAGAAAACTTACCAAACTGAGACGAACTACAAAGAAACCTTTGTAGATGTTCCAATATGTGATAGTACAATAACATATTCGGTTTAGATGTAATGCAGTACAGTGTTCGTATACCATCTTAAATTGTCTCCTCCATAAAGGGCTTGTCTTCAAATGCTTCCTAAATCTACAATACCACCCATATATTTATAACTAAGAGGCAGACTACAGTATCTAGAATGGCCAAAGATCTATTAAAATTTCTTGCTCTATTGAATCCAGGTCCCTTAAATTCAATAGAGAAGGGAATTGAAACCCAAAAATAAATTTAAAAAAAAAACAAAGAATTCAACCCCTAAAAATAAGATCGTTGTTAGAAAGAGAAAAAATAGGTTTTGTGATAGAAACGACAAATATTTCGACTATTATGAGCATATATATATATTTGAATAGTCTATTGAGTGGCGTAAAAACCGAAATCATCTGTATCTTGGAAAGGTGTAACGTACTATCAACGAAAGGCTTTATTTTATCAAAGGTCAAAGAGCTTCGTGGAATAAATGGGAATTAAGGGTCGTAATTAATAAAGATTTATAAAGATATATGATCACGAGTTAATTAAAGAAAGAGAAATATACCGATGAATGCGTATGAAGGGATGAATGGATAAAAATATGATAATATTTTTTTCTGACGTATACAATTTAAATACTTATTTTATATAATACATCGAGACATCTCGAGTTTTAATATCTTAAACGAATTGAAGGCAGAAAACTTATCACTAAATACTAAATCTTAACATTGTAACTTGTTTTATCAAACACTGTTAACGAGTATTCCACTTTTTGTAACGGTATAACCCTACCGTTTTCAAGGCTTTCACCTCATCATCAGGGAGTACAAGTAAGACGGAATTCTGTTCGAACTGGCACCGACATACTTACACACTTCTAACGGTAAACATTCGGGTTGAGGACTGGGGGTTGGGGGAGGCACGGGACGACCTCGGCGAGCAGCAGAGAGATTCTTGGTATATATGTGTTTACCAGATGTTCAGCTCGATGCACTGACTTCTAATTTCGACTTCGAAATTTCTAGGGCCTCTAATATGTCCAATTTATTTCCGTCACTACCGATATGAAGATAAGGTGAAAGCTTTGAAACGGTAGGGTTATATACCGTTACAAAAAGTGGAATAAACAGTGTTTGATAAAACAAATTACAATGTCTTTAAACATCCACAATGTTAATGCCTTAACTATAAATAATATATAAATTTTAACATTTTTAGTAATAAAGAAACTAATATAAAGTCAAATCTTATATTAATATGTCGTAAATATATACATACAATCACGCCATTCCCCTGTTGAGGTAGGCAGAGAGGACAAAGCGCCATACTTTCCTATCTCGTCATCTATATACTTCTACGATTCCCGTTTCCTTTTTACGTTTCCTTCTTTCAGATCATAATTCATCTGATCCAATCAAACTTTCCTTGGTCTCCTCTGACACGCCTTCTACTCACATTTACACTATATATCTGTTTTCTTAGTCTTTCTACATTCAATGTAATCTACTTCATCTTCTTAACACATCAGCCTTAAGGTCACATTCATCCCTTATCACTTCATTTCGTATTATGCCATACATTGTCACTCCATGTATTCATCTCAATAGACGCATTTAAACGGCTCATCTCAATCTATTATTTATAGTTAAGGCATTAACATTGTGGAGGTTCAAAGACATTGTAATTTGTTTTATCAAACACTGTTTATTCCACCTTTTTTGTAACGGTATAACCCCACCGGTTTTGTTTGTGCTCCCCTGGTGATGAGTTGAAAGCCTTGAAATCGATAGGGTTATGCCGTTACAAAAAAGTGGAATAAATAGTGTTTCATAAAACAAATTACAATCGTCACAATATTTTTCCACGTTCACGTTTCGTTTCGATACATTGACGCCAAAATACTGTTGTGGACGGACGATTCGAATATATGTATGGTTGGGTCCCATTGACTTTGTTTCCTATCGTTACACGCCGTTCGATACCCCTCTTAACTCTTCAATCATCTGTAAAAATACTATCCAAACAGTAGAATTCTCCAACTTGCTCCAATCTCCAATGTCGCATTAACGTTTCGTAGCATTGTCGTAGCTTCCTAAAATAAGGGTGTCACGTACTCTCCTTACATAACTTCAATATTCGGAGAGCAAGAGGTCCGATTCTGAATATAAATCGGTTATTTAAAAGTGATGGAATGCTATGGACGTTTTAAAGTTATGAACAATAAACTACTTCCTTATTACATTAATCCCCGCTTCACATGTTTCTATATCTTATTCCGAGGCTCTCTTCAGGCAAAATGATCCCGGTTGGTTGATTAATTCATTACAATCGTGCTGAATATATATTTTTAAGAAAAGCCATAGTTAAGAGCATTTTTTTGGTTATGATTTATTCAGTGCTTGAAAGCATTTTTTGCTGTCTTGAAAAAAATGGCAAATTTTTAGTTGCTTAATTTATTTCAATCATACAGAATGTTTATTATTATGAAATGTAGGTGATGATTTTTGATGGAGTTATACAACACTTTAGTTGCTTAATTTATTACAATCATTCTGAATATATCTTATTGTAAAAGTTCATAGTTAAGTTAGTTAAGTTTTTTTTTCGATAGTTTATGTTTTTTGCTACCGCAAAGAAAAAAATGTGTAAACAGTGTGGTAATGCAGTAAGTGATAGTGTGTCAAATGTGGTTTGAACAAAATCGCAATGGCGATACGACACTCAAACACGGTGTACGCTCTAGAAGGTCGATTACCACATATTTATTTCTGAGGTACAATTCAAGAAACACGAATCAGTACTTCAACATATTAAAGAGTGTGGCCAAGAGATACAATTGTCATAGACACCATTCATCGAGCATTCGGGCTTAAAACCATTTGATAAGGCACATAACTTGGAATTAATAATTTCACGTTTTGTCAATATTACCCCACACATGAACAGACAACAACACTTTCACACCCATAGCGCTTGTGAATATTGTCACTAAACCAGGATTTTTTTTTTCATTTACCACCGCTAAATCAAACTCGCAACACCCGGTTGGAAATCAAGTGTCATACCATCTAGGCCACAAAAAGTTGTCAGTTAATTAGATTAACCTTTCCCTTTCTGCGCTAAAAAAATCCACTCGTTCCGGTGATGTGTACTATATTCAATACACATCAATACATATGTAAAAATGAGCGATTAAAAATCGGAAATTCATAGCCAATAATAATATTCATAGCCAATCGTTTATATAAATTAAATTTCCAGTCAAAAGTGATAATAATTGAAATTTAATTGCTGAAAACATGACAAAAAAATTGGCCGACGTTCACAAAACGAGCGAAGCGACCACCTTAAATGGATGCCCGAAAGCTACTGAAGCGAGAGGAACGAGCGAACTGAGATTATATTTATTGCGTTCCCATATACCGAAGTAGAGTGAGAGTGAGACGTGAATAGCGTCGCTTCCTCACCCATAGTGTTTTTTTAGAATGAATATACCTACGTCACACGTTTGATTGTATTGGTGAATTTATTCCCGATTTTCATAAAATATATCTGATGTGGCAGATAAATGCTAATTATTATTAATATTATTTTTTTCATTCACTCTAGGCAACTAGAAACTGCTGAAATGCGCATGCTAAGATGGTCAGCTGGTGTGTCCCTAAGAGACAAAATAAAAAGCTCACGCATTCGTGGAAGCCTAGGTGTTACAGACATCAACAGTAAGATGGAGGAGAGGCAGATGGATTGAGATGGTATGGGCAGGTTGGACGCAGAGCACCCGATGACATTGTGAACCAGGCAATCTCCACGGATCTTCCTCGAATAACAACCAGAGGAAGACCAAAGAATTCATGGGTGGTGCAAAATGATAACCTGATGCAGATGCACGGCCTGGGGGACGTAGTCCGGGACAGAAGAGCATACAACCTGAGGACGAGGAGAGCTGACCCCAACAGTCTTCGCAGACAGTGAGTTGGGATGGAGCCAGGGAAAAGAGATTATTTATTTCATTCAATGCGTAAATGTATTACGGAGGAATACCTAAAATCTGAACCCAGTATTTATTATATTTATAGAGATATTAAAGTTTTTAGAAGCAATGTGTACTTGTTACACACATCACAGGACAGGAAGGGTTGAAACAAGTTTATAATTTATTATTTCTTAACCTGTTCACCGCGTTAAAAATCAAATTCCACGAATCCTGTGCGCGGCACAATTTCAGCGTTTTTTAATTTCTAAGTTTAAACACATATTTTGTTTAGAACCACTGATATTTGATTACAACACCAAGTAAACATGACACTTAAGTAATTTTCTGATAATAAATAATAGTCATTACTCTTAAGGAGACTCATTAAATAAAGGAGATAAACTAAACATTACGTAAAATAAACAAAGGAATGCTACGATCAAATCAATGCTTCATGACACTCACCCGATCAAATGCATATAGCACTAGTAATGTTTATTTACGTAAGAGAGACTTAGTAATGTTTATTTACGTAAGAGAGACTCATCGCAGGACTCGATCCGCGCGACAGGTCGTTAATGCTGGAAATATTGAGAAACCAAAAAAATTCGGCGCTCTGTTTATTCAACAATATCTCATAAACTAATATATTATTTGACAAGGTTTTCAGAGATGTCGCTAGAATAAAGATTATTTTAAATTTTAGTTCAATTTTTATTCCGGTTTTGTGTCATTCTTTTTAAGTATTTGTGATTTGAAACTTGGATTGTCGTCAGATCACAGGCGTTTGTGCTCCCCGCGGGGAACACGTTAAACTAAAAAAAACATACAAAACGGTTACTGTTGTACAACACAATAAGTTAAGGCGCACTCAATACATCTTAATTATCCGTTAATTATGTTTTATATTCTAAGCGAGCGTGCTTAATGCCTTAAGGTGTGATCATTCTTGCAACATACAATACAATTCAACGTACATATTACATGTTACATATATATGTTGCGGTACAGCAAGACACGTTAAGTTAAGACCCTGTTCTATTGATTGGGTCACGCGCGTACAGTTGCCAACTGGGCACAAATCAAGAAATGGGTCGATCCAAACTACTCCTACAGAGATAAAGGGGAACCATTTCAAAAGGGAGATGTTACGGTGAGAATTATTTTAGAAAGGAATATATTTTTTTAAACTATGCATCTTTGCGAGAGTATTTTGTATGATTAAAAATATGGATATCAAACCATGACTAGAATACGAAATGGATTGGTAATCTGAAATAAAGTTAAATGAGTCGAATAAATGCGTACATTGAGAAAAATACATGGGGTTACAATGTATGAGAGAATACGGAATGAAGTGATTAGGAATGAACGTAAAATTAATGCTAGTGTGAAAAGTAACATGAAGAAGATCACTCTGAGACGGTTATTTATTAATTTTTTTTATTTTCTCAAAACAGGATAAGTCCAATTACATTGAAAAATACAAGGAATGTTTACAATGAAAAATACAAGGAATGTTTACATTGAAAAATACAAGGAATGTTAACGTTGAAAAAAAATAAAAAATTATATAAAATACAAAAATATGTGTATGCATACATACTCTTATACACACAAACATACACATATATTCAAAGTCACTTAAAGTACGTTGATGAGTGCTTTCTAACGCGCTCAATCTTAGAAGAAAATTTACTTTTGCTTTTGGTAATGTGATATGAAATATGTCAATATCCGAAGCAGTCCCGTTCAGAAGAGTTAAGGCCCTTCCAACAGGCACAGCGGCTGGAAGACCCGTTCTTGCGTATGTTATTGAGAACAGTTCTTGCCGGCGAAGTCTTGTGTAATTGTTAGGAACATTTAACCCTAATCTTTGCAGTAATGCAGGACAGCTCACAACTCCTCGAACGAGTTTGACAACGTATACCAGGAGACGCAGATCTCTTCTTACGCTCAAGGAGTTATACCCGAGCATGCCCAGCAGAAACTGAGGATAGGATAAAGCCATGGATAGACACCAAACTCACTCATATAGAGATATCGTAGATATTTTTGTACTTTATCCACCATGAGTGAGTTCTGCGCCCCCACCGGGCTCCAAATGCAAGCATTGCTTTCTAGTTCGCTACGGATCAATGAATTAAACAACGTTTTGAGCACCAATTGGTTTTCAAACGACTTAGAGATTCTCATAACAATTCCTAGAGTTTTATAAGCTGAGTTGCACATAACTTCTATGTGAGGACCAAACGCGAGATTGCTGTGGAACAAGACACCCAGATCTTTAATATTATCTGTGCGGGGGGTAAAGGTATAAATTCTAGTGTATATCTATGGAATTTCAAGACGTGTGAGCGATGATACGACATAATGTTGCACTTTGATGCTTTGAAATATAATTTATTATTGTGACTCCACTCACAAACGTTGTTGAGATCTGGGTATGTAGAGTGAATGAATGAAGAAAGACTGACAAAACAAACATACTCATACAGTGAAACTCGAGTAGATGGCGTGATAGAGGAAGACCGAGGAAAGTATAATAAGACCAAGCGTTTTGAAGGAACAAAATGTAAAAAATCTGAAAAATCATAGGAATTGTATGAGAAAGTATATGGATGTGAAAGGAGCGAAGGAAGTGTGTCAAGATTGAAACTATGTAGCTTTATCCCCTCTGTCTAGCCTGACAGGGAAATATTGTAATGTATTAGGCCTCGGCCACACAGGTAGGAGCCTCGCTTGGTGCTTAGAGCTACGCTGCAAGCTAGGTGGCATATCCTAGCGAGCCAACTCACCCCATACTATCGCAATGGCCTCACTGGACGCTTCGCCACGCTACGTAACTATTATTATAGTCCCCTAGTCTATTAGTCACGTAACACTTAGCTTAGCACTGAGCGAAGCACTTCGGTGGGGCCTTACACTAACACTTTTGTTGTATAAATCCCAACCTGGCGGGCATATTGCCATGTGGCAATCTCTTCCTACCAAACAGAAAGATGTTAAAGTGTCCTTAAGAGAAAACGAGACTGGTATCATTTTTAAAAATCTTAATTCCAGCGGGGCATGAACCCGAATCCTCCAGGCTGGGGGACATGCGTCTTACCAACTAGGCCACGGAGACGTCGAGAGTAGTACGTGTGAGGAAAATCATGAGTTATACAATAGTCTTTAGAATATACAACAGACTGTAGTCGGAACTAATGAAATAACCCTCAAAGCCATTGCAGGTAAAGTACTAAGAGATGCAGTTAAAATCATGAGTTGTACAATAGTCTTTAGCATATACAATAAACTGTAGTCGGAACTAATGAAATGTAAACCCTCAAAGCCATTGCAGGTAAAGTACTAAGAGATGCCGTTAAAATCATGAGTTGTACAATAGTCTTTAGCATATATAACAAACTGTAGTCGGAACTAATGAAATGTAAACCCTCAAAGTCATTGCAGGTAAAGTACTAAGAGATGCAGTTAAAATCATGAGTTGTACAATAGTCTTTAGCATATACAACAAACTGTAGTCGGAACTAATGAAATGTAAACCCTCAAAACCATTGCAGGTAAAGTATTAAGAGATGCAGTTAAAATCATGAGTTGTGCAATAGTCTTTAGCATATCCAACAAACTGTAGTCGGAACTAATGAAATGTAAACTCTCAAAGTCATTGCAGGTAAAGTACTAAGAGATGCATTTAAAATCATGAGTTGTACAATAGTCTTTAGCATATACAACAAACTGTAGTCGGAACTAATGAAATGTAAACCCTCAAAGTCATTGCAGGTAAAGTACTACGAAATGCAGTTAACATCTCCGATATGTGAGAAATACTCGTATATGAAGTAGACAATATTTTGAGATGGAAAAGAAAGAGAAGAGATTGGAAAGGCCATGTGGAAATGGTAGATAATCGTAACACAACAGTTCTCTACGTGTCAATGCATGGAATGCTTAGTAGTAGTATGAATCGATAAAATAATAGTTTGGAGTCTTGCTTAGTAGTATGAATCGATAAAATAATAGTTTGTAGTCTTGCTTAGTAGTATGAATCGATAAAATAATAGTTTGGAGTCTTGCTTAGTAGTATGAATCGATAAAATAATAGTTTGTAGTCTTGCTTAGTAGTATGAATCGATAAAATAATAGTTTGCAGTCTTGCTTAGTAGTATGAATCGATAAAATAATAGTTTGGAGTCTTGCTTAGTAGTATGAATCGATAAAATAATAGTTTGTAGTCTTGCTTAGTAGTATGAATCGATAAAATAATAGTTTGGAGTCTTGCTTAGTAGTATGAATCGATAAAATAATAGTTTGTAGTCTTGCTTAGTAGTATGAATCGATAAAATAATAGTTTGGAGTCTTGCTTAGTAGTATGAATCTATAAAATAATAGTTTGGAGTCAGCATCCCAAGACTTACACTGTTGATGATTAATTAATTCAATGGACAATTTTATTAAGCGCCATTTAAAGAGCAAACTCTCTTCAAGGTCTCTCTAACTCGGGAGTCGAACCCACTAATATTAAGGGGGTATTCTCATTTCATGGGCCGAAAAATCGACGATTTTTAAGATTATTTTTTCAGTGGACGAATTATTTTTTAAAATTGTTTTTATTTTTAAACATATTTATTTCCAAGTCTGAAAATTAAAAAAAAATCGGTTTTACTCAGAAAACATGTGGCTATAGCCGGTACTAGAATAATTAAAAAATAATAATTAGAAAAAAAGCGGCTTGTTGAAATTAAAAATTTATTATTATTTTTTTTTTGTCTTTAGAGGAGTGAAAAAAATCGATTAAAATAATTATAGTACCAGCTATAGAGAGAGGTATAAAAAAGAAAATAAGTACTTATTCATTAAAATCGGTTAATTAGTTTTGGAATTATTATAGGTAATAGTTTAAAAAAAGGGATTTTTCAGGAAACACGTTTCAAGTTTCAGGTGCGATTTTTATACGAATTAAAGTAAATATTTTCAACTTACTGTTAATCAGTAATTCCAGGGCCATATAAACTTGTTCTGAAATCTCGACAAACTAAATATCAATTCATCATTATAAGAAATCCTATTGGACGAGAATTCTTGGAAAATAAGGTTGCTGCCATAACAATAGATGACCCAAAAGCTGCGAAGCCCAGATCATTTTCCGACCGGCGCGCTCGACTATAAACCCTCATAACTTTTCAAATTTTCAAGATTTTTAAAAATTTCTTACTGAAAATGATTTAAAAAGAATTATAAAAAAATAAAATGAAAAAGAAAAATCGATTTAAAAAAATTCAAATAAGAATACCCCCTTAGACAAATCACGTCTCCAAGCTTATAGTAACGCCAGAGTGAATCATGTATATAACACTTGTATACAGTACAAATATTATTTATATTCGCTGTTTTGAAACAAGTTAAAACTGCGAATCGCGTATTGCTGCCAAACGATGAGATCAAGTATTAATGTTGACTCTATAAAGAGTGGTCAATGAACGGCACATGAAAGCTATCCGAGATGCTGCAGATGTTTGCTCGAGGATACTAAACGTCTATCACGTGTCTCCGCGTGTGTGATGTAAGATTAAACAAGACTTTACACAATAACACACGATTGCATTTGTTCCATTTGGAAGATAATAGCGGTGGCACGTGAGGTTTCAAGAAGATGGACGTAATTCTGTACCCGGGAAGTAAAAGGTCGAGAGACTCTAGCTACAAATTCTACAGAAGTGGGAGAAATATTAAATGTTCTTGTGAAGCAGGCATGGCCAATCTGGTATGGGTGTACCATACGTGGTCCGCGTTTTTTTTTTGTAATCAAGAAGGAAATTGAAATTTAAACATAGTTATTAAATAATAGCGACACTCTTGATTAACTACACGAATAATATTTATATCAAAATATAAAAATCTTGTTTAAATGTGACACTAAATGACATAATATATATTTTTTTAATAGGCAATTCACCCAAACTAGGGGGATTTGTAGCATCAAATTCAAGTCATACTGCAATTATATGAGTCAATATAATACAAAAAAATTAATTTCAATCTTAGACCATTCAATATGTCACCTGATAAAGCTTCAAAAATTTAACAATCGATATCTAAAAGTTGAAAATTTCCACGAAGAAAGAAGAAACGCAACATTAATTGGACGCTGTAAAGATACGGCATTTAGTAAATCAAATCTGTGTCGTGAATGACAACCAAAAAACACATGATCTATAGTTTCATCATTCAGACCACATTCGCAGTCTGGATTCTCCATAATACACATTCTGTAAAGGTGACTAGCTACCACGCAGTGGCCCGTCAGCGAACGACACATGACAGAAACTTCCATCTTGCTCGTTCTTATTATATTAAACCATGGTTTCAAAGGGATAGTTTGTTGGATTGGTTTATATCTAGAGCTCATATGTACTCCAGTCATATTTCAATCCAACGCCCATCGGTGTCAAGTATCCTGTTTAATTTTATTTGAAAGGTCTGTTACAGGCTGTAAAAAATCAGATAGGGGACAATCGGCAGAGCATGCTTCCTTTGCCAAGAAATCAATATACTCATTACCAGTGATACCAACATTTGAAGGAATCCAAGCCAGATAAACACATCTGTTTTTTGACATCAATTGGAATAACTTTACTTTGATTGAGTATATAATTTCCTTACCTGAGTTACTCAAATAATTACCTAAAATAAATGTTGAACAAGTTACTCAAATAATTACCTAAAATAAATGTTGAACAAGCACTTAGGGAATCGGAGAAGATAACAATTTTTGTAAAATTTAAGTACTCGCAAATGCTAAGGGCCTCTTTTATTACCAAATCAAGTGAGGCCCATGAACCTTTACCCAATATCAGTTTTGGCACGCGGCCCAAAAAGCTTGGCCCCTCTTGGTTCTATGGCAACCCTAGCAAATCCGTGGCCTGCCATGTATGTGGTCCGCGAGCTGCCTTTTTATAAAAGTACATACACGTATTTTGGTCGTTATGATTTTCATAAGCACCTGCGACGGGAGTGAGGGGCAAGTCGTCCCCATACTCTCAAGATGCTATTCCCAGACATGCAGTTTTAAAAACTTAAATATTAAGCAGCACTCTAGGACAGTGATGGGTAACCTATGACACGCGTATCAGAAGTGACACGCCAAGACATTTTGGGTGACACGCATCGTTTACGGACAATCTTCGACCAAGAACGAACGATGCGCTCAAACGCGACAGACAATTAAAATAATTAAATATCCGGATGTAGTAGTCTACAGTACTTTGAAATTAAATGATTTCGAATGGATGTAAAGTGATGATTTGGAGTTGCAACTTGCAGAACTTCGAGACAGCATCTCGGCTCAAGAGTTCGTCGACTTGAGGAGGCCCGAACTCATGAAACTAGAAAGAAATCGTTTGGAGTATGAAGAAGAGTGCCACTACGAACAAGATATTTTGAATGCTTGGAACCTATTACCGAACACTTTTGGCACTCTGAAAAATCTAGCAATGGCTTTACTCACAATAATTCCCTCAACGTACTTTTCTGAGACCTTATTCTCGTTGCGTTGAATAATATTAAAACAAATAAAAGAAACCGACTGACTGATGAAGTTTGTAATGGTTGTGTTTAAAATGTACGAAATGCCAACCTTCAATTGAAGATTTAGCAAATGCAATTCGCATCAAAAAAGTCACTAACTTAAATAATTATTGGTTTTTGCTTTTTAATAATAATAAATAAATAGTTAAAAAAAAAACTCTTTTATTTACTAGAGCTGCAACAATTATTAATACTCCTAGATGTGACACGGCACCCGGGTCATGCCAGATTTTTGCAGAATTTTGACACACCGAGCTAAAAAAGCTACCCATCACTGCCCTAGGAGGAATCTCGTGAAGTAATCTCGTAGTTCGTTGACAGTATCACGAACCCCGGACATCCATCTACGTGTATAACATTGAATCCATGTTGCAACTACATCCATTAAGCTAGACGGATTGTTTTTTTCATATGGTACCCTTCAATATATCCGAATTAGTATTTCGGGTGTATTGAATAGCGTGGCCGGGAGAAATGTTGTCTTCGGCCCCAGTAAGCGAGCATTCAGGCTTAAAACCACTAGAGTAGACACGGAACTCTGTTGGCAACACTACCGCGCAGCGCGTGCGAGCATTGTTGCCAGGCGAATGTTTTTTATCAGACTGGCAACTTTTTTTTGGATACCATCGAAAATCGAAACCGTTGCCCCCGGGTATTTTAAAAAAAATCGTAAAACTTTTTTTTAAACATTGAAATATTTATTTATAACATATTTCCATGCTAAGTATAAATCATTTTGCTATTTCTTAAATTAACTGTAATTAGTTGGTGCCCACCTTGATGTATGGAAGTGAAACTTAGACTTAGCAGAAATATAAGGGGAATATTGACGCTATAGAGATGCGTGCACTAAGGATAATTTATGGTGTAATGCTTGCAAAAAGTTTGAATGAAGACATCTGCAATGATTAAATATATGTTTTAAGTAAGATTAAGAAAAGAGCTTTAATATGGTTTGGACATGTAGAGAGAATGCACGATGAAAGAATGACTAAGCAAGTATTCAAGTCAGAAGTGTAAAGTGTGCGGGGAAGGGGTAGACCGAGTCAAACATGACTGAACCAAATTAACCAGATTTTGAAGGAAGGCAAAATGAGTAAGTACTACGTAAAAGGTAAAGTGAATAAGTAGTATGAATAATAGAAGATTGTGCGTGATGAGATGTATGAATGCCTTTCCAATCATGGATTAGCGCTACGCTCAAACAGAGATTTTTTATTGGCCTTTCCAGTTCACCACCCCTCTTTCTTTACGTCGTCCTTTACTGTCCATGCAGTGAGACTCTGGAATCAGTTACAAACCAATATAAGACTCACTCCGTCCTTGGCATGCTTTAAGAAGCGACTGAAAACCTCTTAATTTATATTCAGTAAAATAACGTGTTTCATTCCTGATTTTTTTCCTTTCCCCTCCACCATCCCTTCCTTTCTTTTTTATCTCACTTTATATGAAAAAGAATGTTCGGGTGACTGTCCTTTGGTGACTGTCTTTGTGGGGTTCGTGGGCATGTGCTCACGTATATGTTCATTGATTTCGTAGGGATGGAGAGTCATTTGAATGATTTATGTGACCACGTAACTTTCTTCATTTACTTTTGTCTGGTTGATTCGAAGAGATTGCCGCCTGGTAATAAGCCTGCCAGATTGTATTTGCAATAAAAGTGTTAAATAAATAAATGTAGACGAGGTTGTAGGTAGGAACAAACGTTGTAGGCTTTTCTTTGCTTCAAGGGATACAGCATAGTAGAATGTAAGAATAGAATTATATATTACAGTACCCGGCGGTAAGTAATACACATATTTTGTAGAGCGTCGTCTCTGTCGCACTATGTACTAACAGTCCGGTATCGTAGTCACGATGCGGTTAGCGCATCGTCCGACAGAGAAGACGCTCTGCAAACAATGTGTATTACTTACCGCCGGGTACTGTACTTTGATATTCAACTTATTATATTAATCTTCACTAAACATGTTTCAATATCCTATCTCAGACCCTCTTCACATAGTTTTACTTACCGCCGGGTACTGTACTTTGATATTCAACTTATTATATTAATCTTCACTAAACGTGTTTCAATATCCTATCTCAGACCCTCTTCAGATAGTTTTACTTACCGCAGGGTACTGTACTTTGATATTCAACTTATTATATTAATCTTCACTAAACGTGTTTCAATATCCTATCTCAGACCCTCTTCAGATAGTTTTACTTACCGCAGGGTACTGTACTTTGATATTCAACTTATTATATTAATCTTCACTAAACGTGTTTCAATATCCTATCTCAGACCCTCTTCAGATAGTTTTACTTACCGCAGGGTACTGTACTTTGATATTCAACTTATTATATTAATCTTCACTAAACGTGTTTCAATATCCTATCTCAGACCCTCTTCAGATAGTTTTACTTACCGCAGGGTACTGTACTTTGATATTCAACTTATTATATTAATCTTCACTAAACGTGTTTCAATATCCTATCTCAGACCCTCTTCAGATAGTTTTACTTACCGCCGGGTACTGTACTTTGATATTCAACTTATTATATTAATCTTCACTAAACGTGTTTCAATATCCTATCTCAGACCCTCTTCAGATAGTTTTACTTACCGCAGGGTACTGTACTTTGATATTCAACTTATTATATTAATCTTCACTAAACGTGTTTCAATATCCTAGCTCAGACCCTCTTCAGATAGTTTTACTTACCGCAGGGTACTGTACTTTGATATTCAACTTATTATATTAATCTTCACTAAACGTGTTTCAATATCCTATCTCAGACCCTCTTCAGATAGTTTTACTTACCGCAGGGTACTGTACTTTGATATTCAACTTATTATATTAATCTTCACTAAACGTGTTTCAATATCCTATCTCAGACCCTCTTCAGATAGTTTTACTTACCGCAGGGTACTGTACTTTGATATTCAACTTATTATATTAATCTTCACTAAACGTGTTTCAATATCTTATCTCAGACCCTCTTCAGATAGTTTTACGTCCTCCTTTACTGTGCATGCAATGAGGCATTGAAAGCAATTACCAACTTAGACGTTAGGCATAGTTAGACGTTAGGCATAGTTAGACGTTAGGCATAGTTAGACGTTAGGCATAGTTAGACGTTAGGCATAGTTAGACGTTAGGCATAGTTAGACGTTAGGCATAGTTAGACGTTAGGCATAAAATATAATTGGTAATAAAACCGCAGAAAACTTACCGAGGTAATCCGAACTACAATGAAACCTTTGTAGATCTACCGACATATGATAGTAACACATAAGACTTTAGGTTTAGTGTATACTTAGTGTAAAGTGTTCACTCTTTCCCTTCCTCTCAACTCTTCCACCGTCTGAGAAAATACTAAAAAATGAAGAAATACACTTAAATAAAATAATCCTCATTGCTTCTCATTTTCAGCGTGTGCGTTTGACACTGCGTCCTTCTGAGATGACGTCATTAAAGAAAACGAAGAAAAAAGGGTTAAAAGACATTGTCTGCGGAATTAATAACGCCTGATAAGGCCCGAGAAGATTTGAAAAAGTTATTTAGGGTATAAACAAAGAGGAGATGTATCCGAAGGTTACCCCTTAATATTGGAAAAAAAAATCCGGGGAAAATTGAATAGAAAATTGCTTATTAAGACACTGTTAATTCTTCGAAGAACTTTTTTACTTGCAGATCGATTTTCAAAATTTAATCATTTGAAGCTTTAACAATTCTAAAAATGTTTCGAGACTTTTGCGGTTCTCCGTATCAGCTGGGTAAGGTTAACTTGTCGAACACTTCGTCGAGAGGGACCACCGTTTTTTTTTTCTTTTGAACCAAAAATACTCGGCTAATCGAAGAGTTATCACGTCCAATTAACCCAAAAGAAATATAAAAACATCCAAACAATATTAACACTGACGACGGATTTCACCTCAAATCAGCATGGTACCTCTATAAGGGCAAGATCATCTGCGTATTCAAGATGTACGATCTTGGATACGCAGATGATCTTGCACTATTCGATGTTTCTGTGAGCGGATTACAGCGCAGTACCACAAGATTATGTGAAAATTCTTTGCGTCTCGGCCTTCGAGTCAACGCTGGTAAAACAGAATGTGTGCAACGATGCATGTCCGGATGGAGACGCACCGATGATGATTAACGGCAACCGGATCCCCCAGATGAATGAATTCAGATACCTGGGTGCCACCATCACCTCCAATGGTGATCTCCAGACGGAGCTGCCCATCCGCATCGGAGCTGCCAGCGGTGCATTCAACAACATGAATAGGATTTGGAAGGCGACTGGATTCAGCGTCACAACAAAATGCCGCCTGTTTAACGCATGTGTCATCCCGATTCTCCTGTACGGCTGTGAATCTTGGCATCTCACCAAGGCTCAGGAGCGCAAGACACTTAGTTTTGAAAACAGGTGTCTCAGGAGCATATTGGGAATCAGGTGGTATGACCACGTAACAAACGACGCTGTATGCCGGCGCACCCGGCAGGCGTCTGTTGTCTCTGTAATTCGGGAGAGACGATGGTCCTGGCTGGGAAATGTTCTGAGAATGACCGATGTTATTTGGCCCAGGAGAGCGCTGTTTTTCTCTCCATTGGGGTCCCGACGGCCTGGAAGACTCTCTCTCACGGAGTACCGTTCCTATGACAAGGAAGTCAGAGCATTAGGAATGTCGTGGAGGGAGATTACCAACACCGCCCAAAACCACTTTGAATGGAGAAGACTGGTGGCCTCCCTATGCTCCCTTGTGGAGGTTTAAAAGAAAGGTGAATAATTAATAATAATAATAATTCCTTTATAATAAAATCGAGGTAACTAAATGAAAATTAACAAGAACTTCTACATTTGTGGTAGTCGCGCGATCGTTCTGCCGTAGTGGAAAGGAACCCTACGATCCCGTCACGGTCGCGAACCTGACAGACCCGTGCCCTCATGTTACGGTCACGAACCAGGACGGACTCGTGTACTCACGTAACGGTTGAGATTCTGCTGTAGGCCCGCAGTATCCGGCGCACATTCACTTGTACTACCAAAGTGGTACTACCAAAATTAAGTAAGTGTACTACAGCTCTCGATTTTGGATTAACATAAATTACGATTAAATATTGTGGTGCTACCAAAATTAAATATATTTACTATAACTCTCGATTTTGGATTAACATAAATTACGATATTATAGGACTACCAAAACTAAGTAAGTTTATTACGGCTCTCGATTTAAGATTAACATAAATCACGATTAAATATTGTGGTGCTACCAAAATTAAATATATTTACTATAACTCTCGATTTTGGATTAACATAAATTACAATTAAATATTGTGGTACTACCAAAATTCAGTACGTTTACTACAGCTCTCGATTTAAGATTAACATAAATTACGATATTGTAGGACTAACAAAAATTTGTAAGTTTATTGCGGCTCTCGATTTAAGATTAACATAAATTGAGATTAAATATTGTGGTTCTACCAAAATTAAAAAGGTTTATTACGGCTCTTTGATTTAAGATAAACATAAATTAGGATCAAATATTGAGGTGCTATCAAAGATTAAACAATTGTACGACGGCTCTTTGATTTAAGATAAACATAAATTAGGATCAAATATTGAGGTGCTATCAAAGATTAAATAATTGTACGACGGCTCTTCGATTTATGATAAACATAACTTACAATCAAATATTGTGGCGTTAACAAAATTGATTAAGTATACAACGGCTCCCGGCTTAAGATTAATATTAATTACGTAAAAAAACGAACTGACGCAACTTTTCGTGCGCGAAAAATCCCTTTTTAACCCCGAACACGATAATTTATCGTCTTCCGCGACGTATTTTTTTCACCTTTTGTCCATAGAAAATATAAAAGAAGTATTGTAGAAGTCAACGTTTAACGTACTCCGATAACGTAGATATGGTTTGGACATGTTGAACGGATGTATAACGAAAGACTGATTGAAATACACTTTGATTACCTGATGACGAGCGACGTACAAGTACCCGGCGGTAAGTAATACACATCGGGGTTAAAAAAAGAGACTGTCGGCCATAATCGGCTAACTTCGGCTTTGTAGAGCATCGTCTCTTGCGAATGCAGAGCGTCGTCGACTTTGTAGAGCGTTGTCGGCGTATATTATTTTATTTTACTTTTACTTATTATGTGTACACGATTAACCTTTCCCTACATGTGCTAAAAAAATCCGCCCATTCCGGTGATGTGTATTCAATACACATGTAAAAATGAGCGATTCAAAATCGGAAAAATAAGAATATTCATAGCCAATCCCTTTAATTAATTAAATTTAAAGTCAAAAGTGATAATAATTGAAATTTAATTGCTGAAAACATGAAAAAAACGTCGGCTGACGTTCACAAAACGGGCGAAGAGACGACCTCAGATGAATGCGCTAGAGCGACTGAGACCTGAGACGGACTAACACTGTGTATGTTACACCTCGAAGGAAGAAACACAACTGCAAACTGAGATACTATTTCTTGCGTTCTCATATACCGAAGAAGAGTGAGAGTGAGACGTGAATAGCGTCGCTTCCTCACCCATAGAGGTTTTTAGAATGAATATACCTACGTCACACACTGCGACACGTTTGATTGTATTGGTGAATTTATTCCCGATTTTCACAAAATATCTCTGATTAAATTATTAATATTATTTTTTCATTCAATGCGTAAATGTATTACGGAGGAATACCTAAAATCTGAACCCAGAATTTATTATATTTATAGAGATATTAAAGTTTTTAGAAGCAATGTGTAATAGTTACACATCACAGGACAGGAAGGGTTAAACACGGTACATTTAGCACGCTTATTGCTTTACAGCAATTTCAACAAACCAACCAGCTCATCTTGGATATATTAAACTATTTAATCCATGACACATTTTGTAACACAAATATGTGTTCTTTAAATTTAAGGAAAAAACAAACAAATGACTGATATCTATCAGTAACGGTAAAACAAGAGGAAAATAATTCGTCAATGGATATATATTTATTTATGTAACACTTCATAGTAAAATCCATCTGGCAGGCATATTACCAGGTGGCAATATCTTCCGACTAGCCAGGCAAAAGTAAATAAAAGACGTTAAATGGTTCCGACTAGCCAGGCAAAAGTAAATAAAAGACGTTAAATGGTTCCGACTAGCCAGGCAAAAGTAAATAAAAGACGTTAAATGGTTCCGACTAGCCAGGCAAACGTAAATAAAAGACGTTAAATGGTCTTAAAAACTATTCAAATTATTATTCATCTTCATGAAATTTATAAACAATATACAGGCGGCCCTCGACTTTCGCATATAATTGTTTCCTGAAAATGTGTGTGAATGTTTGAAAGTAGAGTGATGTAAAAAAAGCATCAAAATTGTATTTTAAAATATTTATTTATGAATAATAATATTTATTTATCAATAATATATTAAAAATATTTATTTATCAATATACAGAATTAAGTTAACGACGCGTGTTTAAGTGCTTTCAGGTGTTTTCTTTATAAATTTGTCAAGAGTTAATTGAATACCACCCTTTTTTTCTTTTCTTTTCTTGATAAAGAGTTCTATAACACGCCGTGTCTTTCTCAATCGCCCTACGTACTTGAGATACACATTCTCCATTGGGATCACATTCTTCCATGATGTCTTGACGATTTTATCAGCTTCTTCTCCCACACTTTCATTGTGTATTTCATTGCTCTTGTTGCTCAATTAAGTATTCATTTGACAGAGGTACTGAGTGAGATTCAATCAACTCATTAATATCTTCGTTGTTGACGTCCAAGTTAAGTTAATTCATTAGGCTAACTATTTCATCTGTGCTAGTTTCCGGAGTTTATTCGGAATTTATAAAATCACTCATCATTTGTGAGCATAATTGTTTCAAGGAACCTTTCATTGTTGACTATTTTATTTAACCCACGAGTCTCCAATATTGTTTATTGCGTTCCATATATCATAATTCTTTCTAAAAAGTGGGAGCGACTGATGGCAGCGAACAATTTTTTGCATTATCGACAAAAATCTTTTAATTTAAAAAAATGTCCGAAATAACGAATTGTCTTCTTCTCCCTGACTCTATCCCAACTCACTGTCTGCGAAGACTGTTGGAGTCAGCTCTCCTCGTCATCAGGTTGTATGCTCTTCTGTCCCGGACCACGTCCCCCAGGCCGTGCCTCTGCATCAGGCCATCCTTTTGCACCACCCATGAATTCCTTGGTCTTCCTCTGGTTGTTATTTGAGGAAGATCCATGGAGATTGCCTGGTTCACAATGTGGTCGGGTGCTCTTTGTCCAACGTGCCCATACCATCTCAATCGCCTCTCCTCCATCTTACTGTTGATGTCTGTAACACCTAGGCTTCCACGAATGCGTGAGCGAAATAGCGAATTGTGCGAAAGTAAAATGTGCGAAAGTCGAGGGCTGCCTGTACACGAACATATTCACAGTAAAAGTTAAAATGAGATAGCACCAATCAAAGGAAGAAAGAAAAATACTATTTTTTTACTGGATAAGAATCATACCATGGAGGAACATGGTATACTCGTATATAAACATCGAGGGAACAATCCAAAAGAGAAATATAATTTGAACCTGTACACCGCGTTAAAAATCAAATTCCACGAATCCTGTGCGCGGCACAATTTCCGCGTTTTTTAATTTCTAAGTTTAAACACATATTTTGTTTAGAACCACTGATATTTTATTACAACACCAAGTAAACATGACACTTAAGTAATTTTCTGATAATAAATAATAGTCATTACTCTTAAGGAGACTCATTAAATAAAGGAGATAAACTCAACATTACGTAAAATAAACAAAGGAATGCTACGATCAAATCAATGCTTCATGACACTCACCCAATCAAATGCATTTAGCACTAGTAATGTTTATTTACGTAAGAGAGACTTAGTAATGTTTATTTACGTAAGAGAGACTCATCGCAAGACTCGATCCGCGCGACAGGTCGTTAATGCTGGAAATATTGAGAAACCAAAAAAATTCGGCGCTCTGTTTATTCAACAATATCTCATAAACTAATATATTATTTGACAAGGTTTTCAGAGATGTCGCTAGAATAAAGATTATTTTAAATTTTAGTTCAATTTTTATTCCGGTTTTGTGTCATTTTTTTTTTAAGTATTTGTGATTTGAAACTTGGATTGTCGTCAGATCACAGGCGTTTGTGCTCCCCGCGGGGAACACGTTAAAAAAGGAAGAAGGGATTAAAATGCAGGACACTGCAGATTATCCCGGAAAGTATTGTTAATCGAGGTCCGCAATAAATATGCCACGTCATCGAAAGGAGTCGATGATAATTATTTGCGAGGTACACGCATTTATCAATTCACGGATGAGGAAACAGGGGTGGGCGGAGGAGCCGTACAGAATTTATGAAATATTGTAAAGCGGAAGATTTCGGGAGGGTCTTAAAGGATTACTCTCGTTAATATCATTTTTTTCCTTAAACACGTGTTGTTTTTCGTCCTTGTAAGATGTATACATTTCAGCTTTAATCGGTTTACATTTCTATGGAAAGCATTTTTTTTAATGAGCTACAGTATACGTATTGATAATAATAAAAAGAGAATTTACATTGCGTCGTTTGGAGAGTAAATTCGCTTCAAGGCTGCTCTACGACTAACTACAAAGAAACTGTTGTAGACCTTCCGATATATGATGGTAAAACATTTGGCTTTAGGTGGAGTGTAGTAAATGTGTGTAGTTTATTTATTTAACCCTCTACAATGCATGATATCATGGATTTTGATGAAATTTATACTCAGCATAGGAAAAGTGATGTATACAACGGGAAAAATAATGAAAAAAATAAAAAATATTATTTTTTTATTTTGTTTAATTATTTTTCAATGAAAAAAAGCATTATAATGCAAATTTGCTTGACACATACTCGTATTTTGTTGATTTTTACCATGCAGATAAGTTTTTACATGAAAATTATTGTGTAAATAAATAAAACATACCTGAATTGTTATTATTTTTCGACTTCTAAAACACTTTTATTAAAGTTAAATTAATTTTTGAAATGCAGTAAAAAGTTGAATCCACCATTCCTCCAACTGTCAGAAATAAAAAACATTTTTTGACATACAAACGCCTTTTTTAAATTTTTTTTTTGCAAATAGTCAACAAGAGAAATAGTTGTACCATATGATTTTAGTCTATTTTATTCCCAAAAGATGGCCTTGCATTTATCATATTTTTTAATTATCATGATGCAAATTTGCATCCCAATGCACTGTAGGGTTAAATAAGTAAACGGTACAATGCATATACTTGTAACAAAAATAATTAAAAATGTCAGAGCCAGTAGCGAGTGCTCAAAACATTAAGGTTGGCAGAATATATTAAAAAAAATTTACACAATTACAACAAAAACAATAAGAGAGTAACAGTTATCAAATCGTACAAAATCACATGTTACCAACACAATACGGGGCCGTCCCCAGGGGCTCAGCCCGCACTGCACAAAAAACAAAATCATTGCAAAACAAAATACACCCTTAGATTGTATATGTTGATAAAATTTTTTTTTAATTAATAAACAATAATAAATAAGCAGTATGATTTTTATAAAGGGATTTAGACTGTTTTTTAAATTAAGAAAATACACTAGAGTTAAGGATATGCTTCACAAACTAGATATGGGCTGGGTAAAATCTATAACTCTAATTTTTTAAACTTTATTTTCAAGTTACAAAATACTTCGTTAGAAAAGTATATTCGAAAAAAATTGGGGTACGTAAAGAGGTCCTTAAATTACACTAATAAAAGTCACGATAACTTTCGGTTTGCCAGACCGAAATTGACATAAAGTTTAATTAATTTATGTCCTGAAGGATTCATTTTTAACCAAATGCCAAAAAGTATTAAAGAAGCGGAGAAAAATTGGAAGGTTTCGCTGTCTAAATAATTTATAAGCTGAGGATAGATTCAAGTATTGTTGCAAGTGAAAAAAAAATGTAAATATAAGTTCTCGGGTGTAAAATCATAGTATAAATAGGCATAAACCCATACAATGGTTGTCGTCGAAGATAGAATACGAGAATTGAATTTTGAACACAAGAGAGCGAGAGAGGAATACTTGGATTCTCTCCGAAGGTAATTCGAAATTTGAATCTCGGTGAGTCCAGTTGTCGTCGAAGAAAGAATACGAGAATTGAATTTTGAAAACAAGAGAGCGTGAGAGGAATACTTGGATTCTCTCCGAAAGTAATTTGAAATTTGAAACTCGGTGGGTCCGTGATAACTGAACGAATTTTAAATACCTAGCTAACTATTTTTGAACCGGTGTAAAAGGGGGCGATGTATAAATGATATATATAAACAAATTTTACATTTATGAATATATACGAGTATTTTCATAAATGTAGAATTTGTTTTACTTCCTTGAATATTTCACGGTTGCAACTAGTGATAAATATCAGTTTAATAACACATTGTCCGCTGAATAATTTCTTTCACAATTACTGTGCTGTTCAAAATTTAAAAAAGCAAGTATAATTAATTTCTACATAATCCTTACAAACCCTGTTAGTACTGTAAGGCCGCCCTATGCTCATTTGTTTTAAAATCACCCAATGAAATTGGGTAAAAAGTGACGATAGGTATTTTAAGCACCGAACTAAAGTTCATAACCCTTCCTTCCCTATGATTTGTAACTAGTGCACATTGCTTCTAAACACTTTAATATCTCTATAAATATAATAAATACTTAATTCATATTTTAGGTATTCCTCCGTAATATATTTACGAATTGAATGAAAACATAATATTAATAATAATTAGCACTTATCGGCCACCTCAGAGATATTTTGTGAAAATGGGGAATAAATTCACCAATACAATCAAACATGTGCCAGTGTGTGACGTAGGTATATTCATTCTAAAAAACCCGCTATGGGTGAGGAAGCGACGCTATTGACGTCTCACTCTCACTCTACTTCGGTATATGGGAACACAAGAAATCGAATCTCAGTTCGCTCGCTTCAGTAGCTCGCGGACATTCGTTTGAGGTGGTCTCTTCGCGCGTTTTGTGAACGTCGGCCGATGGCTTTTTTCATGTTTTCAGCAATTAAATTTCAATTATTATCAATTTTGACTTCAAATTTGGCTATGAATATTCTTATTTTTCCGATTTTAAATCTCTCATTTTTACACGTGTATTGAATACACAGCACCGGAACGCGCGGATTTTTTTAGCACAAGAAGGGAAAGGATATGAAGGCCAAGAGGAGTTTTCAGCACTGAACGTGTTAATTTAATATAAGTTTATAACATTTTTTAAACTATAATAGATTATTAAAAAGCATATCTAACTCTCCAACGGTGACGGTGTTGCTTTAGAAAGCCCTTGAAGACAACCCTTTGTGAAACATCTTATCAAAATGTATGATGGAATATGTATATTACACTACACCTAAAGCCAAATGTGTTACTATTATCACGTATTGGAAAATCCACAAAGATTCCTTTGTAATTCTTCTACCATTGGTAAATTTTCTAGCAATATATGTTTTTCTTAACGTATTCAGATACGGGAAGTGTCTAATCTAATGGCTGTAGCCATAACCTTCCTATTCTAACACTCAACTTATATGGTATATATAATTATTGAATTGGACGTATGGTCACATAGATTAGTTAATTTATTTATTGTATACATATTAGGTCCCCACATACGAAACCGGCGTTTTGCCGTACTGGCAACTTTGATCTCAAATATCTTCTCTTTGGTTAGGAATTTCAAATTCAAATTTATACAGCTATTTACTCAAGTATTTGTGTTTCGAAAATTATAACTCATTTGTTTTTTTCTCAATTGTTTTTTTTCTTTGCGTCACTCAGTTTACAAAATGGAAAACTTGAAATATCGCGTTATTTACGAGTACGAGTTCCACCGTGGCACCAGTGCTGCAGAAACGGCTCGAAGGATTAATGATGTGTATGGCGACGGTGCCGTAAAAGAAAATACAGTGCGGTTTTGGTTCCAACGTTTTCGTTCTGGAAATTTCGACCGGCAGAACAAGCCCCGTGGAGAAAGTTGATAATGAAGAATTGAAGGCTATTGTGGAAGCGGATCCATCGCAAACCACGTCCGAGTTAGCTGCAGGCTGCAGTGTTAGTGATAAAACTGTTTTAATCCACTTGAAGCAAATTGGGAAGGTGAAAAAGCTTGAAAGGTGGGTACCTCACGAATTGAGTGAAGCAAATCAACAAACGCGCGTTGACTGCTGCGTTGCATTACTCAACCGGCACAATAATGAAGGGATTTTGAATCGAATCATTACCTGTGATGAAAAATGGATCCTGTATGATAATCGGAAGCGCTCATCGCAATGGCTGAACCCTGCGGAACCAGCCAAACCATGCCCCAAGCGAAAATTGACTCCAAAAAAGTTACTTGTGAGCGTTTGGTGGACTAGTGCTGGTGTCGTTCACTACAGCTTTCTTAAATCTGGCCAGACGATTACGGCAGATGTCTATTGTCAGCAACTGCAAACCATGATGGAAAAGCTAGCTGCTAAACAGCCGAGGCTGGTTAATCGCTCTAGGCCACTGCTGCTTCATGATAACGCTAGACCACACACTGCACAACAGACGGCTACCAAATTAGAAGAGCTTCAATTGGAATGTCTAAGACATCCACCGTACTCTCCGGACCTTGCCCCAACAGATTACTATTTTTTTCGAAATTTGGATAACGTCTTGCAAGGGAAAAAATTCAACTCCGATGGGGCAGTCCAAACCGACTTCAAAGATTTTATTGATTCCCGTCCGAATGGTTTTTTTAGTAAAGGGATCGATGAACTACCTATGAGATGGCAAAAGTGCATAGATAGCAATGGTACATACTTTGATTAAATAAATATATTATATTAAAAAAAAATCAACTTTATGTTCCTCCCAAACAAAACGCCAATTTCACATGTAAGGACCCAATATTACCTATAAACATTATTTCAAAATCATTGTTTTAATATTGTTGTATTAATTTTATTTATTTATTTACTATTACACATGACAAGAAATATACACAATTTGAGAAAAACAACAGATAATTTGATTTGGACATACAATTTTAATGGATCTGGGTTTGTTGCCTTTCATTTGTCGTATCCCCAGTAAACTAGGCTTTTGCCTGTATCTCACTGAGGATATTTAGCATGAAAAAATAAATCGATACTTCATTCCGATTTTTGATTACACAAAAACAAAACCCCGTTGCACGCTCTCATCGACCTGCCAACGGTGACACTCAACTACAAGTGGAAATATCTTGCGAAATTCAACTCCTCAAAATATTCATCACACACCATACCGCACACAATCATAAGAATAAAAATTAAAATCAAAACAAAAATAAAACAAAAAAAAAATACACAGAAACAAAAATACAAAAACAACCAAAATTAAAACAACAAGAAGAAACCCACACTCACGAGCTCACATAAATCCCTTCCACTCGTCATTCATCCTGAAAGCCCAATATTGCTTTAATTAAACGTCCCTTAGCGTGTTTTTCACATTATCACTAAATATTATAATATATAATTTACATAATTCTCGCATTATCACTAAATCATAGTATAAATAGGCCAAAACCCATAAGATGGTTGTCGTCAAAGAAAGAATACGAGAATTGAATTTTAAATACAAGAGAGCGAGAGAGAAATACTTGGATTCTCTGCGAAAGTAATTCGAAATTTGAATCTCGGTGGGTCCGTGATACTGAACGAATTTTAAATACCTAGCTAACAATTTTTAAAACGGTGTTAAAGGGGACGATGTATAAATTATATATATAAACAAATTTTACGTTTATGAATATATATTTTGATAAATGTAGAATTTGTTTTGATTCCGTGAATATTTCACGGGTTGCAACTAGTATAATATACTTTGTCATTGTTTTAATAAAACGTCCCTTTGCGTGTTTCTCGCATTATCACTAAATATTATATAATCAGACGGCCCCTGCGTGCGATAAACGCCTGACAAGCGTTGAGATTGCGCAAAGTGACGGCATAAGCGGTCCGATCGAGATGCTTGCAAAGTGAGATGCACTTAACATAAGGACACAAAATATATAAATTATATTCTCGCCAAAAACGTCTACTGTATTTTAATTCTACGAAGTTCCACCGGTCAACAAGGAATCTCCTCTCTTCACCGGGACTCACTGAAGTCAAGCCGAAATCTCTGAGGATTGAACAGCAATCATCCACCTATTCTACAGTCTTTGTACCGATGCTATATAATTATTATGTATTGTAATATATTTAATCTGTCAATATTAAGGGGATCAAGTCACGTGTTAGACCACTCTTAAAGAATATTTGCTCTCTAAACAGCACTCTATAAATTGTCCTTTCATTGTTATTATTATTATCAAAAAAACAAATATGTTAAAGCCATAAATACTAATATAACAGTACACTTATCCAGTAACATCCAAGAGGATCACTTAAAGTCTGGGAACCACTGAGAATTAAACCCTGGAGGCCTGAATGCTAAGCAAGCATCTAACCACTGAACAACGGTACCAAAAATAAAACCAAAGTAACAAAATATTGCCACACTGCTACCCCGCTTACCGGCGCGCGCACATCAGTCGATAATAATAATACTTCACGCAGTGTGTAAAATGCGGAAGAAACAAAAATGATTCAATATCGACGGACCGTAAATACATTTCCCGATGTAATAATGCGAGATCACGCACAAATCTGTCATTCAAACGGAGTAGGATGAATAATGGCACCAAGCCGAAGGGGGGAGACGTCTTCGTGGACTCCCGAGCGGGGAAGGGTGGCTTTGTTGATGGCTCTAGAACAGTGATGGGTAACCTTTTTAGCTCGGCGTGTCAAAATTCTGAGAAAAACCTGGCTTGACCCGGGTGCCGTGTCACATCTAGGAATATGAATAATTCTTGCAGCTCTATTAAACGAAAGAGCTTTATTTATTGTTATTAAAAAGCTACTGCTAACCACTTCCTTTGTCATGTAATCTTCGTATTTTATTTTATTTATTCTCCATCATAGGGCAGCGACAATAAATAGAAATAAATCAAGTCATTTTCAGTAAAAGTTTAATAGGTTTCTAACCTATGTAACAGTGATGTTATTAAACAGTGATGCTGTTAAAAAGTTATGTTATTAAATAGTGCTGCTGTTAAAAAGTTATGTTGTTAAACAGTGCTGCTGTTAAAAAGTGATGTTATTAAATAATGCTGCTGTTAAAAAGTGATGTTATTAAACAGTGCTGCTGTTAAAAAGTGATGTTATTAAACAGTGCTGCTGTTAAAAAGTGATGTTATTAAACAGTGCTGCTGTTAAAAAGCGATGTTATTAAACAGTGCTGCTGTTAAAAAGTGATGTTATTAAACACTTCGTACAAACAAAAAAAACATACGTGGGAATTATGGTGGTGTATTGTTAAACTAACGTCAGACTCGAAACACGTCGGAACGGCAGAAATTCAGGTTGGCCACTGTTGCAACAATAACGGCGCAACGTTGCAAGCCGCTACCGCTCGAACCCCCACTACCCCGTCCAGTGCAGTCGTAAATATCATATACGAGCGAAGAAAGCGCATTGCTCGTTTTTGGGCAAAGATCGTCCGTAAACGATGCGTGTCACCCAAAATGTCTTGGCGTTTCATAGGTTACCCATCACTGCTATAGAATGTTCTCTTTCAACAGAATTGAATGGCTTTGATACATGCGATCCTTAGCTTATATTTATTAACCACATTTTTTTATGATTTAAAATTATTGATGACTTCCTTCAACTGTGGAATGACCTTCCAAAAGTCATCAGATTTGTATCATCCTTATTTATGTTTACTAGAGAAACGAAAAAAATATGGCATTCTTCAGAATATTCTTTCACCCTAAATTTCCTTTGTTTCACTTCCTTATCCTTGAACTAATTCCTTTCCTCTTGTTGGACCATTATTAATGGATACAAGTCATTTATTTATTTTATAAAATATGTCATGGATTCTTCTTCTTCTTCCTAGTGTCATGTCAGGTCCCCCCAACGTTGAATATCACTTGAGAGTAGGCATCTTTGACCCCGGCAGCCCGAAAAAGATCCTCGACACTCCTTATACCAGTCCAATCACGTATATCGCAGAGCCAGGAGATTTGCCTCCTGCCAACACCTCTTCGACCCTCTATTTTGCCTTGAATGATCAGGTGCAGTAATTTGCACTTAGCTCCTCTAAGTACATGACCCAAATAAGATACCTTTCGGATTTTAATATTAGTCAGCGACTCTCTATCAACTTTGGCTCTTTGAAGAACCCTCGAGTTGTTGCCCATATCCGTCCAGGGTATGTCTACTTTAGTTACGGCGATTGGGGATTAAAGGAGGCTTACCATATACCCCTCTATTCTGTTGGGTCAATGTGTGGTTGGATTCAGATTTTCCAACCCTTACTCGAATTGCTTTAAAAATGGTCATCTTTAAGTTGAACTATATATATATAATCTTTAACATGTTCAACCTTACGAATACTTGAAAAATACTCTACGGCCAAAATGTTTTTTTTCATTGCCTGTATTGGTATATTATTTCATGAATATGAATTGCATTGGCGATAACCAACAAATGTTATATAAATAGCAAAAGTTTTGGTGCCCACCTTCCCGTATGGAAGGGAAACTTGGACTTGGACAATATATTATCAAACCACAACACTGGCAAATTTGCTACTACCACTGTTGAACCCAGTCTTCCAATCCGGGGAATTCTGGTTCGAGTGCCATAGATACACAGATTTAAAAAAATTACAATATGTAATAATATCTCGGTGCCCACCTTGATGTGTGGAAGTGGAACTTGGACTTGGCACAAAACGGATACAAGTAAGATTAATTCCGTGGAGGTGTGTGTACTAAGAAAAAATGTGGAGTATCAATGTATGAAACAAGGCGGAATGAAGACGTCAGAAATGAATACGTGGATAAAATGAATATTTTAAGTTAGATGAAGAAAGAAGTCTCAATATGGTTTAGATATATGAATAGCTTGAATGACGAAATAATGACTTCTTCTTCTTGTCGTGCACTATCAGGTCCTCTCGACGTTGGCAATCACTCTGGCAAAGGCTTCTCTGTCTTGCGCAACTCGGAACAGGTCCTCCACACGCCTCATCCCCGTCCAGTATCTTATATTGCGCAGCCAAGATGTTTGTCTTCTACCAGGACCACGCTGCCCCTCGATCTTGCCCATCAGTATCAACTGGAGGATTTCGTACTTCTCTCCACGTAAAATGTGACCCAAATAGGATATCTTGCGGACCTTAATATCTGTCAGCAGCTGTCTACTGCAATTAGCTCTCCTCAAGACCTCCAAATTGGTGATCATATCAGTCCACAGTATACGAAGCATTCTCCTGTGCAACCACATCTCGAACGCTTCCAACCGATTCATAGTATGAACCTTCAGCGTCCATGTTTCCGAGCCATACAACAGAACAGACCAAACATAGCACTTCAACATTTTCTGCCTTAGTTTCAGATTCAATTTATCATTGCAAAATATTGATCTCATTTTGTTGAATGAACTATGGGCTGCTTCAATCCTGCACTTCACCTCCATATAATAATGACTAAGCCAGCAGTATAGTCTTAAGTGTGCATTGTAGAAATAGACCGAGGAAACATGACTGGAACGACTAGACCAGATTTTGAAAGAGTAAATTGATAATAATAATTAATAGGAGATTATGTTTGAATGTAGAAAAGGCAAAAGTTTCGTGTTAAGATGAGATAAGTTTGAAGGTATATTTGAAAAGAAAAATTCGGAGGTATCTCCGTCTACCCCACAAAGGACACGGAGTGGAAATATGTACATGTGACTGACTAATGCATTCCTTTCAGTAAACATTGAGAAACATAAAAACTTTAACAGACAAAGCGAGCTTGTGTCCTTAGAATCGCATACGGTTGAATCAACTTATATGGATATCAAATTACATAGGGAGTTTTTACATCAAAAGCTATAGTCATACTTTACGATCTGAAAGGCGCCACACTGGTACTATAATATTAGGTCCTTACATATGAAATTGGCGTTTTGCCGTACTGGCAACTTTGATCTCAAATATCTTCTCTTTGGTTAGGAATTTCAAATTCAAATTTATACAGCTATTTACTCAAGTATTTGTGTTTCGAAAATTATAATTCATTTGTTTTTTCCTCAATTGTTTTTTTTCTTTGCGTCACTCAGTTTACAAAATGGAAAACTTGAAATATCGCGTTATTTACGAGTACGAGTTCCACCGTGGCACCAGTGCTGCAGAAACGGCTCGAAGGATTAATAATGTGTATGGCGACGGTGCCGCAAAAGAAAACACAGTGCGTTTTTGGTTCCAACGTTTTCGTTCTGGAAATTTCGACCTGCAGAAAAAGCCCCGTGGACGGCCGGAGACCAAAGTTGATAATGAAGAATTGAAGGCTATTGTGGAAGCGGATCCATCGCAAACCACGTCCGAGTTAGCTGCAGGCTGCGGTGTTAGTGATAAAACTGTTTTAATCCACTTGAAGCAAATTGGGAAGGTGAAAAAGCTTGAAAGGTGGGTACCTCACGAATTGAGTGAAGCAAATCAACAAACGCGCGTTGACTGCTGCGTTGCATTACTCAACCGGCACAATAATGAAGGGATTTTGAATCGAATCATTACCTGTGATGAAAAGTGGATCCTGTGTGATAATCGGAAGCGCTCATCGCAATGGCTGAACCCTGCCGAACCAGCCAAACCATGCCCCAAGCGAAAATCGACTCCAAAAAAGTTACTTGTGAGCGTTTGGTGGACTAGTGCTGGTGTCGTTCACTACAGCTTTCTTAAATCTGGCCAGACGATTACGGCAGATGTCTATTGTCAGCAACTGCAAACCATGATGGAAAAGCTAGCTGCTAAACAACCGAGGCTGGTTAATCGCTCTAGGCCACTGCTGCTTCATGATAACGCTAGACCACACACTGCACAACAGACGGCTACCAAATTAGAAGAGCTTCAATTGGAATGTCTAAGACATCCACCGTACTCTCCGGACCTTGCCCCAACAGATTACTATTTTTTTCGAAATTTGGATAACTTCTTGCAAGGGAAAAAATTCAACTCCGATGGGGCAGTCCAAACCGACTTCAAAGATTTTATTGATTCCCGTCCGAATGGTTTTTTTAGTAAAGGGATCGATGAACTACCTATGAGATGGCAAAAGTGCATAGATAGCAATGGTACATACTTTGATTAAATAAATATATTATATTAAAAAAAAATCAACTTTATGTTCCTCCCAAACAAAACGCCAATTTCATATGTAAGGACCTAATATAATGGATCAATCATTCATTAATAGGACATTTTTGTACAGCACCCTCTAACGCTCTAACAAGAGACTTGAGCCTTTCATTTTAAAACAAATTTAGTCTGACAGCTATGTCAGCGCCCGAAAAAATCATGTATAGCACTTTATTTGCATACAGTACACATATAAATATGATTATGAGGCTCTAAGGCCTTGGCCACACAAGTAGGAGCCTCGCTTGATGCTTAGAGATATTTTGCGAGCTAGGCGACATATCCTAGCGAACCAACGTACCGCATATTATCGCAGTGCCCACACTACACGCTTCGCACCACGTTGCATGACGATTAGTCATCGAGTGAATCTCCTAGCAAACAGACGTGTTGGTTAATAAACAAGATGGCGGAAGTTTTAATGACAGCTGTGTATAAAAGGGAGCCGTTGTGGAACACATCGAGCAAATTATAAAAAAATGTACCTGTAATAAAATCACTTTGGAATGAAGTTGCACAGGAAGTAAATAAAGATGGTAAGTTGTAATGAAATTGGTTAGTTTTGAGAGTGACATCGTATGTTGACTCAACCGCTCCCAACTGTCAAATTAATTTGTGCGTAGCACTTTGGTGTGGCCAGGCATGAAGTCACTTAGTATATGAGTCAAGTAAAACGTAGCTTAACCCCTAACGAAGCACGTTGGTGTGGCCTCGGTCTAAGGCTAAGGTCACTCCAAAGTGCTTCGCTAGGTGCTACATGACTAGTAAGACTAGGTGACTTCATGCTTGGTCACACCAAAGTGCTTCGCACAAATTCATTTGACATTTGGGAGCGGTTGAGTCAACGAACGATGCCACTCTCAAAACTAACCAATTTCATTACAACTTAACATACCTTATCTTTATTTACTTCCTGTGCAGCTTTATTCCAAAGTGATTTTATTACAGGTACATATTTGTATAATTTGCTCGATGGGCTCCACAAAGGCTCCCTTTTATACACAGCTATTATTAAAACTTCCACCGTCTTGTAAAATCACTCGGTGACACAATAAAATTAACCAACACGTCTGTTCAATAGGAGATTCACTCGGTGACTAATCGTCATGAACAGTGGCGCGATGCGTGCAGTGTGGACATTGCGATAGTATGCGGTGCGTTGGTTCGCTAGGATATGTCGCCTAACTCGCAGCGTAGCTCTAAGCACCAAGCGAGGCTCCTACATGTGTGGCCGAGGCGTAAGTGAAAACCGAACTGAAAACCCCTTTTTTTTGTCAATTTTCAGCAGAAATCAAACCCGCAACCTCCGGATCTGAAGTCTGACATCTTATCAACTATGCCACGGAGGGTGTCATACAAGTTACTGCGGTTCGTACAAGTTACTGTAGTTCACTATATCGCGTGGTTGGCCCCTATCGTAAAGCCTTACACCGTGCAACATCGCGTGATTAGCAATGAGCGTGTTAAACCTCCTTCGGTATCGTTAATTCGTAAAGGCGATAAGTACTTCAGAAGCCGTGATTATTTAAAAATAAATTTTATAAAAACTGCGGTTAAGTTATGTAACCTAGATATTTAATCATAACAAATTACTTAATCCTTATCAGGAGCGTTTGGTTTATATTATTAACAAGCAATAAATACGGAGCTTAATCATTTATTTATACAGGTGTTGCAAGGAAAGTGCTTTTTTTTTAAATGTTATTAATTCAAGTAATTAAGTTCTTATTTAACATGACTATACATAAAAGGAAACAGTTCTTGAAACTATCTCACAAGTTCGTGTTCCCGAAGTTATATTTGACGAGAAGCTGAGCTTTGTTCCGCATCTACATCTACAGTGTAGATAAAATAACAACTGTGGCATTGTCCAGACTCTTGTCGCTCTATACTGAGACTTGATAATGATTTTTCTAAGGTAAATAACTATTTAAAATGTATATTATTTTTCTACGGTAAGAACAATTTTGGAATACAATTCGGTAATACGGTCACCTGATTATGATGTCACTAGCACTAGCAGCATCAGCAAAAAACCTAGGCTTAGTAGTCAGTGAGACCAAAACAAAATATATGCCCGTAAATGGACGCCAAAACCCAATAAGTCTACAAATAGACAACTTTACCTTCCAAACCGTTTCTGAATTTGTGTATCTCGGTACCATGGTGACAAGTAAGAACGATGTTTCCACTGAAATAAATCGAAGATTAATAGCTGCAAACCGATGCTATTTTGGACTGCAGAGGTACATGAAATCACGACATCTCTCTAGAAAAACCAAAACTCTACTTTATAAAACACTCATCCGACCTGTGCTCACCTATGGCTCAGAATGTTGGACTCTAAGTAGAGTGGACATGAGGGCTCTAGGGACATTTGAGAGGAAGATTCTGCGCAAAATATATGGCCCCATTTGCAATAACGGAGAATGGCGTATCAGGTATAATCAGGAGCTGTACGGTCTGTATGGAGACCCTACCATAACACAAGAGATTTTAATTGGGAGACTCAGGTGGGCTGGACACGTGCAGCGAATGAGTGAGGAAGACATTCCGAGAAGGCTCTTGAATGGCACACCGGGGGGTCGAAGAAAGCCAGGAAGGCCGAAGCTTCGATGGCTGGATGGTGTCAATAGGGATGCGCAGCTCATTGGCATCCAGAACTGGCGAACAGCAGCACAGGACCGCCAGTCATGGAGGCGTGCTTTAAAGGAGGCCAAGACCCGACCTGGGTTGTAGAGCCATTGTTGATTGATTGATTGATTGATTATGATGTCTATATTGAAAAAAAAAATAACGCACACAGTTGAAGTTTTTACGATTTGTAAACTTCGAATTACAGATCTCAATAACTGAGTTAGACTATGATCTTGTTGGATAGAAGAAAAATGTTTGACCTTACACTATTATTTAAAAATATCAGCTCGTATTTCAATAGTTCGGAAGTTACTCAGTTTGTCATGTTACACGATCTTTGTTGGCCCACCTGGCAAAATGTTATTTTCCACAGTGAAGTGGTTGCAACAAATTATTGATACAACTTTTGGGTAAAAAGACTGCACGTATTGAGAAATCAATATGGACAATTGTAATTTATTTTTATCAAACACTGTTTATTTCACTTTTTTGTAACGGTATAACCCTGTAGCGACCGTGCGTGCGGTCACTGAACCCATTGTGGCGACACTTGCCCGCGCGGTCATTGAACTTGTAAGTGGCGAGTGCGAGACGGCGCCGAGCGAAGGTCGCCCGCGCGCTCATTGAACTCACTAGTAGCGAAGAGCGAGACACCTATATATCTCTTGCCTCTCCTGCAGACCGTAGTATGAAATGTATATAGAACGTGCAACAATAAACATGTGTCCAGCGGAAGCGAGACAGCGACATGTTCTGCGCCGTTCTATACATTATAAATACAGACGCTTACAATAAACTTTCTCTTTACTTATTCCGATCTTGACGACTTTTATTCAAACAACCAACAACCTTCTATGCAAAACACAAGTCCGTAAAACCCTACCGGTTTCAAGGCTTTCACCTCATCTTTAGGGGTGCACAAACAAGACTAAATTCTGTTCGAACTGGTACCGATATACACGTTTCAACGGTTGGGGACTGAGGGGTGAGGGAGGCATGGGACGATTTCGGCCAAGAGCGGAGAGATTTTTGCGATATAACTGTTCACTAGATGTTCGGATCGATGTACTGACTTAGATATGGACAATGTATGGATTTTTATACGACGTTGATTACATACAGGACTAAAGTGAAAAAGTCGTAACTGCCGGGATGAATTGATTGAACTGTATCTTCTTCTTCTTCTTCCTGGCACTGTCCCAACTCATTGCCTAGGTAGACTGTTGGGGTCGGCTCTTCTCATTCTCAGGCTGTATATTCTTCGGTTCTGGATGTCGATTTCATCAAAGGCCGTTTCTCTACAGAATTTTGGAGCATTGAGTCATCCAGGAGTTCTTTGGTCTTCCTCTGGACGACTGTCGAGAAAGATCCACAGACGTTGTCTGATTTACAGTATGGTCTGGTGGTCTCCGTCTTATGTGCCCGTACCATCTCATCTGTCGCTCTTGATTGAACTGTATAGTTTTCCTTCATTGTGATATTCGACTTATGCCGTTTTTTTTTTCGTGTTGTATAACACTACTTTCATGTCAATGTTTAAATAGATTTGTAGTTATTTTTTAATGTTTGTATCAAAAAGGGCATTTGACTTTTGAAATAAAATAAAACGAAAAGAAAAAAAATAAGTAAGGGCTGCAAGTTGAGAGTTTGGATCCGGCTGGAACCCAGATTATAAAAAAAGAAGGATCCAGTCTGATTTTTAATTAAACACCCTTTCAATTAACATATTTACGGTTGGTTGGATGAGATCGGTAAATTGTAATAAGATCGCTAGGTTGTATTATATACAACTAAAGTGTAATACAATACAAAGTTATCGAATGGATTTCGCAGGTGCTATGCATAAAATATTCAATCATCAAACGAAAATCAGTCCCAAGTGACGAAAAACGAACACCGCTTGTTTGAACTATGGGCCACGTAAAATATTTCGAAGTAGGCTTTTGTGGAATTCCTCTATGCTTGACGTTATTTCGTAAAGGGAAGAAAATATCAAAATGGTAAATTCCACGACAAATCCAACGATGAAAATCTTTTCTATAAAATCTCCCCCTTTCCATCGCAGGAACGGGGATAGACGGTGAACGATATGCAAGCTGTAAAATTCCTCTTCTTATATATTGTATCCTTCAACATAACTGAATTGCTAATTTATTTATTTATCTGTTTCAACAATCAAACGGTGAACGATATGCAAGCTGTAAAATTCCTCTTCTTATATATTATATCCTTCAACATAACTGAAAGAGGTATTAGTAGCACGACAACCGTCCGGAATGGACGACCGCCGCTTTGTTTTGAGAAATGTGTTCAAATGCCAAAAAAAGAACGAACACGTGCGCTCACTTGCCGTTTCAATTTGTCACTAAACGCTTGTCGCGGCTGTTTAGACGACTCTGCAAGCGACAAGTGCTTAGTTGAATTGTGGTGGGGGTAGGTGCTTGTCGCTTAGTAAATAAGTCTGCCTCCTATTCACTTGCACTTGCCAGATTTACTAATGCTTAGTACTAATATGCTTGTTTACACGTGGATACAAGTGCGAGTGACAAGTGCGAGTGAGAAGCACTAATGACAAGTACTAAGCTCGTGTAAACGTGGTATATAAGATACGCGTAGCATGACAAGTTCAGTTAGTTCCGGACTATTAAAATACTAGCTGACAATCTTAAAGAATATGAAGTCAAACATCTTTTTTCTATCTGACAATGTTGTAAGTCTCATCATTTCCAACAACAGATCAAAGTTTAACTCAGTTATTGGGATCTGCAAGCCACATCACTTTGAACAACACATTACTAGTACAGTTACATTATAAATCAAATGAAAAAAATAAGCCCTCCGATGCGACATTATAATTTTGTTTTAATCCTTTTCAATACACAAGTCCACCTCTGTGGCCTTGTTATTAAGACGCCAGTTTTCAAGCTCGGATGTCGTGGGTTCGATTGCTGTCGAAACACAGATTTTTTGTAAAAAATATTCCAATCGTATTTTAACTTAAAGCTTCTCTAATATATTTATGGTTGGTTGAAAAAACTGCAATATGGTAATAAGTTCGCCAGGTTGTAGTACGACTATGTATATATGACGAAAATATAATTCAATGCATTAAAAAAGGATTTTAATCACACTTATCCTTAAAAACAACTGCTTCTTCTTCTTCCCATTGTCATGTCAGGTCCCCCCAACGTTGACAATCACCTGAGAGTAAGCATCTTTGTCCCCGGCAGCCCTAAAAAAAATCTCCAACGCCCCTTATACCAGTCCAATCACGTACTTGTATATTGCGGAGCCAGCAGATTTGCCTCCTGCCAACGTCTCTTCGACCCTCTATTTTGCCTTGGATGATCAGGTGCAATAATTTGTACTTTGCTCCTCAAAGTACATGACCCAAGTAGGACACCTTTCGGATTTTAATATTAATCAGCAACTCTCTATCAAATTTGGCTCTTTGAACAACCCTCGTGTTGCTGACCATATCCATCCAGGGTATCCGTAGCTTTCTCCGGTGCACCCACATTTCGAATGCTTCCAATCGGTTCATACTACCAACTATGAAGGTCCATGATTCCACTCCATGTAATAACACTGACCAAACGTAGCATTTGACTAACCGTTGTCGAAGTTTCAAGTTTAGATTATCATCGCAGAATAAGCTTCTCATTTTATTAAAAGCCGCACGAGATGATTCAATTCTGCACTTGACTTCGGTTTCTGGGTCGAATTCTTCCACTAGGATACTTCCGAGGCATTTAAATGTTTCCACTCTCTCTATATCAGGACCGTTCAATGTAAGACGTGCTCCTGCGTGATCCTGCCGGCCAAACACCATGAACTTAGTTTTACTCACGTTCACGTTCATTTAGCGGTTCTCCTCTTCATCTTATTTTAGGCCTTTTATGGTCCTGTATCATTGTTTCCCTCTTGTGACGTTGACTGCCAGCTGTCTTTCCATCTTTTGAGACGTCGTCTTGGAGATCTGTTTGCTTGGGAGATACTGTCCCTGGCCATTCTTACGGCTCTAGGTCCGGCCATTCTGGATACATGTTCGTTCCAGAACCTTCTTCTCTATCGTCCCCAACTGACAATATCTTCAACTTCGTACGTCCTTCGGATTTCTGTGTTTCGTACTCTACCACGAAGGGTTTTGCCAGCGATACTCCTGAGTACCTTCATTTCACTGGTTTGAAGGAGATTTTTGGTTCTGACAGTGTCGGCTCTGGACTCTATGATGTATGTCATTATGGGGCGGACACATACCTTTAGCGGTTAATGAAGAAAATTTTAAATTGAATTCATCAAACGTATCGAAAGGAAGAAGACTATATTAAAAGTGTTTTCTTTACTTTGGGTATAGGAAACAATTGATGCGGCAATCATTTGTCAATCGGATGTGTTAACCAGAGATTTTTCAAGAAATTCCTTCACATTACACGAATAGAGAGAGCAAGAGACTTAACCCCGCCATCCAGTCGATTTGGGAAAGTCAAGATTTATTTACGCAACTGTCAGGTCAAAATGTCAATGCCTACTGATGGGAATCGACAGGGAATACGGCTAGGGGCGAGGGGGTAATCCATTTAGCCCCCATTCCCTCCCACACACGAAGGTGGTGGGTGGAATCAGATAAGGGAGACGTGGGAATTTATTTATTTTCTGAGAACCAATACATAACATAACTGAGTGCTAACGTTTGGTCTATTGTTGGAATTGATGAGTTTTACAATCTTGTCGGGTGGAAGAAAAATAAATGTTTAACCTTACAATATTACATCAGATTGTTTAGATCGTATTTTTCAAGTCCGTAAATAACTCAGCTTTTTCACGTTACACATTCTTTACAGCTGCTGAGAATATATGAAAAATGTGAAAAAAAAAGAAGATAAAAACCGCGCCTGTAGCATTTTAAATTGGGTACGCAGACTAATCTATAGTACAATGTTGAAAAAAAATTAAATGCATAAAGCGGAAGTTTTTACAATTTGTAAACTACCCTCGACTTTTTCAATACATTTTGGGTTTTTTTTTTTCATTTTGAATTCCTAGTAGTATTCTTCTTCTTCCCAGTGTCATTTCAGGTCCCCCCAACGTTGAATACCACTTGAGAGTAGACATCTTTGTCCCCGGCAGCCCGAAAAAGATCTCCAACGTCCCTTATGCCAGTCCAATCACGTATATTGCGGAGCCAGGAGATTTGCCTCCTGCCAACACCTCTTCGGCCTTCTACTTTGCCTTGGATGATCAGGTGCGGTAAATTGTACTTTGCTCCTCTAAGTACATGACCCAAATAGGACACCTTTCGGATTTTAATATTAGTCAGCAACTCTTTATCAACTTTGGCTCTTTGAAGAACCCTCGTGTTGCTGACCATATCCATCCAGGATATCCATAGAATTCTCCGGTGCATCAACATTTCGAATGCTTCCAGTCGGTTCATACTACTTACTTTGAGGGTCCATGCTTCCATTCCAAGCAATAACACTGACCAAACATATTAACTATTTTAATTTTTTTGGTTTATGGAAGCTGGGGGTCATCGCAACTTCTAGTGGCTAATTAAGGGCCTCGTATTGTAAATTACACTTTTTAGGGTATAGTTTGGCACAAAGCTCGATTAATGAAGTCTAAGACTATATTGTCTCAAGACCATTCTCTTCAATTTGTCCAAACTAACGCATATGGTGGAGATTTTTACGATTTGTAAACGTTAAACTACAGATCCCAATAACTGAGTAGAACTTTGATACGAGTATGTTGTTGGAAGTGATGAAGCTTAGAACTTTGTCAGATAGAATAAGATGTTTGATCTTACATTATGTAAGATTGTCAGCTCATCGTTTGTAAAGTTACACGTTCCTAGTAGGCCCATCCGGCTTTTTTTAATCTGTGAAGTAGTTGCAACTAATTACAATACTTGTACAATTTTTGCATAGCAAGACAACACTAATTAGGCAATGAATATGGTTATTGTATGGTTTATGATGTGGCTTTGACTAGTAACAGGAGTTAAATGAAGAAGTTGTTCTTACGGAAGTTGTTCTTACTGGAAGTTGTTCTTACTAGTTGTTCTTGTTCTTAATGAATTGATTGAATTGCACGGGTTTGCTTTGTTGTGTTGTTTGTCTAATACTAGTTAGCAATGGGCAAAACCGAAGTGGTACACGCTTTGACTTGTTTAGGCAAGAAAGGACCTTATTGATACAGCCTGAAAAAATACCTATCATCACGCCATATCCCTTTTAGGGTGTGCAGAGAGGACAGACCGCCACACATTTCTATCCATAAACAAAACTCTCGCCTCATCCATATTCATACATCTCGTCATATACGATCTCTTGTATCTCACACTTCTTACCTTTCCCTCAGTTAAAATTCTCCAACAATCTACTTTCACTCTTCCATCGATCTACTAATTCTTTACTTATCATTCATTTCAGAGACATACTCGTATATTTGTTTTATACGTCTTTCGCAACTCATTTATAAATGTAGCCGGAGTGCCATATGTGCATACACACGCTGTGACATGTTCAAGCCTGACACTTTTGGAATTTAGTGGTTTATTATGATTTCATACAAGTGTTGAGCAAAATACGTTATGTCATTTTAGAGGTGGTACCATAAAGGTGTCTCGAAAAAATATCTACACTGTTTTACACCGTGCCGTTTCCTTGAACTTTCTGCACAAATAAATAAATAAATACAGGTTTATTGATAGCAACATAGTATGTACATAATACATTTAGATATATTTCAAGAATACATTAAAAAGATAATACATTAAAAAATAGAAGATATCATAAGGTCTGGGCTCATCTAATAACATCCCCCCAGCCAAGATACACCCCACCAATATAGGGCAAGCCCAGCCACGGGGACACCAGATGTTTTTCAACCCACACCCTATTTGTTATTCCATGCACTCATGAAGATTTAAGGGAGAAAGAGGAATTTTATTTATAGTAAAATGATGCACCTACCCACTACTATTGTGATCTAAGGGTCTTTATTGATAAAACGTTGCCGAAGAGGTGGATTGGAGGTGTAGAGGTCGCATTGAATGCCTCCTGCGTAACCCCAAACCTCACGTTTATGGATTTTTCTATGAGGATTTATCAAAAATAAAGTTTACGGCACAAAACCGACAGCAGTGCATGAATCGAGAGCTGCTATTTAAAAAGAATGCGCCCAAATATCAAAACAAATTATTCGTGATGTTTAAAATTTTAGGTTATCGGCAGTGCAAGGAACAGAACGGCCGTCAATTTGAGCACTTGCGATACTTAAAAATCTACCTCCGTCTTCTTTAAGGGCCTGTCCAGATGAGACGTTTTACGCGTGATTCAAGTAGCGCGTTTCGAATTAATTAAGGTAAATAACGCTACTTGAATCGCGCGTAAAACGCCTCATCTAGACAGGGTCTAATTTGGAGTTTTAGAGTTTGAGGTGCGATAGCAAATTAAGCGAGATTTTTTTTCGTTATTTTCACGATTAAAATATTCGTAATTTCCACACAATCTAGCAACGGCAGCGATTGTTTTCTATTATTTTCGTACTAAGTCAAGAATTCTTAGCTTTTTCCATATTGCTAGCAGTTGACGAGGTCTGTTCACATTCTAAGAGTCCTTTTTGGCGTCATGCCTATATAAATAAAGAATATTTGGATTATTCAGAACAGATCGTTGTGGATGGTGGCTTATTTTGATCCCCATAACACCTGCCTGGTGGTGTGATCCACAGTTGGATTCCACTGGTAGTGGGATCCAACTTAAGTATGTGAGTCTCCAGCATCCCTACTCGTATTCTTGCGTTTCGAAGGAATCACAACAGCAAATAACGGACATTTTTGGATATTATTTTCTTTGGGATTTAAATAACAATGTTTTATATTATTCACTTTATCTTAGATACACTTTAATATGTATTGAATTACTAATAATTTAAAGTGTGTTGAAAAGTTTTGGGACAGCCTGTATTTCTATTTATGTATTTTCTCAAAACAGGCTTAGCCAAATTACTTTGAAAAATACAAGAAGTGTTAACATTAAAAATAAAGAAAAATTATATAGAATAAAACAAAATTATAAAAAATAATGTATGATATATGCATACACATATACTCGTACATACAAACATACACATATATTCAAAGTCACTTAAGTACGTTGGTGAGTGCTTTCTAACGCGTTCAATCTTAGAAGAATTTTTTTTTGCTTTTGGTAATGTAATGTGAAATATGTCAATATCCGAAGCAGTCCCGTTCAAAAAAGTTAAGGCCCTTCCAACAGGCAAAGTGGCTGGATAACCTGTTCTTGCGTATGTGATTGAGAACAGTTCTTGCCGGCGCAGTTTAGTGTAATTGTTAGGAACATTTAACGCTAATCTTTCTAGTAATGCTGGGCAACTCACAACTCCTCGAACGAGTTTGACAACGTATATCAGGAGACGCAGATCTCTTCTTACGCTCAAGGCGTTATACCCGAGCATGCCCGGCAGAAACTGAGTAGGATAAAGCCATGGATGGATAGACACCAAACTCACTCATTAGACTTGAAGAGGTGCATTGGCGCGCGGTAACAGACTCGACCTCCTTGCGGAAGGTCATCAGTTCGAACACCTTACTGTGCTACTCCCCTCGAATGACACAGGCATTTTTATCCACCTAGTATTTGGGGGTGTAGCGACTATCCGTGCGGTCACTGAACCCATTGATGCGACCCTTGGACTGCCCGGTCATTGAACTCGCATTCCTAACAATGCGAGACAAGCACTGGGCAAGGGTCGCCCGGGCGGTCATTGAACTCACTATTAGCGGAGAAACGAGACAGCGACATATCTTCCGCACTGTCAGTCAAAACAATAAATACCCTACGTGATGACAATAAACATATTGTGAGGCGGAGACGAGACAGCAACATATCTCTTGCTCCGTCTCACGCACATTCCAAAATATTATAAATACCGACGTTTATCAATAAAATCCCTCTTTGCATATTCCGATTTCAAACGAGTTTTATTAAACCAAACGATCATCCTCATCTCTTCGTTAAGGAACAACCCGTTCCTAAAGGGGTATAAGGATAGTTGTGAATTTGGTCATATTTATTATTTCAAAAAAAGAGGAAAAAAAAAACAGAAAAAAAAACACACCGATGCGTGCTCCGATCGTCTCACTTCGGTTTGCCATTAAATCCAGTACAGCGGTGTGATCGGTTAGTTTGCTGGTGCGCAACGGCACACCCACTCACTTTGACTTAACGTTGGAATAGCGAGGGAATCCTCGACTACGAGGCCCAGCAATGACGAACGACGAATACTAACTAGACTAAGTCGAAGATAAAAAGCAAATATACAAACAAACCCTGAATTCCAGGAAACCAAACTTCGAACTCCAGCAACAAAGGAAAGATCATACGATGGTGAAATAACATTAAAAAAAGGACCAAAAACTCGACGCATCTTCCATTGGAATGAATTTACAAATTAAATCGACCGTACACTGTGCCAATAAATAAAGGGTAGAGATAAATCTTGGGAAACAGGAGTTAATCAGGCTAACGGCCGCAAAGTGAGTGAAACCAGAAATATATATCAGGAAGCTTAAAATGGAATGAAGTAAACAAAGGATGCTGCAAAGATTCAGATCAAACGAGATCGAAATAATAATTTAAACCTAAATATAGAAGTAAACTTCATGAATATCGCGAAGTCGTAGCAGACTTCTCACACGAAAAATACATGCATACACATACAAGGCCACACGCCATTTTCCTGTCGTGGTTGGTAGAGAGGACAGAACGTCAGACTTTCCTATCACTTCATTCACTTGATCCAACCATACTGATCTTCTCACATTTGTACTATATGTATATGTATCTGTTTTGTTATTATTTCTTCATTCATTCGTTCCACATGCCCAAACTATCCATACGTGCTCTTCTTCATCTTGCTTAACAGATCAGCCTTAAGTTCACATTCATTCCTTAACACTTCATTCCGTATTCTGTCATACATTCCCACTCCATATATTCTTCTCAATACACGTATTTATTCGGCTCCTCTCTGTATTTTTCCACTTTCACATTTCGCACCTTTAAATCAAAGTTGCCACTAAAATACTATTGTGAACAATCGTCTTAGCGGATTTAGATATTGTCCGGTTCGAGTATATATGTTTATTGTCCCATTGGCTTGACTTGCCTTTCGTTACACGCCATTCGGTATTCACCTTAACTCTTATACATATCATCTGTAAAATACTACCCGTCTTCTTCTTCCTGGCTTCATCCCAACTCACTGTTTACGAAGACTGTTGGGGTCAGCTCTCCTCGTCCTCAGGTTGTATGCTCGTCTGTCCCGGACTAAGTCCCCCAGGCCGTGCCTCTGCATCAGGTTATCTTTTTGCACCACCCATGAATTCTTTGGTCTTCCTCTGGTTGTTATTCGAGGACGATCCATGGAGATTGCCTGGTTCACAATGTGATCGGGTGCTCTGCGTCCAATGTGCCCATACCATCTCAATCGCTTCTCCTCCATCTTGCTGTTGATGTCTGTAACACCTAGGCTTCCACGAATGCGTGAGTTTTTTATTTTGTCTCTTAGGGGCACACCAGCTGACCAGCTGACCATCTGTAAAATACTACCCAAATAGCAGAATTCCTTTACTTGCTCCTGTTTTTCATGTTTCACCCATATGTGGCATTTACTTTTCAAAGTTTTATCGTAGCTTCCTATAATGAGGATGTCACGTAGTTTCCTAACGTAACGTAAGGCTAAGGCCACACCAAACTGCATCGCTAGGTGCTACGTGAATAATATACTATGTGACTTCATGCTTAGCCACACCAAAGTGCTTCGCACAAATTAATTTGACATTTGGGAGCGGTTAAGTCAACAAACGATGCCACTCTCAAAATTAACCAATGTCATTGCAACTTAACTTATATTTATTTACTTCCTATGCAACTTAATTCCAAAGTGATTTTATTACAGATACATTTGTGTATGATTTGCTCGATGGGTTCCACAAAGGCTCTCTTTTATACACAGTTGTTATTAAAACTTTCATCCATCTTGTAAAATCACTTGGTGACACAATAAAATTAACCAACACGTTTGTCCGCTAGGAGACTCACTCGGTGACTAATCGTCATGTAGAGTGGCGCTAAGCGTGCAGTGTGACGATTGCGATGTTATGCGGTGCGTTTATTCGCTATGATATGTCGCCTAACTCGCAGCGTAGCTCTAAGCACCAAGCGAGGCACCTACCTGTGTGGCCGAGGCCTTAATGTTTGGAGAGTATGAGGTCCGACTCTGAATATAAATCACGAAATTTTAAATTCATGAATTGTGTAAGTGTACGAGTACATTACTTCGTTATTACATAAATCTCCACTTACCACAACAGGTACAAGAAATACTCGTACAAGGAACCAAAATCAATTAAATTACAAAAGGACCAAGGCTTTACTCTAAGTATAGGAATGGGCAATCAAAATAAAGTAGGATTTATCAAAGGTTTAGCTTTGTGGGATATCATATTTGAATATTTAACAGGAAATAACTTTGTTATTCCATTAATTACGAGTACATTAATTCTCGCTACATTTTTATTTATTTTCGCAATACAGGCTTAGTTCAATTACATTGATAAATACAAAAAAGTTTTGGCATTTAATTTTTTTTTATATATATACAAAACATACATATGTTATATATATAACATATGTACATAAGAGTATGTATGTGTATATATGTGTATGTATAACATACATATGTTATACATACACATATATACACATACATACACATATATACACATACATACGCACATATATTCAAAGTCACTTAAATACGTTGATGAGTGCTTTCTAACACCCCCAATATTGGTGATATGAAATATGTCAATATCCGAAGCAGTCCCGTTCAAAAGAGTTAAGGCTTTTCCAACAGGCATAGCGGCTGGAAGACCCGTTCTTGCGTACTATATGTTATTGAGAACAGTTTTTGCCGGCGCAGTCTAGTGTAATTGTTAGGAACATTTAACGTTAATCTTTGTAGTAATGCTGGACAGCTCACAACTCCTCGAACGAGTCTGACAACGTATACCAGGAGACGCAGATCTCTCCTTACGCTCAAGGAGTTATACCCGAGCATGCCCAGCAGGAACTGAGTAGGATAAAGCCATGGATAGACACCAGACTCACTCATATAGAGATATCGTAGATATTTTTCTGTACCTTCTCCACCATGAGCGAGTTCTTCGCCCCCAGCGGACTCCAAATGCAATTGTTCCTACCTCCTATCCCGAGGCTCTCTTTAGATGAAATCATCCCAGTTTGTTATGAAAGCACTACTTTAAACTTTATCAGATTGGTGTTATATCATTTTGGACCACAAACGTATTTTCATTTTAATAAATGAATTAAAATAGTTTTAATAAATATTTCGTGTGAATTTGACAGTATTTGTGCAAAGAAAAAAATCTTTAAGAGGCGTGAAACCTTTTGAAATTTTTAGCTATTGTATCTCTAATGCTTTGTGTATATCTAATGCTTTGTGTATCTCTAATGCTTTGTGTATCTCTAATGCTTTGCATATCTCTAATGCTTTGTGTATATTTAATGTGTTGTGTATCTCTAATGCTTTGTGTATATACTCGTATAATGCTTTGTGTATATCTAATGCTTTGTGTATCTCTAATGCTTTGCATATCTCTAATGCTTTGCATATCTCTAATGCTTTGTGTATATTTAACCGTTTGAGTGCCAAAAAATTCATGCAGTTGCTTGTAAAATGCCACCAAAAAAACATTATTTTATATGAAACTATATATTTTTTTAAAACCCCATAAATTCTTTGAATTTTCAAGGATTTCGATGATTTTTTCGGTGTTTTATTAAAAAATATCGAAATATTTGAAATAAAACGCTTGTATAAATGAATACAGTATTTTATTCAGAAAAAAAGAAAGACAAAAATGAAAAACAAAAAATAATCAACAACTGTGCTTTCCTGCACACGCCGTGTGGACACCCTTCTTACAATACGCACAAATAGTCGTTGATCTACGCAGCCCAGCACCATCTTTATTACTACAGACCACACAGCGACGTAAATTCTTTCCTGGAAGCTTCTGCAGTTTGGATTTATGGAATGAAATTGTTGAAGAAATTTCAGCCTTTTTTTTTGTAGGTACCCATTCCCTTTCAATCGATTCAATTATTTTTAGTATATATTTCCTGTTTCGACGGATGGTTCCTGTAATATACGTAATTTTTTCCAATAAAGTCTTAGCCAGTTGAATGCTTGTAAAAAAATTGTCAACAACAATATGATAACCTTTGTCCAGGTAGTTACCAATTTTTAACAGATTCATTACTACAACATGGCCAAGGCCAAATTTTTTTGTATCATCCTTGTCTCGCTCTAATTTTGCTCCTCGGTAACAAAAAAATGCCAAGCAATAATGGGTTATGGAGTCGCATAACATCCAAAACTTTATTCCCCATCTGTGGTGTTTTTTGTTGGGGAGATATTGTTTGATTTTTGAGTGGCAGTGAGTCCCTACCGATGACTCATCAATAGAGAGCTGGCGATTAGGGATATAATGGCGTCGGAAAACTTCATTGGCATGGACAACTATCATATTGAATTTTGCACAGGGGTCGTAGTCTGGATGATTGGATGGAGCCAAGGTGGAATTATCAGTTAGATGAAAAAATTTCAAAATTATCTGAAATCGATTTCTTGAGAACATTTGTTTGAACCATGGTATGCCCCTTGAATCTGTACTCCAGTAGGAAACAATTGACGGTCGTCGTGTAATACCCATTTCAAGTATGACCGCTATGAAAGCCTTCATTTCCAATACAGACACCGGTTTCCAAGCCTTTGCACGTCATTTGTTTCGTAAAGATTCAGAAGAGTTTTAAAGAAATTGTTGGGCATATTTGTTGGTTTCATTTTTTATCATTGTTAACAGACTGACATTAAAAAATAAATCAAAATATGATATTGGTTTAGAATCACGCGGAGGACGATCCCGAAGTCCAGGCGTTTCGAAAAAATGAGAATTTTCGGTAGAAAAATTGGTTCCGGGAGGTACATTTGAAAATGAGTAATTTCCGGTGTTACTCTCCATTTCTTGGTCACGATCCGAAGAATTACTGGAAATACGCATCCTGCGGTTGGGAAACACAGGTATGACATCACTGACATCACTCTCATCAGAGCTACTCCTACTCGAACTTGAATTAGAGGAGTGGAAATCGTCGCTCCCGCTGTCAGACATTTCAGAGGACGCCCTCGACGTTATATTTTTTCAATTAACTAAAATAAAAAAAATAATAAATGAATCTGAAATTTAAACGGTTTACTACGATCTTACAACTATTAAGATAATATTGGAATAATATTTACCAACGCCGCAGCACCACACCCGACATACGCGCGAATCAGAACACGACTGACGCAATCGACGGAAATCGACGATCGGCAATCTTCGTTAAAACACGAATCGACGAAAGTCGACGATTGGCAATCAAACGGTTAATGTGTTGTGTATCTCTAATGATTTGTGTATCTCTAATGTTTCTAAATTCACTGCTTTATATAATTGTGTAACGTGTTCAAAACTTTTACTGTACTATTTTTTAAATTATGATTCGTCAGTTTGCAAATTCTGAAAAATACTTACTAAATAGACAACGCTTAAGAGAGCCTCGGGATAGTAATAGAAACACGTGTAAGGGGGGGTTCAATGACATTAGTGGAATAATAAAGTAATTTATTGCACAACATTTTAAGCAGGATTTATTTGCCTGCTGTTTAAGGAATAATGTTGGCACATAGGAAAAGGGGCATCTCCATAAGTTGACAGCGGCTTTCAAACCTTCGATAAACGGATGATACAACTCTTCTAGCGAAGGGCCCAAATTACATGATCAAACTCCTTGCGATAATAGAAAAAAAGAGTCAGCCACAATGGGGACTCAAAATGAATAGTGATACAAGGATATCATCAAGCCGTGTCCCTTGTGGAGTTGGCAGAAATAACAGATCTCCAAATTTTTCCATCCCAGCACACAACTTTCGATCATATCGTCATGAACAATCTTCTATTATACCTACTTAAAATCTGGTGTATTTGGTCTAATCATATTTAATAGGTTAGTCAATAAGTTTTGAAAGCGACATCTATGGAGCAGTAGAAAAACCAAAATTTCTACGCCATTTTAATATTTCATCTTTCATAAGAACGTACTCAAAATTTCATTTCGATCTATCAATTCATTCTTTGTTTACAATCCATTTGAAGTTGACGTGTCAGTGTATTTTTTAACAATGGAAAAATCCGAATATCGTGCAGTGATTAAATTCTTTGTTTTGGAAAGTTTATCGGCTACTGAGATCCATGCAAAGATGGTGAAAGTATTAAAGGAGTCTTCTCCTTCATTTCCAACCGTTCACCGATGGGTTTTGGAGTTAAAGCGTGGCCGTACAAGCGTTGAAGACGATCCACGCTCAGGACGTCCAAAAAGTGCATCAACACCAGAAATCATAGCGAAAATACAGGATATGGTTTTGGAAGATCATCGATCGACTGTGGATGTGATAGCTGACACCATAGGCATCTCACATGGAACAACATGGCATATTTTGGCTGAAGTTTTGGGTTTCAAAAAACTGTGTGCACAATGGGTGCCGCATTTGCTAACAATGCAACAAAAACACGTTCGAATGCGACTTTCTGAGCAACATTTGGAACAATTTCGAAAGGATAAAAAGGATTTTCTGCGTCAATTCATCACTATGGATGAGACTTGGGTCTACCACTATGATCCTGAATCAAAACAAGAGGCTAAGGAGTGGTGTGAACCAGGCACTTTGGCTCCGAAGCGAGTTCGTGTCCAGAAATCGGCCAAGAAGGTGTTAGCGTCAGTTTTTTGGGATGCAAAAGGAATTTTATTGATAGATTATCTCCAAACTAGTAAGACAATCAACTCTGATTATTATTGTGACCTTTTGGACCAGTTGGATGAAAAAAATTGTGAAAAAAGACCCGGTCTGCAGATGAAAAAAAACATTTTTCATCAAGACAATGCACCTGCTCACACAGCTCAAAAAACCATCGCGAAAATCAGTGAATTGGGGTACGAATTGTTGCAGCACCCACACTATTGGCCAGATTTAGCTCCCTCTGACTTCTGGCTGTTCTCACACCTCAAAAAATTCCTTCGTGGAAAGCATTTTTCATCAAACGAAGAGGTTATAGCCGTTGTAGAGGAGTATTTTGCAGGCCTTCCAGAAAGTCACTTCCGTGATGGGACAACAAAGTTGGAAGATCGTTGGACCAAGTGTATTGATCTTATGGGAGACTATACTGAGCAAGAAAAGTGATTTCCCCCCAAAAAAAATGTATTTTCATTTCCGCTTTCAAAACTTTTTGACTAACCTAGTACCTCGGTTTTCCTCTTGCACGCACACCTTGCGCTTCTGATTTGTACACTTGTATAGTAATTTGTTTGTCATACATTCTCTCTACATGTCCAAACCACTTTAAAGCTCTTTTCTTCGTCTTACTTGCAAAATTCAATATATCCACGTACTTTTTTCTTATGTCTTCATTCCGCCTTCTTTCATAAATTGACACTACAGTTTTTTTTTTTAAATGAACGCATCTTTTATTCATCTTCCTCCAAATCCAAGTTTCACTTCCATACATCAAGGTGGGTACCATCACACTATTATATATTATTTATAGTTAAGGCATTAACATTGTAGCGGTTAAAAGACATTGCAATTTGTTTTATCAAATTTCACTTTTTGTAACGGTTTCAAGGCTTTCCCCTCATCATCAGAGTAGCACAAACAAGACTGAATTATGTTCGAACTGGTACCGAGATACACACAACTAACGGTAAATATTTGGTTTGGGGACTGTGGGTGGAGGGAGGGAGGAGACAACCTCAGCGAGCAGCGGCGAGATTCTGGGAATATAACATATGCGCTTTCCAGATGTTTACCCCGATGGGATTGGGGTTATACCGTTACAAAAAGTGGAATAAACAGTGTTTGATATAACAAATTACAATGCCTTTAAACCTTCATAATGTTAAAGCCTTAACTATGAATAATACATTTATATAAATGGGGACACGACAACTGAAAGGCAACAAACCCAGATCCATTAATATTGTGTATCCAAATTAAATTACCTGTTGTTTTTTTTTCGCAAATTATGTATATTTCTTATCAAGTGTAAAATAAATAATAAAATTTAATTACAATAAATGCTACTGACCGTGAAAAATTGAGTCATAACATTATTTCTGATGTGCGGTCAATATGTGTCACGATTGTACTGTTAAGAGCACAACGAACTAAAATCTTCTTCTTCCCAGTGTCATGTCAGGTCCCCCCAACGTTGAGTATCACTTGAGAGTAGTCATCTTTGTCCCTGGCAGCCCGAAAAAGATCTCCAATGCCCCTTATGCCAGTCCAATCATGTATATTGCGGAGACAGGAGATTTGCCCCCTGCCAACATCTCTTCGACCTTCTATTTTGCCTTGGATGATCAGGTGCAGTAATTAAACGAACTAAAATAATCAAATTAATTCCCGAGAGGCAGTCAAGAATAATCATCTAAACACAAACTACAAGGAAGTGAAGGTAGTTCACCACACAGCATCCTGAAGTATCTTTAATAAACAACAGCCGAGGAACACGGATAGAGAAAAGCAGAGAATATAATTGTTAATTAACATATTGAAACTTTGAAATTCTCAGTTCGTGACCAACAATCTTCTTCTTCAACTTAGCAGCATCTGTGTACATAACTAAGGCAGAGCGGCATAATGGAGTTGTGTTAATACAGATTTGAAATTATTTCCATCTCGCTTAGTTACCTTTCTATCAAGCGGCTTATACGAGTATTATGTACAGACGTACGTACGGGGAGATACATACGTTTAATATTCTCAAAGTGTGGCACAAAGGGAACACTGGATTATAATGATAATTAAATATATTGTAGCGATATAAAATGTTGTAACTACATAACGAGGGTTGCTACTTAATTTTTGAGATATTGCAACACCAGTGTAGATACGTCAAATCTGACATCAGCATCGTAAATTTTGACGTTTTTAATGGTATACGCGCTCAGAAGTTTTGTCATACAAGTGCTATTTGTGTTGTTTACAGTGACTTGAAAAATTCATCTCGGCCAAAAATGGAATTAAATCATGAACATTTTCGTGCGATCATTTTTTTATGATTTTCGACTTTTTGAGCACTCAAAACATCGAATTGATGGGTCATCCGCCGTACAGCCCTGATTTGGCACCCAATGACTTATTTTTGTTCCCGAATATCAAAAATAAATTGCGAGGTCAACGTTTTTCGGCGCCTGAAGAAGCGGTTGATGCGTTCAAAACGCATGTTTTGAAGTTACCTCATTCGGAGTGGAAAAAGTGCTTCAAACGCATGCAAAAGTGTATTGATCTTCATGGAGAGTATTTTGAAAAACAATAAAGCCATTTTCGATGATAAATATTTGTTTTTACTTGTCTTTCTCAACACTTAAGTAGTAACACTCGTATGAAGCTTCGAATAAGAGATAATGTAACAGCGTAGTTAAATATCTAAACAAACAAAAGTAAGGAGTAATAGAAACAGAATGAACTGTATGAGAGGATGCATGGATATAGAGGAAGCGAAGGAAGTATGCTAGGACAGGAAAGTTTGGCGATCTGTCCTTTTTGTCACCCCAATACGGTAATGAGATGATGGTATGTGTGAAATTTAATTCTACAATTCGTTTCTAAATACAGCGGTAAGTAATACATATCGGGCTTAAGAAAGAGACTGTCGACCATAATCGGCTAACTTCGGATTTGTAGAGCGTCGTCTCTGTCATTCACACATGTGTTCCGTCGCGATTTGCTATTTCTAGATACCAGTCTGTAAGCGCATCGTGCGACAGAAACGACGCTCTACAAAGCCGAAGTTAGCCGATTATGGCCGACAGTCTCTTTCTTTAGCCCGATGTGTATTACTTACCGCCGGGTACTGTATATTGTTTTGACATATATAACTTTTTTTCATAAGCTGTGTCCGTTTTTTTTTTTTCAATTTAAAAATAAGCACCAAAAGTATAACAAAATGGTAAATGTTAATACGTCATTCGAAAGAAAATTTTCTGCTCTACAAGATATTGTGCTTGTTTTTACGTTACATGTATCATTTTATTTGATTATAAGCCTTCAAAATGGAATGTCAAGTAGACGAAAGTGAACATTTTCGACACCTCCTTCTGTTCGCGTTCAATCGAAGGAATAAAGCTGCCAAAGCTGCTCGCGATATTTACAAAGTGTACGGTGAAGACGCTATAAATGAAAGGACAGCTCGTCGATGGTTTTTGCGTTTCAAAGACGGTAATTTCGACCTGAAAGACATGGAGCGTTCCGGACGACCAGTGGACTTCGATGATAGAGCAGAAATTTTTCTTTCGAATGACGTATAACCTTTACCATTTTGTTTTACTTTTGGTGCTCATTTTTAAATTGAAAAAAAAACGGACACAACTTACAATATGTTAACCCCTAATATTTATTAATACTTCATTGCAAAAATAATCTGGTGGGCTAATTTTCCGGCGGTAATCTCTTCCAGCCAACCAGAAAGAAGTTAATAAAACATGGCCGTAAAAAATATTTAAATAAGATAATTCATCTTTATGAAATTTATGACCAATATACTCGTAATAAAAGCAAAACTGAGATATCATCAATCAAAGGAAAATGAAGGTTTAGTGGAAAGGAGAAAAATCAGGAATGAAACATGTTATATTATTGACAAGAATTCAGTTTTTTTTCAGTCGCTTCTTAAAGCATGTCAAGGACGGACCGAGTCTAACATTGATTTGTGACTGCTTCCAGAGTCTGACTGCATGGACAGTCAAAGACGACGTAAAAGAAAAAGAGCGATGGACTGGGAAGACCTATAAACAATATTTGTTTCAGCGTAGCGCAAGTCCACGATCGGAGAGACAATAAAAAATTTCAACGTGATAAGAGGGGTAGCGGGACAGTTAAGGATATTATATATTTCAACGGTCAAATGTCCTTTTTGAAACAAAGACAAAGAAAAAACTACATTGACATATAAGCAAAAAAAAAAACAAGTCGAACAACACAACAACGCGAACTATACAATTCAATCAATTCACCTCAGCAAGAACAACTTCACTTCACGTTTGTCAAAGTCGTATGAAAATCCATATAATGCCCATATTGATTACCCAATCTGTGCTGTCTTGTTATGCAAGAGTTATACAAATAATTAGTGACAATGACTTCACTACGGAACAGCAAAACATTTTGCCGAGTGGGCCTACAAGAAACGTGTAGCATGACAAGCTAAGTTAGTTCCGTACAATTGAAATACGAGATGACACTCTTAAATAATGTAGTTAGGTCAAACATCTCTCTTCTACCTGACAAGATTGTAAGCCTCATCACATCCATCAAGAGATCATAATACAACTCGTTAGTTATTAGGAGCTGCTGTTTCAAGTTTACAAATTGTAAAACCTCTGCTGCATGCGTTTATTTATTTTTTCCAAGATGTCAGCGTATTCGATTTAAAGTGCTGTCGGCATGATTTTTCTCATTTTTTTTTTCACATTTTTTATATCTGCATAACTCCCTGGTGTAATTGTTTAATGTTAAATAGACTATAACATTCCAAAAAAAACATAAAAAAGACACCAGTAAAAGGCACATTGAAATCGGCTCAGTCGTTTTTGAGTTTTGTAAATATAGGGTCTTTCAAATTGAGCGGATTTTATACAATAATTCTATTTTTTTTAATTCTTGAATGAAATACACAATTCGCTTTGATTTCAAAAAACTTTTTATTGGTCATTGAAGTATAATGTATGACATTTAAACACAAAAAACAATATCCGTCAAATGTCCACCTCTTGCAGCTCCACAGATGTCCACTCTTTTGTCAACATTTTCGATGACATTTTGGCATAATTGCGGATCTTACTCACCAATAACGCGAATAATTTCATCCTTCAGCTCAAAAATTGATCGGGATTCATTCTTATAGACCTGTTTTTTCACGTAACCCCAGAGAAAATAGTCCAACGGTGTCAGATCACTTGATCTTGGTGGCCAATTAACATCACCGTTTCCGGAGAAAACAATACATAAAATAATTAAATAATTTGAAAGCGTTGTTGTATTGTATACGACTCCATTTATATAAATGTCATACATTGTCACACTTCTCAAATGTCAGAAGACCCAGGCAAGTTCGCGACGCCATCTGTGTTTTATCCAAGAATTTAAAAAATCGCTCAATTTGAAAGACCCTTTACATACAAACTCTACACCTTGCCAATACTCGTATCAGTATAGATGTTGATATTCTCAATTTTATGACACGAAAAGTTTAACATGGGATATTTCATTAGTGTTATTCGTAAACTAAAAATGAGAACCCCTAGAACATGTATTAAACATGTAACAACATATGCTATTGAAACTAGAGTTGATATCACATAAACGAAAACACACCTTATTAGATCAAAACGTATAGCGATGTATAACAGGCAAAACACTCAGAGGCATACTTAGAAATAAGATATATTTTTTTCGTATAATACTCTTCAATATACACGAATTACTTTTTCGGTTATATTTAAGAGCGCGCCCGGAAAGCGATATTGTCTTCGGCCCCAGTGGTCGAACCTCCGAGTTTAGAGCCTCTGGAGTAGGCACGAAACTCACCGTTCGCAATTGAATGTGTTGGCAATACAACCGCTCGATTATTGTTACCAAACGAACTCTTTTCTCATACTAGCATCCTATTATTTGGATACTGTCGGAAACCAAACACGAAACCCCCGTATAGAATCTAACAACTTGGCTACAGCGGTAGTCGAAGAAATGGAAATATCTTAAACCGAGATATAGCGGACGTTATTTATTGAATGTATGAGACTCGTTTTCCCCGTATACTATAGTTCCTCATGGTTACTCTACAGGAAGTCGACAACCAGGTTAAATCTCAAAGAGATGAAGGGATAGCTGGCAGTCCACATCCCAGGAGTAATTCATAAAAACATATCGCAAATCTACTGCAGGAAACTGAAGACAATTTAAAACATTTCCAGGCTCCTTTATTATTTCCGTTTGAAAGCTTGAAAAGCTGTGTTCCTTATTCACGTTTCCAAAAGGGAGATTACTTCAAAGGAAACGTTTCTATATTTGAAGTGTTCATCTGATATTTCAAACGGAACCGCGTGTATAACATATATCGGTTTTATAACGTTTTGTATCTTCAGCTTACATATTCATCAACTACGGGCTAACTAATATGTTTGCACCATACGATAGGCAAATGCGATAGGCTGAAAGCGAAATTGATAAAAATAGAAGTCCTACGAATAGTTATTTATTTCTTATCAACGGTACAATATAACCCTTTTGTCTCGCTGAAACTTTTGTTTTGCTGAAATAACCCTTTTGTCTCGCTGAAAATTTGAAAACGCATCGTTCAGCGAGACAAAATAACCCTTTTGTCTTGCTGAACGATGTTCACCTCGATGCACTGACTCCTAGGGCATCTAATCTATTCAATTTATTTCCGTAGTAATAATCAGTAGTAACGGAAATAAATTGGACAGATTAGAGCCCCTAGAAATTTCTAAGTCAGTGCATCGAGGTGAATATCTGGCAAACACATATATCCCAAGAATATCTTCGCTGCTCGCCGAGGTTGTCCCATGCCTCCCTCAACTTCCAGTCCACAAACCGAATGTTTACCGTTAGAAGCGTGTATCTCTGTACCAGTACGAACAGAATTCAGTCTTGTATGTGCTCCCCTTGATGATGAGGTGAAAGTCTGAAACCGGTAGGATTATACCGTTATAAAAAGTGGAATAAAAGGTGTCTGATAAAACAAATTACAATGTCTTTAAACCTCCACAATGTTAATGCCTAACTATAAATAATATATGTTACAAATTGGTTCAAAGTTGGTTTCTTTCTGTTGATATGACTGTACTTACAATAATTATATAATATATGTTATTGTTTAAATTTTAGGTAACAAAAGAAATTTCATAAATATACGCGAGACATGATGAAGTATAGTATGTATTTAAGCTATATACAATAAAATTAAAATGAATAAAATATTGTGGTAATTAATTATTTGTCAACTCTTCCGTTGAAAGTATTATAAAATGAATTATTCTAATACCTAATTTCCACAAAGGGAGAAACGTAGTAAAAAAAGAGAAAAATGAAAATTGACCAAGAAGGGGAGATTTAAAATTCAGGTAACGACGAAGGGTCCCATATAAATTAAACTCGCGACACAAAAAAGAGAGAAATTCGTCTCCGAGATAACAATAAGAGGCACAACTTCGCTGAAGGCATTCCGTGAAATATTCGCGAAGAATCCACCCCAACCCGGGGAAAATGAGAGCCTTCAAAAGGAGGGTTTATTTTGCGAAGTTTTCGCAATTTCGGCGCGCTTTTCGGACGGGAATATCCAAGTAGTGAACTGTTGCTGTATAATTCAGACACCAAAAATGCTATGAAAGTGATATGTGGTGACCATGCGTTTTCTTTCAATGAATCACCGAATTGAATCTAATAATAATAATAATAAAAGGATAATTTATATAACGCCGTTAACCCTTCCCTTCCTGTGCTAAAAAAATCTGCGCGTTCCAGTGTTGTGTATACAAAACACATGTAAAAATGAGCGATGTAAAATCGGAAAAATAAGAATATTCATAGCCAATTGCTTAAATTCAAAAGTGATAATAATTGAAATTTAATTGTTGAAAACATGAAAAAAAAAAAAAAACGTCGGCCAACGTTCACAAAACGGGCGAAACGATTACTTTAAACGAAAGCCAGCGAGCGAACTGAGATTCTATTTCTTGCGTTCCCATATACCGAAGTAGAGTGAGAGTGAGACGTGAATAGCGTTGCTTCCTCACCTATAGCGGTTTTTTTAGAATGAATATACCTACGTCACAAACTGGCACACGTTTGGTTGTATTGGTGAATTTATTCCCGATTTTCACAAAATATCTCTGATGTGACCGATAAGTGCTAATTATTATTAATATTATTTTTTCGAACGAGTTAAAGTATAGCGTCATAAGAACGTTTTATTTCAGCTAGTTTTTTTTATTTTTCAAACCATCCAAGCGATGCTACAAAATTCTCTGCGGTATTCTTTTCATCGTGATTTTTAAAAAGTTAAACAAATCTTTTTCTTTTTTTAAAATTATAATTATCATTTTATTTAATTATAATTTAAATTTTGTCCATGTAAACGCTACGGTAGAGCCGATAAATCGATTTATTCTTTGAACGTTGTATTGTATTACACTTTAGTTGTATACCGTATAACCTGAAGGGATTATTGCCATGTGGCAATATCTTCCAACCAACCGAAAAGATAAGTGAAAACAAAACTTCCGAATTGGGACACAGGCTACTTATTCTTTTTTTTTATTTTTTTATTTAACACTTTTATTGCAAATACAGTCTGACGGGTTTATGGCCAGGCGGCAATCTCTTCCAACCAACCAGACAAAAGTAAATGGAGTAATTTACGTGGTCGCATAAATCGTTCAAATGGCTATCCATCCCCACGAAATCCATAAACACATACGTGAGCACATACCCACGAACCCCACAAAGACGGACAATCACCCGAACATCATTTTTCATATAAAGTGAGATATCATCAATCAAAAGGAAAGGAAGGGATGGTGGAGAGGAAAGGAAAATAAAAATCAGGAATGAAACACGTTATTTTACTGACAAAAAATTAAGAGTTTTTCGGTGAACTGGAAAGGCCAATAGACAATCTCTGTTTGAGCGTAGCGCTAATCCATGATTGGAAAGACGCTGAAAATTTTCGGCGAGATAAGAGGGGGTGGCGGGACAGTTAAGGATATTATACAATAAACAGCATGTGAATTATTCGTCCCACCAACTAGGCTACGGATGCGTTGGTAAGTAAACATAAATTTAGAACAATCACTCGATCATTTGTCATCACTACGAACTAAAATTTGTTTTTTTTTTGTCAATTACGTTATAGCGAGGTATCATTTACAAATGTGACATAAAATGAGATATTACTGTAGTCCCATTGTCAATTCAATAATTTATGGTTATCTTACTTAAGAGGTATCTTCTTTATGACCCCAATCAAATAAAACTTCTAAAACTCAAGCGCAAATTATTGGCGTTTTATTTGTTAACGATAGTGGAAACGCCGCGCTCAATAGCCCAAGCCCAACACTTGACAGCTCAAAAGATCCATTTATAATTTTCCGAAGCTAGATATTCCAAAAGCTGGAGTTTCCAAAAGGTTTATTATGATCGAGATAAGTTCTCGAAAGGATCTGGTCTGATTTTATTAATTTATTTACACAAGAGGTGATGGACCTAATGATCTGTTGGTATTGGGGTCCATTGTCATCTCGGAGGAGTCTAGTTTAAGGGTTGTTTTAGCGTCTTGATGTGGGAGTCAGGAGTTATACTCGTATTGTATGTTTAATTGTGTTTACTTTTAAGTGTCATATATCATCCGAAAAGTAAATTCGTCATTAAAAGAATAAGGTAAACGAAACACTTAAAAGGGTATTTTTTAACCTGGTGAGTTTATTGCCATGTGGCAATCTCTTCCAACCAACCAGAACGATGTTTTTATAGGCCCTAAGTGTTAACCAGACTTGAATCCTATTTAAAAAAATCTAGGTTCCAGCGGGGATCGAACCCGCAACCTCCGGATCGGCAGACAAGTGTCTATTAATATATTTAGTAGTGATTCACGCATCAAGTGTATTCTACTCTAGATGCGTGAATTTCGGTCGTTTTTTCAGACTAATAAAAAATATTTTTCCTATACATTTTTTAAAGTTTGTTTGATTAATGATTTGAAAATGTACTGAAAAGAATTTAAAAAAAAAAGAAAATTCGAGATGTTATCAACTGTTATGATATATCTTGTAAAAAAAGGAGTAAGCTAGTAGACATGATTGGAACCCTTTTGTAAATTTGAAAAAAAAATAAGACACAGTTTCTTGACAAGAAATAATGTCGTTGCAGTTGGTACAAAAGAGAAAAAAATCGTAAACGACGTCGGTTTGGAAAAAAAAACAATTTTTAAATAGTTTTTTTAATTGTTTAAAACCAGTAAACAGGTTGTTTTGAAATATTTATTAAAGTTTTATACTAAATTTGAAGGCAATTTGTTGGATAGAACTTGAGATTTTATGTCGACCAGGTCGAAAAAAGTAGTTCCGAGAAAACCGCGTTTCAAGTTTTGAGATTATTGTCCGAGTCATTCCGGTGCGGTGTAACTTTATTGTTGCCTCATTTATAGTTATAACTTCGTAAATATTGAGAATTTAAAAATTTCCTTTTAAAAATATATTCTTAAAGGTCTAAACTTTAAGAGTATGCAAAAATACGATTTTTTTAATTTTTAGAATAGAATACCCCTTAATGTAATGTATATATAATTAATTACACCTAAAGCCGAATTGAAGAATTCTGCAATATAGAAAGTATTTTTACAGATGATGGAAGAGTTAAGATGGATATCGAACGGCGTGTAACTATAGGGAAAATAGTCAATGGAGCACTAAAACCAATATACTCGAACCGAACAATATCAAAATCCCCTGAAGATGAGGTGATGAAAGCCTTGAAACCGGTAGGGTTATACCGTTACAAAAAAGTGGAATAAACAGTGTTTGATAAAATAAACTCCAATGTCTTTAAACCTCCACAACGTTAATGCATTAAATATAAACAATATTAAATTACAATGCCTTTAAACTACTACAATGTTAATGCTTTAACTATAAATAATACGTAAACTAAAATAATACAAACATTTAATTAAGTTAATTACCTTAAGGAATATAAAGAAATTACATTATTTAGTAAAATTTACTTAAGAATAGTTAACCTTTCAAGAATAATAAGTCGACAGGCAGTTGACCTTTCTCAACAACTTTTAATAAGGTACAAATTTTCCGGCCAAGTTTTTTTTACCAAGTCGGTTAAAAAAGGATTTAATTTACTTAAATTTATAAACGAGCTGAATAAATGTCATTTGGTTGTGCAAATAATTTTCATTGCTGTTAAAGAATGGTCCAGTTTTTTTTTATTAAAAGAAAGAAAAATATACTTGATTTATTGACTGACTTATTCCATTTGTTAACATCTTATCAGTCAAATCCCAATTTAAAAACTCGTTAAAAAAAACTATCTTTGGTTATTTAAAAAAAGAAAACAGACCATTTTTAACAGGTTGACAATAGTACGAAAGAAAATACAAGTTGATTGTAAGGATGGGAAGGTGGTGGCTGCGGCAATTAGATAAGGAATTTCTCTGAATCTGTATACGTTTAGAGAAACATATTTGGTAAAAATATCTGTTGAAAACTTATCAAGGGAAAATGAACTACAAAGAAACCTAAGTAGGTATTTCGATGAGTTATATGTTATTATATTAAGATTAGCGTTAAATTTTCCTAACAATTACATTAGACTGCGCCGGCAAGAACTGTTCTCAATAACATACGCAAGAACGGGTCTTCCAGCCGCTATGCATGTTGGAAGGGCCTTAACTCTTCTGAACGGGACTGCTTCGGATATTGACATATTTCATATCACATTACCAAAAGCAAAAGTAAATTTTCTTCTAAGATTGAGCGCGTTAGAAAGCACTCATCAACGTACTTAAGTGACTTTGAATATATGTATATGTTTGTGTGTACATATATATGCATATACATTATTTATAATTTAACATATTTTTTTTATTCTATATAATTTTTAATGTTAGTATTTCTTGTATTTTTCAAAGTAATTGGGCTAAGCCTGTTTTGAGAAAATAAATAAATTAACACAGGCTTTAGGTGGAGTGTAGTTTGCATAAGTGGAATTTGATGTATGCCAGTGAAACGTGGACGTGAAATAAGACAGAAAAGTGCCGAATAAATGTTGTAGAAATGCGTGCTTTGAAATTAATACATGGGGTGACCATGTATGATATAATTCAGAATGAAGAAATTAAGGGTAAGTGTGAACTTAAGGCTGATGTGTTGAGCAAGATGAAGAAGAGATCTCTGAGATGGTTTGGGCATGTGAAACGAATGAATAAATAAAGACTAATAAAACAGTTATAGTGCATATGTAAGTTGAAGGCACTCTAGAGGAAGATTAAGGGAAGTATGGTTGAATCAAATGTACTCGTATAATGTTTTGAAAAAATGAAATGTAAAAAGTCAGAAAAATCGTATGAATTTTATGAGAAGGTGCATGGGTGTAGAATAGGCGAAAGATGTGTGACGCGACAGAAAAGTAGCGCTCTCTTCTTTCTGCCAGCCCCGATAAGGAAAAGATGTAATATTATGTACGCATTTTTTAAGCTACCAATCAACCTGTGGAAAATTTGGATATATGAAAATGTATTCAATGTCCCTTGGAGAGGTTCTCAATAGTTTTACTCGAGTAACATATCGATCAATAATTCCCTGGACTAACTACTAAAACAAAATTTGTTTGCCAAAATTCATCTTTATTCATCAACATAGTCTCCTTCAAGAGCGATACATTCATTCCAACGCTTTCCTAACTTTTCTATGCCAGCCGTATAGAACAATTTATCTTTGGTTTCAAAATAGGCGTTAGTTTCGGCAATCACTTCTTCATTGAAGCCAAATGTCTTTCCCTGGAGCATCTTTTTGAGGTCTGCGAAAAACAGCCAAAAGTCGCTGGGTGCCAAATATGGGGAATACGGTGGGTGCGGAAGTAATTCGAAGTTCAACTCATGCAATTTGGCCATCGTTACCATCGACTTGTGACACGGTGTATTGTACTGATGAAAGAGAACTTTTTTCTTCTTCATATGGGGCCGTTTTTCAGCAATGTCTGCCTTCAAACGCTCCAATAACGCTAAGTGATATTCGCTATTGATGGTTTTTCCCTTTTCAAGGTGATCGATGAATATTATACCATGCGCATCCCAAAATACGGAGGCCATAACCTTCCCGGCCGACTGTTGAGTTTTCGGTCGCTTCGGACGACTTTCACCGGCTGCTCTCCACTCAGCTGACCGCCGATTTGATTCCGGAGTATAGTGGTGAATCCAAGTTTCATTCGCTGTCTCATACCGATGCAAAACCTTCTGTTTCTTTCGCATAAACAGTGCCAAACAGCGCTATGAATCATCGATGCGTTGTTGTTTCTGTTCCATTGTGAGCAAACGCGGCACTCATTTCGAAAAAAGCTTTTTCATGACCAAATGTTCATGCAAAATAGTGTGAACACTACCAAATTATATTTTCAGGATATCAGCTATCTCACGCAACTTTACTTTGCATTTTTCTATCACGATTTTGAGTATTTTTTTATGTTTGCTGGTGTAACAGCCTCATTTGGACGATCAGAGCGTTCAGCATCATTTGTGTCTGTACGACCGCGTTTGAAATCAGAATACCACAGACAAATTGTTGTTTTCGACGGAGCAGAGCCCGAATAACACTTTTCAAGCCATCACTGATTTTGAACGGTATTTTTTCCCATTAAAAAGCAATGTTTAATCAACACAAGAAATTCGTTTTTTTTCATTGCTTTGAAAATAGTAAACGTAGCGTCACTAAAACCACTGTAACTCAATGACACGGTATCGGAATGTCATGAAAGTTTCACACGTAACTTTTAAAGGCCGGTACTAACTGAGAATGGTATGGATTTGGTATTAGAGGTGCCATATGTTGGTTAGTCCCGGGAATTGTTGATTGATACGCTATGTTTTAATTTATTAGGCATCCATCCTGTAAAAGGGATGATTTATTGTTCCAATAACCATTCGAAGGAAAGGAGGCAGTGTAAGAATATGTAAGAAACTGCTGTTGTATTTATATTTAAAAAGTATTAGACAAGAAATTCAGATGTGGGACTATAAATAAATGGAGAATTAACTGCGAGAAGGTAGGACATGTTGAACGGACAGGGGACATTTATAATTGAGTGAAATTGTATGTGGTGCGTAAATGACACTTGCTCGAGTATAGGACACCAAACAAACTTCAACTGTCGATAACGTAAGTAATAGTTAGACACATTATATATAAACATAAAATAATTATAAAGTTATAACATGAATAAACGAATCAAAGACAAAAATAAATTAATCAAAGATAAAAAAAAACGAATCAAAGACAAGAATAAACGAATTAGAGACAAAAATAAACTAATCAAAGACAAAAATAGAGGTTGTGAAAGTTCCTTAAAGAAACGCCTCACTAGTTTTCTGTGTTCATGGACAAGTTTTGTCGATTCAAATCCATCGCGGCTAGTATTTTTTTAAACAAGTTTTTAAAAGAAAAAAAAAAACGGAGTTACACATATATATAAACATCATCACCCCGTTGCTCTGTTGGGGGCAGGCAGAGAGGATAGAGCACCATCGACACACATATTTCGCATCTTTCACATATATAGACCGTGATGCCTTAATGGGTTGAGTAACAAAAAAAAAAGAAAGAAGAAAAAAATAGAGTAGGCGGTGGTAAGATTAATCGGCATTTTTATCGTAACGAGGACGACGGCTGCAATCCCTTCAAAAGATCGGTCATCTTCGCCAACCAAACGCGTTAAAACAACCTAAAATGTATACTGAAAGTAATAGATACTATACTCAAGAAAATGTAGCATGGTCCCTGTGACGTTTGAAATGTTATGTCTCAAAGGGATGGGGTATAATCGTTTTTTTACAAATCGAATCGTTTTTTCATAAATCGAAAAATTGTTTTTCTCTAAACTAACGTTTTAATTCCTAATTTTCTTTATACTGACTTTCTAATGTATTGTATGATTTGTATCTATCTTTAAATAGGCCAAGATCCACTATGAATTTATACTAATTACGAACATTTTGTTTTATGTATAAAAAAATCGAAAATCCAATTATCGTATACCCCATCCCTAGCCAATGCAGACTAACGTAGTGACTTTTGACGAATGTCGCCAAATATTATTTGATTTTAACAAACTACCACATTTTTGCTAATTCGTAACAAGATGTATTAATTTGTCATTTTTGTTAGTTTTATGTAATGTATTTACCTAAATAACTTGCTATTTATTAGAATCGAGTTTTATATTAAAGTTGTTAAAATAATTAAAATTACTGAACGTCGTTACAAGGTTGTATTGGGGCAAATTTGTGAAACGTCACAGGGACCATGCTACATTTTCTTTAGTATAGGATGAAAATCTTTGAACGTAATTGAGCAAGTCGAGTATGCGATATGTCATACAAGACGAGATGGCCTTATCAATTGACTATGTTCATTGAATTAATATTTGAATCATTTAACGAGCATAACCAATGGTTTCGTGCCACTTCAATACGCAAACAGACCGCAAATAATACGATACCTAATTCAGAGATATTATTTTTCGGCTTCCAGTGTCGCGATGCCGACCCAATTTTAATGCGACATACACCGGCTGGAGGCGTTGCGGCACAGTAGTTAAAGTAATGAAGGGCACGTTGTCTCAAGGCGAAGAAAAAAAGAAAAGTTTGGCCCGAAATAGGGGCGGGCAATCAGTGAATTATGAACAAATCATAAAATTTATCATATGTATTATTTATTAAACTTAACTAGAACAATTAAAAAAAACAGATGTGTGAGACTCTCGCGCGGTAGAAGTGAAACTTCTTAGCTCCTAGGAAAAGTTGATTTTATGCATTGCTTTTTTTCCATTTGTTAACGATTATTATTTTATTTTTTTTAGAATTAGGAAATGGTTTTGTGGAATTTAATTAAAGAAAATCTCTATTAATTAAAAAAAATGGTTATATGGAATGTGATTCAAGAAAATCTCTCTTAATTAAATTTAAAAAATAATTATTTATTTTTAATAACAAATAATAATAAGTTTAATAATAAATAATAATTTCAATACTAATATAATATACTTAATAATACTAAATTAACATTTTTTAATATTGAATACATTAATATTTTTATTTTATTATTATTTATTAAATTAATTATTTTTAAATAATAATTTTATTATTTATTTATTATTATACCTATTATTTTTATTATATTATTAATAATATAATATTATTTATATTATTAATTAATTTTATTATAACGAATTATAATATAATAATGATATAATTATTATTGTTATAATAACATATATATTATTATAATTGTATATTAAATATAATTTATATATTTAATAAATATTAAAATAAATACGAAATAAAATAAAATCGAATAATTTCATCTAAAATAAAATTAATAATTATTAAATATATTAATATAACAAAAAATTTAATTTTTTAATTTTTTAAAATGAAAAATAATAATTTTAATGATAATATCATAAGTACACTTAATAATATTAATTATTATTAATAATAAATAATTAATAATAATTTATTAATAAATAAATTATTTAATAATAATAAATAATAATTTAATAATAATTTAATACACCGTTTCCCTTTTCGTGACGTTCAGGCCCCTACCGCGCCTATAGAAGTTTCACTTCAAAAATAATTGAATGAATACAAAACTAAATGTCTCACATAATCAATGCAGTTCAAGCGAGTCCTGTTTCGGCATTTCCTTAACCAAAGCCGCTGACTAGGTTATTTATTATTCTATAGTTTTTTTACCTGATTATATTTTTTCTTTATTTGTTTTTTTATCCTGTAACATCCCTTTGAGAGAGAAATCTTTGTTTTTATATTAAATTTCATAAGTCTAGTATTGTTGATTATTTTTAATGTGCATTGATATTTTTAAATGTTTTTCTTGAACAATACATGTGTATCATAAATTGTACGAATTATTTGGGGGATATTAGTATGAAATCCTTTTTAAGTTTTACCGTTCTATGTCAAGGATACTTAAATGCCGTTTATTGTGTTGCTAAATAAATAAATATCATTTATCGAGATATTCTGCAATATGTCGGCCGCCGTGAATTAGCATTCACGCTAAGTAAACGGGCGCACAAGGTTCGATTTCTGACGGATTCACTCCTAGACTTGTTTTTACCATTAGGCCATACGAGTATTACCTCCGAATGTCTCCTAGACTTGTTTCTAATATAAGACCCTAGTTAGAATTACTCCTAGACTTGTTTTTACCATTAGGCCATACGAGTATTACCTCCGAATGTCTCCTAGACTTGTTTCTAATATAAGACCCTAGTTAGAATTACTCCTAGACTTGTTTTTACCATAAGACCATACGAGTATTGCCTCTTGATTACTCCTAGAATTGTTACCATTAGATCACACCAGTATTACCCCTGAATTTATAAGCTACATAAATTCAGAGGTAATACTTAGTAAGAGCTAGCGATCAACAATAAAATAATATAATATTTATAGTTCAGACAATAACACCGTGGAAGTTTAAAGACATTGAAATTTATTCAGCCAAATTTATTTATTCCATTTTATATAACGGCATAACCTTACCGGTTTCAAGGTTTTCACCTCGTTACAAGACTCGTTTGTGCTCCCCTGATGATGAGACAAAAACCTTGAAACCGGTAGGGTTATACCGTCTTATAAAGTGAAATAAACAGTGTTTGATTAAACAAATAACAATAAAATAGCACCATATAAAACTGTCAAACGAAAGGTTGCAGCGGATTAAACCTGCCGGTCGTCATGGAACCTTTATATCCTTGCCATCAGAACTTTGAGTTTAATCTGCCAAGACTTTAAGCTTGCTAAAAGGCACCAGTTTGCATATTATAAACCAATACATGCACAGATGTCTTCTATACATAGTATGGCTGACAAAATGTTCTATGAAGATTTACCTATCGATTTTCAAATATTAAGTAGGCTTTATTTTTGTCAAATACTAAAATTATTTTTGTTTATTTATTCAGTTACTTTCACCTAATCAATCTAATATTTAACACTATGGCAACTTAAATCAGGCTGAATCTTTTTTTTTTAACTGGTACCAACGGGAATTGAATCGGTAACATCCAGGTTCAGTTAACATCTAAAAAGACAGGCGTCTTACGGCCACGAAAGTCGTCAATATTATTCAAACAATGTTAAAAACAAATATTAGACTTTTCTGTATATCGTGCCAAAAAGCCAAATTTATATTCCTGTCTAACTACTAAATTATAGTTTCCGACTTTAAAATTTCGTGATTAGTATTCAAAGTCGGACCTCGCATACTTAAAACTTTAAAGTGAGGTAACGTAATTTCTTACTTAAAGAAGCTACGACATTTTTTTAAATACTTGAAATACTTATTTATTTAAAAAGTTTTTTCAAGGCGCCTTGGTATCCCTTTGTCTGAGATAAGGAAAACCGCCAGACAAAGGACCAATCAAAGAAATATCCTAAATCTCGGTTAGCCTGGAATCGTCTACTAATTCCAGTTAACGTACTTTAAATGATCTATGGTTTAAAAGTGGAAGATGGTCTTTGCTTAAACTTTCAAACAATGTATTACCTAGAGAAGGGTATCGTTCCAAGCTGGGATTGTGAGATGCTTTGACGTGGGCGAGGTTGAATGAAGAAAACCGACGAATGAGTGACAACTTACAGTGACGTAACTTTGTTCCTCATCTAGGAGAAGAGGCTCAAGAGAAACTAGATTTTGCTCTAAGATCCTCTTCAAAGACAAACGTTGGTCTTTCTTTCTACCTGTCTTTCATCGGGGGTAGATATATCTTGCCTGTCAAACAGTCTCAAGATGTACGCATTCGAGATATAGATATTTCCTTTGGACGCTGATTGAAAAAGTCGCCATCATGAGGCTTGCCGTCACGACGCCAATGAAGGCAGGACCCTTAATCCAGGAATGGAGCTAGCCCCAACCACTCAATCTATGGACATATTTACCTACTATATATTAACATCAATGGTTCAAACTCTAAACTGCACCAACTTCCGGTATCTCAAAAAAAACCAGCACTTGTAAGTGAATATCTCTTGTACGAGTACAATTAAAACTGCTTGAAATATGTCTTTATCATAGTTTAAAATTTGTTTTTCTTAATATAAATCGTTTCTCTAGTTCATTAATACTGAATATTCATTTATATTAAATACATTTTGTTAACAACCAATGAATATAAAGGCCCGTCCTCACGGTTCAAGTTTAGTTGACCGATTAAAGTTGATCAACAAAAATTGAACACGACTTGAATCAGTTTTTGTTCACACGTTTCAATAGAAACTGATTCAAGGCCCGTTCTCACGGTTCAAGTTTTGCTGACCGATTAAAGTTGATCAACAAAATTTGAATGAAATCTGTAGTGAGAACCTTTGTTTCAATAGTTGATCAAGAAAAAATTGACCCAGTCAAACTTTATCGTTCAAGTGATGAGTCATCCGCCATTTGCTTTCAAGCTGAAACCTGTCTTGAAACGTGTGAACATGTGAATTCAAGTTGATTGTCAAGTTCGTCTTCAACTCGATAAATATAATATTAAAACAAAGATGCAACAGAAAATGCTTTCGACGCCATTTTTAACTGAATTAAATTGAAACTATTTATTGAATCAGTTTATATTGAAACGTGTGAACAAAAACTGATTCAAGTCGTATTCAACTTTTGTTGATCAACTTTAATCGGTCAACTAAACTTGAACCGTGAGAACGGGCCTGTATTCAACTTTTGTTGATCAACTATAATCGGTCAATTAAACTTGAACCGTGAGAACGGGCCTGTATTCAACTTTTGTTGATCAACTTTAATCGGTCAACTAAACTTGAACCGTGAGAATGCGCCTTAACTTTCAATAAACTATATTTTATTGCTAACACCCAGCTTCATTACTCATAAGAAACACCTGATCGTAAAATCTTGTTACTCCCCTACAAATAATTTGAGTTCTACAAAAATATGCTCTTCGAAAAAAAGAGTATCAAGGTGACATTAATATATACAAAATCATCTCTACGTGAATTGAAATTAAACTATTTTAATCAATTGTCTGTTTTTCTTCAGAAGATTTGACGTAGTATTTGCTTGTTACAAAAACCTGAAAGACAACTTTCCAAAAGCTTTTTTTCCCCATAAAGATAGTATACATTTTTGCATGCTCTTTCACTCTCTATTCTGTCCATATTAAAATGCTCGAGGCGTGCTGGCAAATAGTGACAGTTGGGTGGATCCAGTAGCCATTCTGAAAACCCTCAATCCCTCGCTAAGTGGGACGCTCTGAAAAGGGTGATGGTCGGATTTAAAGACGCTACCTCCCTTAAAATAAGTCGCACCACATGGTGTGATATAGTTAGGGGTCGATAGAACTCTCATTTTATTTATTTATTAATACAAAAAATTACCCTTACGCGTCCTTTACATAACACACAAGCTTAAAAATCTAAAGATTACATTTTTTTTTAAAATTATATTTACACATGACAAGAAATATACATAATTTGCGAAAAAAAACAACAGGTAATTTACGATAATTGGGACATACGATTTTAATGGATCTGGGTTTGTTGGCTTTCATTTGTCGTGTCCCCAGTAAACTAGGCGTTTGCCTGTATATCACTGAGGATATTTAGCATGAAAAAATAAGTAAGTGGTTTGTCCCTAAAAAAGCATTCATGATATGTTGGATGCGTTTTAGATCTACAAAGGAAAATTTTAAAAAGATCCAAATTTAAAATCCTAGCATGTGAGAATTTCTCCTCAGCGAAGAAACCTTGGAACATACATTCTTTGAATACCCAATAAATGATGCGTATCCGACCTTTTATGGAGATATACTCGTACTCATACCCCACATTTTATGGAGATATACTCTTACTTATACCGAATAACTCTTTGCTTACCAAAATGAGAACGCTCATTACAAACTTGTCTCTCTCCGTTTGCAAAGTTTTATGAAAGTTTATAATTTCAAATGAATTAAATATATAAAATGAGTGATCTTTATATATTAACGTGGCATTATTCCATTTATTTTATAGCAAGAGCTTACTAAGATTATGTTCCTAGTACATATTCCGTATTCTCTATGACATTTAGTTAAATCAATTTCCCTGCCGTTAAGCAAATCATTGCTTAATGGCTTTTTTCCCAAATTCGGGATCACCCGAATTTGGGAAAAAAGTTGTTACAAAAAAGTCATTATTATTTTTTAACGTGGAATAGAACTGAAAGACTGTAGAAATGAGGGCACTAACAAGAATATACGCAGTAACAATACATGACAAGAGTACTGCAGTATAAAATGATAAAGGATGAATGTGAATTTAAGATCTGATGATTTGTTGAGTTGATCTGATGATTTGTTGAGAAAAAAGTTGTTATAAAAAAGTCATTATTATTTTTGAACGTGGAATAGAACTGAAATACTGTAGAAATGAGGGCACTAACAAGAATATACGCAGTAGTGGCAATATATGACAAGAGTACAGCAGTATACAATGATAAAGGATGAATGTGAATTTAAGATCTGATGATTTGTTGAATTAAATGAAGAACAATCCGAGATGGTTTTGGTATGTAGGAGAAATGAATTAAAAAAGACTAACAAAACAGTGCAAATGTGAGTGGAAGGCGTGGTAGAGGAAGATCAAGAAAAGTGTGGTTGGATCAAGTCAATGATATGTAGAAATAAGGAAGCGTAAAAAGTCTGAAAAATCTTAGAAGTTGTACCTATAATAACGTTTATGGACGTGGATGAGGTAGATACTCGTATGTGTGTCGAGATAGTCGGATGCTATATCCTCTCTGCCTACCCCAGAAGGGAGATTGTATGTATGTTTACGTAGGTGTGCCCTTTGAATGGATATGCGAACAGAAAGTCTTCTTCTTCCTCTTCTTTTAGGCCTGTTATGGTCCTGCATCATCGTTTCCCTCTTGTGACGTCGACCCTCAGCTTTCCATATTTTGGGAGGTCGTCCTGGAGGTCTGCTTGCGTGGGGGATACTGTCCCTGGCCATTTTTACGGCTCTTGGTTCCACCATTCTGGATACATGTTCGTTCCAGAACCTTCTTCTCTGTCGTCCCCATCTGACAATATCTTCAACTTCGCACATCCTTCGGATTTCTGTGTTTCGTACTCTATCACGAAGGGTTTTGCCAGCGATACTCATGAGTACCTTCATTTCACTGGTTCGAAGGAACAGAAAGTGCATGCAATTAAAAAGTACATGCATCTAAAACATATTCACTGTTTTATGGCTAGTGATATGCGCTTCTTGAGGTAATAATCTTCCTCAATACTAAACCAATCAGTTGGAGTATTACGTTATCACACACTAGGTCCAATTATGATCAATATAATGTTTAAGTAGATCAACATCACATCCAAGTATGATCAACATCACGTCCAAATATAATCAATACAAAGTCCAATTATGATAAATTTAACATCGAAGTATGATCAACATCACGTCCAAGTATGATCAACATCCAAGTGTACTCGACGTCATCTCCAAGTATGATCAACGTCACATCCAAGTATAATCAACATCACATCCAAACATGATTTATTAGAATACACAAAATAATGTAAGTTGATTCAACTTTTCTAATTGGTTTATGTTCATATTAATATTTTAAAAATGCTGTAACGTAATATGTAATCTGTAAGTAGTTTCAAATTTCTCGGATAGATGTCGTTAGGGTAATATTTTTCTTTCTTACTCAATTCCAAACGTGCTGAATATATATTATAATATTATGAAAGATAATAGTTCAACGCATTTTGCCAATTGTTTGAGTAATTTATTTTGGTTTCATTTTGAAGATGGATAAAAATTGTTTTTCGGTGCTTGATGTTTTTTAAGAACCGTGAAGGAAAAAATACGACAAAAACAAAAAAAAATATATGTTGTGTATGTCGATGATGTACTCGTAGTAAGTGATCAGATGTGTTAAATCTAGTTTAAAAAATCTGTAATGGCGATACGACACACAAAGATGGTATCTGCTCTGGAAAGCGAATTGCCAGTGTTGACGTCCAAACTAACCTTTTTTTTCTTTTTTTTTGAGTAAATTTGGCTAGTAAAAGGTGAGCAAATTGTTAATATTATATATATATTTTATTCTATACTGTAGTAATTTTTTTATCAATTTGAGAATATCGAAAGAAATCTGTCAAGAAATTTCTTAGCCTTGTGTAACCATTTTATAGATTTATATAACGAAAAAGAGACTTAAAATACAAACATTTTTGCAGTAAATTTATCATTTCATATAAAAAAAACTCCCCATCAGCTCGCAGATTTGTAAAATGTGGACAACATTAAAGAAAGTAAAAAAAGAATCTCGCCTCGTTCTACAGAAATGTCTCACTGCAAACCTCATCTCACGTGTGCTAAACCTACACACCCTCTGAAATAGATGTTCAGGCTTGTTGGCCACGTACGAGTGTGGGGGTGCCGCAAGGGTCTAGTCTGGGACCTCCCCGCGCCGTTCTCTCTCACAAAGTGGGTCATTCCATAAAGGGTAACGCTCGCATTTATTATGGTTTATTCAAGGCAACAGGGATAAAATCTTAGGTGCTGCCGGGGATTTTTTTTAGCTTGAATTTATTCAACGATGTGTAAGAAATACTAAGTTGTATCGATTAAGTAATTGCTAATACTATGAACTGGAATTGAGATATAGAATTTTAAGATATACACAATGCATATATTTAAGGCATTTGAAAATGTGAATAAACAACAAAATATTTAGGTTATCTTGGAAATTTTTTGGAAGATAATAAATACAACTCGTTATAATCAAACTTTAATCAATACATTAATAATGATCCCATCGGAAGATAATAAATACAACTCGTTATAATCAAACTTTAATCAATACATTAATAATGGTCCCATCGGAAGATAATAAATACAACTCGTTATAATCAAACTTTAATCAATACATTAATAATGATCCCATCGGACATTCATCCCTATATAACGTGCCCCTGAATGGCATAGAACAATTATTATCTAGGACTGAGGTTCGCATTTGGATCTTCTTCTTCTTCCTCTTGGTTTAGGTCGTATGACCTGTTTGTGGCGTTGGGCTGTCCTGAGATGATGATGTCCAGCTGTCTTTCCATCTTTTCGACGGCCTTTCTGGTAATCTCCTGCTGTAAGGGTTTTCAGTCTTAGCGATTCTTGCCAGTCTTATATCCTCCATGCGGTCCACGTGATCCCTTCAGAAGCGCCTTCTGTTTCTTCCCCACCTCACTATGTCTTCAACACCACAAACAGACATTATCGTCTCATTTCTGATCCGATCTCTAAGAGTTGTGCCTGCGATGGAGCGTAGGGTTCTGATTTCTGCCACTTTGAGAAGGTTTTTTTGTCCTGTTGGTATCGGCTCTCACTTCTATCCCACATGTCATGATGGGGTGGGCGTATTTGGATATAACGTTCAATCACAGACTCAGCTTTACAAGTCATATAAATATTATCTGCTATATGACTATGAAAATACTAGCTTTTATTCTGAATTCTCCAAAGATTTCAGCGATTTAGATTGGATATTTTTTAAACCGTTGAGGTCTGAATTTAATACAGTTGAATATAGCTCGACAATATGGACCGTAATATACCATATAATGTGCATATTTGCATCTTAGAAAGCTTTTAGCATTTAAAGGGCAAAATGTTTGACAATACATATTTTAAGATATACATATATAAAAAGGGAAACGTGGACGTAGAAAAATACTGAAAAAAGCCCAATAAATTCTGTAGAAATGCGTGCACTTAGAACAATAAACAGGGTGCTATTGGAATGATTAGGTATGAAATAGGTGTATAAATGTGAAATTAAGGCTGATGTATAAAGTAAGATTATGAAGAGCACTCTAAGATAGTTTGGGAGACTAACAACACAAATATACAGTGCAAATGTGAGCGAAACGCGTTGTAGAGGAAGACCACGAAAATAATGGTTAGATCAAGAAGTCAGAAAAATCATAGGAGTTGTGTGAAGAGTCAGAAAAATAATAGGAGTTGTATGAAGAGTCAGAAAAATCATGGGAGTTGTATGAAGAGTCAGAAAATTCATAGGAGTTGTATGAAGAGTCAGAAAAATCATGGGAGTTGTATGAAGAGTCAGAAAATTCATAGGAGTTGTATGAAGAGTCATAAAAATCATAGGAGTTGTATGAAGAGTCAGAAAAATCATATGAGTTGTATGAAGAGTCAGAAAAATCATGGGAGTTGTATGAAAAGTCAGAAAAATCATAGGAGTTGTATGAAGAGTCAGAAAAATCATAAGCGTTGTATGAAGAGTCAGAAAAATCATAGGAGTTGTATGAAGAGTCAGAAAAATCGTAGGAGTTGTATGAACAGTCAGAAATATCATAAGCGTTGTATGAAGAGTCAGAAAAATCATAGGAGTTTTATGAAGAGTCAATAAAATCATAGGAGTTGTATGAAGAGTCAGAAAAATCATAGGAGTTGTATGAAAAATATTTGGATGTAAAAGATGCCAAATTGTGCGTATGGCAATAGAAAAGTCCGACACTGTCTCATCTCTGTCTACCCCGACTAGGAAATGGAGTATTGGTATATACACGTATGTCTATTTGGTTTGATATTGGAATTAGCTGCGAATGTTTCGTAGTATTTTCGGCACACGGATGGTTTTTTCCCCTTTTATCCGAACATGGTATAAAGACGTCAGAATGTGTGCGTGCGGAATGAGGTGGAGACGAGAGCAGGTGCGGGGCGGGGGTCCGGGGCGCGCTATCGACGCGTTTATGGCGCATAAAACTATATCGGCATTCTGATTTTGTCGGTTCTCCCTCGGCTCGCAAATAGCGTGGATTCTGAGCGAGAAGTGTTGTCAGTTTTAAATGTTTTTCTCGTCTTTTTTTTGTATTAAACTAAGATATCTACAATTGTCTACTTCATAAAAGTGCGTAGAATATATACACATATCATATATGAGCAAACCCAATACAGATCGATGTCGTCTATTGATTCCAGTCTGATTTTAATTTTTGGTATAGTGAATATTTTTCTGGTTAGTTGAAAAATATTACCACAAGACAATTAGCTCGCCAGAATATATGGTATAAAAGCTCACGCATTCGTGGAAGCCTAGGTGTTACAGACATCAACAGTAAGATGGATGAGAGGCGGATGGATTGAGATGGTGTGGGCACGTTGGACGCAGAGCACCCGATCACATTGAGAACCAGGCAATCTCCATGGATCTTCCTCGAATAACAACCAGAGGAAGACCAAAGAATTCATGGGTGGTGCAAAAAGATAACCTGATGCAGAGGCACGGCCTGGGGGACGTAGTCCGGGACAGAAGAGCATACAACCTGAGGACGAGGAGAGCTGACCCAAACAGTCTTCGCAGACAGTGAGTTGGGATGGAGCCAGGGAGAAGAAAAGAAAAAAAAAAGAAGAATATATTATATACAACAATTTAATTTTTGGTATATTTAATATTTTTCTGGTTTTATAAATTTTTATTTACTTATTACACATGACAAGAAATATACATAATTTGCGAAAAAAACAACAGGTAATTTAATTCGGACACACAATTTTAATGGATCTGGGTTTGTTGCCTTTTGATTTGTCGTGTCCCTAGTAAACTAGACTTTTGCCTGTATCTCACTGAGGATATTTAGAATGAAAAATTAAATCGACACTTCTTTCCGATTTTCGATTACACAATAACAAACCCCCGTTGCACAGTGACACTCAATTACAACTGGAAACATCACGCGAAATCAAACTCCTCACATATCATCACTCTAGAAAGACCAAAACATTCATCCCACAATATACTGCACACAATCATAAAGTAAAAAAATATTTATACAAAAATATAAATATAAAACAACAAAAAATACCACATACAAAGTATCACAATGCATTTCCACACTTGTTGTGTCATCATCAGGTGAACTGACAAGAAAGGGGTGTAAAACAAAGTGACGGTGTTTTAATTTTATATGAATTGTGGAGTTCCACAAAGTGACACCGAAGTTATTTAAGAATTATTTATTTTATAAAGTTGCCATAAACAGATTAAACCCAATTTTATTTATTTATTTTACACATGGCAAGAAATATGCATAATTAGCGAAAAAAAACAACAGGTAATTTAATTCGGACACACAATTTTAATGGATCTGGGTCTGTTGCCTTTCATTTGTCGTGTCCCCAGTAAACTAGGTTTTTGCCTGTATCTCACTGAGAACATACAGCATGAAAAAATAAATCGATACTTCTTTCCGATTTTGGATTATGTAAAATCCCGTTGCACATTCTCATTAGCCTGACAAACAGTGGCACTCAATCACGTATGTATACATCACGCGAAATCAAACTCCTCACACATCATCACTCCAGGAAGACCAAAGGAAAATTGTTAAATATTACCACAAGACAAGTAGCTCGCCAGAATGTATTGTATACTCGTATAACAAAACTGTAGTACTAGATGGATAGGAAGGTGGTGTTGCCATAGAAGGTCGTAAAATTTCCAATTTAAGATTCGCAGACTATACAACGCTTATAGCCAACGACGAAGTGAGACGGACGAACTCTTTCATAGAGTTAAAAAAGAGAGCCGCTAGTCACTAGAATTTTTTCTTAATTTCTAAAGCTAAAGTTCTTATCGTGAACCGATTCCAGACTCGCTAAGGGATTACTATAAGAAGTGACTCGCTAAGGCCTCGGCCACACAGGTAGGAGCCTCACTTGGTGCTTAGAGCTACGCGACTAGGTGACTATAATAGTCACGTAGCGTGGCACGAAGCGTGCAGTGTGGGCATTGCGATAGTATTGGGTGCGTCGGCTCGCTAAGATATGTCATCTAGCTCGCAGCGTAGCTCTAAGTACCAAGCGAGGCTCCTACCTGTGTGACCGAGGCCTGAGAGATTACGATAAGAAGTGATTCACTAAGCCCTCGGCCAGACAGGAAGGAGCCTCGCTTGATGCTTAGAGCTATGTTGCGAGTTAGGCGACATATCCTAGCGAACCAAAGTACCGCATACTATCGCAGTGGCCACACTGCGCGCTTAGCGCCACGTTGCATGACGATTAGTCATCGAGTGTATCTCCTAGCGAACAGACGTGTTGGTTAATTTATAAGATGGCGGAAGTTTTAATGACATGTGTGTAAAAGGGAGCCTTTGTGGAACCCATCGAGCAAATTATAGAAAAATGTACATGTAATAAAATCACTTTGGAATGAAGTTGCACAGGAAGTAAATAAAGATGGTAAGTTATAATGAAATTGGTTAGTTTTGAGAGTGACATCGTGTGTTGACTCAACCGCTCCCAACTGTCAAATGAATTTGTGCATATCACTTTGGTGTGGCCAGGCATGAAGTCACCTAGTATATGAGTCACGTAAAATCTAGTTTAGCACCTAACGAGGCATTTTGGTGTGGCCTCGGCCTAAGGGATTACGATAAGAAGTGACTCGCTAAGAGATTACGAACAGGTCAATAAGTTTGTTTACCTAGGAGTGCTATTATTTCCAGGAATGGAAGGTGTGAAGCAGAGATCCAAAGATGAATTGGAATGGCAAAAGCAGCTATGTCAAGTCTGACAATGATATGGACTAACTGGTCTATACCGAGAACTAAAATATGTCACGTTAAATATCTTGCCTTTCTCTCTAACACTGAATGGAGTGAAGACATGGACGATGAGAAAGAATGAAACAAACATAATGCAGGCGGCCCTCGACTTTCACACATAATTGGTTCCTGAAAATGTGTGCGAATGTTGAATGTTCGAAAGTAGAGAGATGTAAAAAAAAACAAAAATGGTATTTTCAAATATTTATTTGTATTTTATTTATTTATTTATTTGACACTTTTATTGCAATACAATCTGGCGGGTTTATTGCCAGGTGGCAATCTCTTCCAACCAACCAGACAAAAGTAAATGAAGCAAGTTACGTGGTCGCATAAATCATTCAAATGACTATCCATCCCCACGAAATCCATAAACATATACGCGAGAACATGCCCACGAATCCAACAAAGACGGACAATCACCCGAACATTATTTTTCATATAAAGTGAGATATCATCAATCAAAAGGAAAGAAAAGGATGGTGGAGAGGAAAGGAAAAGAAAAATCAGGAATGAAACACGTTATTTTACTGACTAGAAATTAAGAGTTTTTTCAGTCGCTTCTTAAAGCATGCCAAGGACGGAGCGAGTCTTATATTGGTTTGTAACTGATTCCAGAGTCTCACTGCATGGACAGTAAAGGACGACGTAAAGAAAGAAGAGCGATGAACTGGAAAGGCCAATAAACAATCTCTGTTTGAGCGTAGCGCCAATCCATGATTGGAAAGACGCTGAAAATTTTCGGCGAGATAAGAGGGTGCGGCGGGACAGTTAAGGATATTATACAATAGAGACAGTATGTGAATTTGGCGTCTATTTCTAACATTCAACCAGTTCAATGTCTACTGGTATGAAGTTATATGATCGTACTTTCGTAGGTTGAAAATAAATCTTAGACACACATTTTGAAGACGCTGTAATTTGTCCAGCTGTTCCTCTGTAACATCCAAGTAACATACGTCCGCATAGTCCAGAATCGGAAAGAGCAGTACATTAAAATACATTAAAAATATTTATTTATCAATATACGGAATTAAGTTAACGAGGCGTGTTTAAGTGCTTTCAGGTGTTTTCTTTATAAACTTGTCAAGAGTTAGTTGAATACCACCCTTTTTTTTCTTTTCTTGATAAAGAGTTCTGTAAGAGGCTGTGTCTTTCTCAATCGCCCTACGTACTTGAGATATACGTTCTCCATTGGGATCACATTCTTCCATGACAGTTACAAATTTGTCAAGATGCATGAAGGCTTCATTCATGTTTTTGATTGACAAAGTCTTGACGATTTTATCAGCTTCTTCTTCCTCGCTTTCATTGTGTATTTCATTTAACTCTTGTTGCTCAATTAAGTATTTATTTGACAAATGTACTGAGTGAGATTCAATCAATTCATTAACATCTTCGTTGTTGACGTCCAAGTTTAGTTCATCCATTAGGCTAACTATTTCATCTGTGATAGTTTCCGGAGTTTCTTCAGAATTTATAAAATCACTCATCATTTGTGGACATAATTGTTTCCAGGAACCTTTCATTGTTGACTGTTTTATTTCAAACCACGAGACTCCAATATTATTTATTGCGTTCCATATATTATAGTTCTTCCAAAAAAGTGGGAGCGACTGCATGGAAGCAAACAATTTTTGTAATATCGACAAAAATATTTAAAACATTGAATTTATTTAAATGTGCGAAATAGCAAATTGTGTGATAGTCGAGGGCCGCCTGAAGATACCTTCGAGATGTGGCGTTGGAGGCAGATGTTCCATATCCCATGGACCACAAGATGCACCAAAATCTCTATCATCCAAGAATAAGATATTAAAGAAAGACGTTCAACAACATAAAGAAAAAAAATGAAGAAAAATGACGAAAGTTCTGAGAAGCTGGTTAGCACAAGACCGAAAGGGTTGAAACAGATAGTACACGGAGTTAGAGACAAAGTATAGCGTTGAGCACACGATAAGAAAGAAGAAGAAAAACGAAAGTGTAGTGCAAATCAATACAAACTAACGCAACCGTTCAAGTACGAATTCAGGATAAGACCACAATAGGATTCCCGACACTGATTTTGGACAATCTATTAAGTATGTGATTTCGGTAATTTTCCCCTTTCACAGCTCTCCAGGGTGTTCCGCAATTGTGCTGCATCGGTTCGGGAGTATCGGGTGGATCGATGTGAGGAATGGATTGGAATTGCCATCATTAAATATACAATAACAATCGATTGTGTATTGTTTTGATATTCGTTTCAAATATTGTCGGATTCGTTTTGTTTTTACTGTTTTTTGTTTTCGTGTTTCGATTAATTTATTATCATTGTTATTATTTTATATCTGTTAAATAAAATATAAGTGTCCATAGACAAGTAGAAAAGTAAAATGCGATATCTGTATTTTAAACCTTCCTTCTCTGTGATGTGTAACTAGTACACATTGCTTCTAAAAACTTTAATATCTCTATAAATATAATAAATACTTGGTTCAGATTTAAGGCATTCCTCCGTAATATATTTACAAATTGAATGAAAAAAATATAATAATATTAGGTCCTTACATATGAAATTGGCGTTTTGCCGTACTGGCAACTTTGATCTCAAATATCTTCTCTTTGGTTAGGAATTCCAAATTAAATTTTATACAGCTATTTACTCAAGTATTTGTGTTTCGAAAATTATAATTCATTTGTTTTTTCCTCAATTGTTTTTTTTCTTTGCGTCACTCAGTTTACAAAATGGAAAACTTGAAATATCGCGTTATTTACGAGTACGAGTTCCACCGTGGCACCAGTGCTGCAGAAACGGCTCGAAGGATTAATGATGTGTATGGCGACGGTGCCGCAAAAGAAAACACAGTGCGTTTTTGGTTCCAACGTTTTCGTTCTGGAAATTTCGACCTGCAGAAGAAGCCCCGTGGACGGCCGGAGACCAAAGTTGATAATGAAGAATTGAAGGCTATTGTGGAAGCGGATCCATCGCAAACCACGTCTGAGTTAGCTGCAGGCTGCGGTGTTAGTGATAAAACTGTTTTAATCCACTTGAAGCAAATTGGGAAGGTGAAAAAGCTTGAAAGGTGGGTACCTCACGAATTGAGTGAAGCAAATCAACAAACGCGCGTTGACTGCTGCGTTGCATTACTCAACCGGCACAATAATGAAGCGATTTTGAATCGAATCATTAGCTGTGATGAAAAGTGGATCCTGTATGATAATCGGAAGCGCTCATCGCAATGGCTGAACCCTGCCGAACCAGCCAAACCATGCCCCAAGCGAAAATTGACTCCAAAAAGTTACTTGTGAGCGTTTGGTGGACTAGTGCTGGTGTCGTTCACTACAGCTTTCTTAAATCTGGCCAGACGATTACGGCAGATGTCTATTGTCAGCAACTGCAAACCATGATGGAAAAGCTAGCTGCTAAACAACCGAGGCTGGTTAATCGCTCTGGGCCACTGCTGCTTCATGATAACGCTAGACCACACACTGCACAACAGACGGCTACCAAATTAGAAGAGCTTCAATTGGAATGTCTAAGACATCCACCGTACTCTCCGGACCTTGCCCCGACAGATTACTATTTTTTTCGAAATTTGGATAACTTCTTGCAAAGGAAAAAATTCAACTCCGATGGGGCAGTCCAAACCGACTTCAAAGATTTTATTGATTCCCGTCCGAATGGTTTTTTTAGTAAAGGGATCGATGAACTACCTATGAGATGGCAAAAGTGCATAGATAGCAATGGTACATACTTTGATTAAATAAATATATTATATTAAAAAAAAATCAACTTTATGTTCCTCCCAAACAAAACGCCAATTTCATATGTAAGGACCTAATATTAATAATAATTAGCACTTGTCGGCCACATCAGAGATATTTTGTGAAAATCGGGAATAAATTCACCAATACAATCAAACGTGCGCCAGTGGGTAAAGTAATTATATTCATTCTAAAAACCCGCTATGGGTGAGGAAGCGACGCTATTCACGTCTCACTCTCACTCTACTTCGGTATATGGGAACGCAAGAAATATGATAGAATCTCAGTTCGCAATTGTGTTTCATCTTTCGAGATATAACAGTCCGAGACCGAGTCCCGTCTCAGGTCTCAGTAGCTCTCGGGCATCCGTTTGAGGTGGTCTCTTCGCCCGTCTTGTGAACGTCGGCCGATGTTTTTCTTCATGTTTTCAGCAATAAAATTTTAATTATGAACACTTTTGACTTTAAATTTATTTAATTTAAGCGATTGGCTATGAATATTCTTATTTTAAATCGCTCATTTTTACATATGTATTGATGTGTATTGAATACACAGCACCGGAACGCGCGAATTTTTTTTAGCAAAGGAAGGGAAAGGTTTAAAAAACAAAAAAGCACCGACAACGGTACCCATTGATGTATCTTTAAGATTCAAAAGTTTCCAGCCTGAATAAGTTTGATGGTGTATTAACATATGATACACACATGTATACCACGCCGGCCACATCATGCATGTTCAGTTGAGGTTAGAGTTACAATTTGATACTCCTTATCTCAGTAGTGAACACTACATATCACACTACAGTAAACCTAAATCCGAATGTATTATTATCACTAAACAAAGGTTTCTTTGTAGTCTGTCTTCCCTTGGTAAGTTTTCTGCGGTTTGCTTACCAAATATTGTGAGCTGTCCAGCATTACTACAAAGATTAGCGTTAAATGTTCCTCACAATTACACTAGACTGCGCCGGCAAGAACTGTTCTCAATAACATACGCAAGAACGGGTCTTCCAGCCGCTATGCCTGTTTGAAGGGCCTTAACTCTTCAGAACGGGACTGTTTCGGATATTGACATATTTCATATCACATTACCAAAAGCAAAAGTAAATTTTCTTCTTAGATTGAGCGCGTTAGAAAGCACTCATCAACATACTTAAGTGACTGAATATATATGTATCATATGTTTGTGTGTATATACTCGTTTGTATACATATGCATTATTTTTTATTTTATATAATTTTCAAATTTTTTTTCTATGTAATTTTTCTTCTTTTTTAATGTCTTGTGTTTTTCTAAGTAATTGGGCTAACCCTGTTTTGAAAAAATAAATAAATAAAAATATCTATATAATCTTCTGGTTGAAGAGCTTATGAGAGTGTTTGTATTGCGGTACCATATTTTCGTTAAGAGCAGCTGCCTCAAAGGTCAATATAGCAATAATGATCACCAGCCTCCGAAGAGAAGAAATTTAAATAAAAATATATTGTTCAGTCAGTTATTTTATGGGCTCTGTAGCCTAGTTGGTAATAGTCTTGACTACAATCCGCGAGGCTCGGGTTCTGTTTACGATGGTCTCCTAAAAAAATGTCCCAGGCTGGTAAAAGATTTTTCTAATAATCTAAAATGTACACACGCTTTACGTGTGCAAGTGTTGGTGCCTCCTTGCGTGTTGCGTATGAATACTAACTACAAACCCCCGATCGGAAATCAAGCGTCAAGTTTAACAGCTTTGCCGCGAAAATGGCTAATTCATAGCTCATTTATAACAATAAAATACATTGTAATTTGTCTTATCAAACACTGTTTATCCCACTTTTTGTAACGGTATAACCCTACCGGTTTCAAGGCTTTCGCCTCCTCTTCAGGGGGAGCACAAACAAGACAACAAATTACAATGTCTTTAAACCTCCACAATGTTAATGCCTTCTTCTTCTTCTTCCTAGTGTCATTTCAGGTCCCCCCAACGTTGAATATCACTTGAGAGTAGACATCTTTGTCCCTGGAAACCCGAAAAAGATCTCCAACACCCCTTATGCCAGTCCGACCACGTATATTGCGGAGCCAGGAGATTTGCCTCCTTCCAACACCTCTTCGGCCTTCTATTTTGCCTTGGATGATCAGGTGCAGTAATTTGTGCTTTGCTCCTCTAAGTAATGCCTTAACTATAAATAATATAATCAAATATATTTTTATAGAGTTATGAGCGATTTAGTGCGTAGAATTGTTTTGGTTACCCTGTATGTTGAATTTAAATAAAATATTGTTTAATTTAGTGCGGCATTTCCGTGTCGAATGGGAATGCCAGCATATTGCTGTGTGCTGATGGCATGATAGTGTTAGCGAATGGGAAGGCCTGCAGATTGCTATATGCTGATGGCAAGGTAGTGTTAGCGAATGGGAATGCCTGCAGATTGTTGCATGCTGATGGCATGGTAGTGTTAGCGAATGGGAATACCTGCAGATTGCTGTATGCTGATGGTATGGTAGTGTTAGCGAATAGGAATGTTTGCAGATTGTTGTATTTATTTTTTATTTATTATTTTTTCAAAACAGGCTTATCCCAATTACTTTGAAAAATACAAGACATTAAAAAAGAAGAAAAATTACTTAAAAAATAATGCATATGTATACAAACGAGTATATACACACAAACATATAATACAATACATATATATTCAGTCACTTAAGTATGTTAATGAGTGCTTTCTAACGCGCTTAATCTAAGAAGAAAATTTACTTTTGCTTTTGGTATTGTGATATGAAATATGTCAATATCCGAAGCAGTCCCGTTCAGAAGAGTTAGGCCCCTTCCAACAGGCACAGCGGCTGGAAGACCCGTTCTTGCGTATGTTATTGAGAACAGTTCTTGCCGGCGCAGTCTAGTGTAATTGTTAGGAACATTTAACGCTAATCTTTGTAGTAATGCTGGACAGCTCACAACTCCTCGAACGAGTTTGACAACGTATACCAGGAGACGCAGATCTCTTCTTACGCTCAAGGAGTTATACCCGAGCATGCCCAGCAGAAACTGAGTAGGATAAAGCCACGGATAGACATCGAACTCACTCATATGTATGCGGATGGCATGGTAGTGTTAGCGAATGGGAAGGCCTGCAGATTGCTGTATGCTGATGGCATGGTAGTGTTAGCGAATAGGAATGCTTGCAGATTGTTGTATGCGGATGGCATGGTAATGTTAACGAAAAACTAGGATGAATTACAGACTCGGATAAACATAAAGTGTATGAGATATGAAAGATTACAGCGAGTTGAATATTTTTATTATTTACTCGTAAATAGTGTTTTCTAATATTAGGTCCTTACATATGAAATTGGCGTTTTGCCGTACTGGCAACTTTGATCTCAAATATCTTCTCTTTGGTTAGGAATTTCAAACTCAAATTTATACAGCTATTTACTCAAGTATTTGTGTTTTGAAAATTATAATTCATTTGTTTTTTCCTCAATTGTTTTTTTTCTTTGCGTCACTCAGTTTACAAAATGGAAAACTTGAAATATCGCGTTATTTACGAGTACGAGTTCCACCGTGGCACCAGTGCTGCAGAAACGGCTCGAAGGATTAATGATGTGTATGGCGACGGTGCCGCAAAAGAAAACACAGTGCGTTTTTGGTTCCAACGTTTTCGTTCTGGAAATTTCGACCTGCAGAACAAGCCCCGTGGAGAAAGTTGATAATGAAGAATTGAAGGCTATTGTGGAAGCGGATCCATCGCAAACCACGTCCGAGTTAGCTGCAGGCTGCGGTGCTAGTGATAAAACTGTTTTAATCCACTTGAAGCAAATTGGGAAGGTGAAAAAGCTTGAAAGGTGGGTACCTCACGAATTGAGTGAAGCAAATCAACAAACGCGCGTTGACTGCTGCGTTGCATTACTCAACCGGCACAATAATGAAGCGATTTTGAATCGAATCATTACCTGTGATGAAAAGTGGATCCTGTATGATAATCGGAAGCGCTCATCGCAATGGCTGAACCCTGCCGAACCAGCCAAACCATGCCCCAAGCGAAAATTGACTCCAAAAAAGTTACTTGTGAGCGTTTGGTGGACTAGTGCTGGTGTCGTTCACTACAGCTTTCTTAAATCTGGCCAGACGATTACGGCAGATGTCTATTATCAGCAACTGCAAACCATGATGGAAAAGCTAGCTGCTAAACAACCGAGGCTGGTTAATCGCTCTAGGCCACTGCTGCTTCATGATAACGCTAGACCACACACTGCACAACAGACGGCTACCAAATTAGAAGAGCTTCAATTGGAATGTCTAAGACATCCACCGTACTCTCCGGACCTTGCCCCGACAGATTACTATTTTTTTCGAAATTTGGATAACTTCTTGCAAGGGAAAAAATTCAACTCCGATGGGGCAGTCCAAACCGACTTCAAAGATTTTATTGATTCCCGTCCGAATGGTTTTTTTAGTAAAGGGATCGATGAACTACCTATGAGATGGCAAAAGTGCATAGATAGCAATGGTACATACTTTGATTAAATAAATATATTATATTAAAAAAAAATCAACTTTATGTTCCTCCCAAACAAAACGCCAATTTCATATGTAAGGACCTAATATTATGGTAGTTACGAGGGATATTGAACAGCGTGTAGCGATAGGAATCAAAGTCGATGGGGTATTAAAACATATATACTCGAATCGGACAATATAAAAATCTGTCAATATGATAGTTCACAACAATATTTTTGTACCAACTTTGACGTATCGGAGTGAAACGTGGGCGTGGAAAGACTGAAAAGAGACGAATAAATCGTGTGAGAATGCGTTCGTAAGAATAATAGACTGGGGGACAATATGTTATCTTATATAACAGAATAAAATTATTAGGGATGAATGTGAACTTAAGGCTGATGTGTTGAGTAAGATGAAGAAGAGACCCCTCTGAGATTGTTTGGGCGTGTGGAAGGAATGAATGAACAAATACTAATAAAACAAATATGCAATATAAATGTAATATATTATTTATAATTAAGGCTTTAACACCGTGGAGGTTTAAATACATTGTAATTTGTATACTGTTTATTCCACTTTATGTAACGTTATACGAACATGAGTCTTGTTTGTGCTCCCCTGATGATGAGGTTAAAACCTTGAAACCGGTAGGGCTGTACCGTTACATAAAGTGGAATAAACAGTGTTTGATAAAACAAATTACAAATATAAATGAGGGCGTGGTAATGAAAGACCAAGGAAAGTATCGAGTGTACGATATTTTGAAAGAAGGAAATGTAAAAAATCTAATAAATCGTAGGAGATATATGAGAAAGTGTATGGATGTAGAAGAGGCGAAAGATGTGTATCGCGATAGGAAAATCTAGCACTCTCTTCTTTTTGCCTACCTCAATAGCGAGGTGACGGATGATGTATTTGTATATTTGTATTATTAAATTTTATATACCCAATCGATATTTGATTCAAATAAAAAATCACGATGAATTTATAACATAATTAAATTATTGGTGATCATTCAAAACAAACAGTGTTAATCATCACACCTATTATTGAAAATAAGTGGTGATATTATTAGTTCATTAAATGCACCCTCCATGTGCGATAATTTGTTTACAAAACATAATTCGGCACCCCTGTATTTTGTCACAGCATCGTTTCATCACATTACACTCATCACTGATACATTGCCACGTCTAATATAAAGAAATGCAGAAAAAAAAATTATTATGTTAAATTTTAGTGAGATTATCTATTATGAAGTGAGTGCGCGATTGTCGGCATTTTCTAGCTTGAATATTGAATTAGGGATGAATTTGAAATATGGTATATGTGCTGGTGTCAAATATATTTTGATGTTTTTTACGGTTCTTAATTACAAGCATTTATCAAGAAGAGATTTATCGATATCAAGGAATTATAATATACGTTCACCATCAAACCCGAATTTAAACATACGAAACATCACGCCCTTTCCACGTTGTTATAGATAACGGGGACAGATTGCTACACTATCCTATCATGGAGAAATTCATTCGCTTCCGATACATCCACATACAGGATGCGTTTTATGTTCCAGATTAATTTTGTTTGGCCGCCATTTTGATTTGGCTGTTATTTGTCAGTTCATGTTTGATAGTCATAAAAAGTGGTTTATAATAATTTATTATGGAGCATCTAACTCTGCAACAACGTGTTGAGGTTATTAAAATATTTCATTTAAATAATTGTTCAATTGTGAATACGCGAAGAAAATAGCATGTTTTTTTGCTTAAAGCAAGTCAACCATTCAGCGTGTAATTAATAATTTTGAATATTTGGATACACTGGGAGATAAAGCAAAGTCTGGGCGACAACGTAGCCAACGTACGCCAGAAAAGATTGATACAGTGAGGCAGAGTGTTGGTGAACGTCCGTGCACCTCTCATCGATGTCGTGCACAAGAATTGGGAATGTCTCCATCATGTTTGTTAAAAATTATCAAAAAAGATTTGCATTTTTATCCCTATATAATTCAATTGACACAAGAGCCACAGGAAAATTACCATAAACGGCGGCGAGATTGGACTGCTCGGGTTTTACAGGTCGGTATAGACGACCACCATTTTTGGCAAAAAATCATCATGAGTAACAAGGAACATTTCGACTCGGCAGCCTTTTTAATAAACGGAATAGCCGCTATTGGGGCACTTAAAATCCTCAATTGATACATCAACTACCATTACACTTTCGTAGAGTGACTGTATGGTGCGCCATTTTGACTGGCGGAATCATTGGGCCATATTTCTTTGAGGATGCAAGAGGCAATGCTGTAACAGTTACTGGTGATCGCTATCGTGACATGTTGGTAAACTTTCTTGTGCCCGAATTGTATCAATTGGGCCTACAGCACATGTGGTATAGGACGGTGCCACATCACACACAGCTCGTGCTACGATGCAAATTTTGCGAGAAACTTTTCCCGGACGAATAAACTCAAAAAGTGGGGATATCGACTGACCCCTACGATCCCCTGATAGATGTGTGAAAAGGCTAAGGATGTATGTCGAGATAGAAAAGTCTGGTGCTCTGTCATCCCTGCATACCCCTACCAGTAACGTATGTTAAGTACAGTGCCCGGCGGTAAGTAATACACATCGGGCTAAGAAAGGGGCTTCTGCTTTGTAGAGCGTCGTCTCTGTCATTCTTACACGTGTTCCGTCGTGTTGTCGCGTACCGGACTGTTAGCGCATCGTGCGACAGAGACGACGCTCTACAAAGCAGGATTTAGCCGATTATGGTACAATACATACATACAGTACCCGGCGGTATTAAATACCGCCGGGTACTGTATGTATGTATTGTACCCTATTTTTCAAATCACGTCTGCTCTTCCTCGACATGAATAAAAAGGTCTATAAAATGATTCATTAAACTTTTAATAAGATTTTTTTTTTTGTTGCGGTAATCGTGAACGTGATTGACAATTTGAAAGAAGGAAACGTGAAAAGTCAGAGAAATCGTAAGAGTTGTGTGAGAAGGTGTATGGATGAAGAGGAGGGGAAAATGTGTATGCGAGATACGAAATTCTGACGCTCTGCCTTTGCTGTTTACCCTGACAAGGGAATCGAATGATGGTAACTATAATATGTCATACTTACGGTATGTAAAAAAAAGGATAGCGCCTTGTCTTACACAATTTAGAAAATTTGCCGCAATTGTGTTGTATGACATATATATATGTTATATATAGAGGAAAACAGAAGATTCGAATTGAAGGGGAAACAAAAATATTGATGAATAAATTTTCTGGTGAAAATTTATATATATTTTCCTTTACAGCTGGGATCTAGACGCTTTCAATAAAAATTTGATCACATTCATGCAATAAACACGATCCAAAGAAGATGAAAAACAAAAATGTATTGTCTAAAAAGGGAAAGTCTAGCGTGCGTTCATTCATTCGTATGGCACCCTTCATTTTGACACATTTGAATTGGCATTCGTACGTATGGCACCCTTCAGCACGTTTGAATTGGCGATACGGACATACAGGTTTTAAAAAACGTGGTTGGGAGACAACATTGTCTTTCTATCAACAATGTTAATTTAACCCTTGGGTGGGCGCATTTAATCTGTGAGATGAGGTACCTAGATTTTTTTTGTACCAATGGGCGAGGTTTACCGACAAAGAGGTCAGGCTTATAGTAGCTCCCTGACTCCGTACCCCTCACACAAGGGTATCTTTTTTATTTATCCAGTGCAGCATTGGTCTCCGTGACTGACGTTTTAATCTGCCGGATACGTTGCGCCCGATTACGTAAGTATTTTTGACTTCCGAAATTTCTATTTTTTCTCAATGTTTCTTTTTATTTACCTGAAATAGTTCATATATCTATGTTTTAGCCCCTAATTCAATGATATTGATCGTTATTTACTATATGAATACAAACATGCACGCCACGCATGGTGTGTGAAAATTGTTATAAGAATGTTTTCGAAAATGTTCAGTGTGAGCCTGATTAGGAATAATTTTCTAATCATATTTTGATTACTCCCTTTTGTTTTTGTGAAGGCGTTTTATGATCACAAGTGAATTTAAATTTTACATTCTAAATTATGTTTGAAAAGGTGCTAGCATAACATAGTATTCTCTAATGTTAAGTTATTGCTTTTATTTCCGTCACATGAATGGCTACCTTATGAAGATGGGACTGTTAATTCCACATACTTTTATTGTGCTAAATATTTTTTACAAACCTATTGTGGGTATTAAATGACTGAAAAAAATTGTGATGTTACTGAATTGCATTAGTCGTGTTGATAAGCTGACAACAAAAGCCAGAATGCTGTAAATTACAATAGTTATCTTCCATTTTAAGAAAAACAATATGAGAAAATTTAAAACGTTGTTATTGAAAAGTGCAAAAAAATGCACAAATGTTATATAATCCTGTTTGAGTGAAGAATTCAGTTTAATAAGCTTTCCCTTAAGCCTAAGCAGAAATTAAATTTTTAATCTTACAGATGAGTTGCGCCCGAACGTGTTAGGATTTGTATTGCGCCCGACGGAGGGTTAACATTCGAGTTAAAACCCACTGAATTAGACACGGAACTCTCGCAGTTCGTCATAACACTTGTTGGCAGTACTACTGGACGTGAGGATTCAACACGTCTAGCGCTTGGATTCTAACCTGTAAACCCTGGGCTAGAAGACAGGCGTCTTACCAACTACACAATGGAGGTTGTCAAAATGATGAATTAAAGCAAAATTCATAGTACTAATACAAATTAAATGACAATTTATACAGCGTTGTTTAGAGAGCAGATCGTCCTCTAAGGCGCCCTAACTTGGAATTATATTCCACTATTATTGACAGATTAAAAAACTACCCCTAAATAAACTCTACCAGATCGTTTCCGTTTTTTTTTATACCATCGGGAAACGAAGCTGAAACCCCCGGCTGATAATCAAGAGTCTTTCCAGCTCGGCCATGGAAGTGCCGATGAAATAGTTTTCTTTTATGTCACTCTTTTCGGTGCAGTTTAGCTATTATCATGGTTTCTCTATCTCTATGATCGTTCGAAATAATTATAAGCTACAAGAAAACACAAATTAAATGTAAAATAGTCTAAGAGTAAAACCAGTCTTGAAGTGAATCCGCCGGGAATCGAACCTGGGGCACTCGCATGCTTAGCGTGAATGATAATCACGGCCGCCGTCATGTTATAGAGCTTGTGGCCGAGTGATTTCATTTTAATTAATTGTGAAGTGCATGACCGCGCGGTAACGCACTAGACTTGCGTGCGGAAGATCGTCGGTTCGAACCCCGCGTTGTGCTACTCCCCTCGAACGACACAGGCATTTTTCCGCCTAGTGTTCGAGGGTATAAGGATACCTATGACTTCGGTCATATCTATATTTTAAAAAAATATATATATTCTATTCCTTTTTATAAATATAAACCATTTTCTTCTTTCACGACAAAACAATTTACACTTCAGTGATCACTTTGATGTCGCTTCTCAAATCATCTTGTATATGGATATCCATAAGTAACGTCATTTTTTTTTCAATGAAATTCAAAACAATTTTTCTTATACTTTATTTAACTTTTCTTATACAAAATAATTCCCCATATTATCTATAACCTTCTGCCACCTTTCTTTCAAATCATCCATGCCCTTCTTGTAAAATTCAGCGGGTTTTTTACTGAAAATAGTCTAAAAGGGTTGTATTCACCTCTTCTAAGGAATTAAAATTTTGATCTCTTAGAAAATGTTCCATAGAACGAAATAAGTGAAAATCAGATGGTGCGAGATCCGGCGAGTATGGAGGATGCGACAGGGTGACCCAACCAAGATCCTGAAGTTTTTCACGCGTCAATTTCGCAACATGAGGTCGCGCGCTATCGTGCTGAAGAGTAATGGTGCGTCTATTCACCAATGCTGTCCTCTTTTGGTGCAATGCATCATTCAATCTATCCAACTGTTGACAGTATAACTCTGCCGACACTGTCCGACCTTGTGGCAATAGTTCGAAGTAAATTATTCCTTTAGAATCCCACCATACACACAATAACACTTTTTTAGAATGCAATGACCGTTTAGAGATTGAAACAGCCTTTTGTCCGCGTTTTAACCATTGTTTTTTTTTTCGTAACGTTTGAATAGAAAACCCATTTCTCATCACCAGTCACTAAGTCACGAAGAAATGGGGTTAATTGTTCTTTTTCTTGCAATAATCTGCTGATGCTGAGCCGTTGAGCCATGTCGCGGTCGGTCAATGCGTGTGGGACCCAAAAACTTTCTTTTTGAATCTTACCCAACTTCCTGAGGATCTTCTGAGTACTGGGCCAGGATGTACCGACCTTTTCCGATAATTTTTCAATGGTCAGCATCGGATCATCTTCGATTGCAGACTTCAGGGCTGCTTCATCCGCATGGACGGGTCGTCCACTTCGAGGCTCGTTTTCCAAACACAAATCACAAGATTAAATTTTTTTGAACCATCGTTGGCATTTACTGACATTCAATATGTCACCGTAAATCTCGCAGATATCCTTCGTAGCCTCTGTCGCTTTCTTTGTCAAATGATATTGAAAAAGTATACAGCTCCGCAGATGTTGTTCCGACTGACACGTCTCTTCCATTGTCTTCAGAGGGATAAAAGGAACCGTTTTTTTTTGTCTCAAGGCCACGAGCAGGTAGCCGCTACACAAGAGAAACTTATAACACGTCCTTACTGCCTAACAGACTGAAGGAGACTATTTTAAAGATGACGCATCTATTTTAAAGATGGCGGCAAAATTCTTATTTATTCATCGACATAGTCTCCTTCAAGAGCGATACATTCATTCCAACGCTCTCCTAACTTTTATATGCCAGCCGTGTAAAACGATTTATCTTTGGTTTCAAAATAGGCGTTAGTTTCGGCAATCACGTGGATTGGAGCCAAATCTCTTTCCTTGGAGCATCTTTTTGAGGACTGCGAACAGCCAATAGTCGCTGGGGGGCAGATTTGCCATCTGGAGAATACGGTGGGTGCGGAAGCAATTCGAAGTTCAACTCATGCAATTTGGCCATCATTACCATCGACTTGTGACACGGTGCATTGTCCTGATGAAAGAGAACTTTTTTTTTTCTTCATATGGGGCCGTTTTTTCGCAATTTCTGCCTTCAAACGTTTTTTCAGACTAAATAAAAAAAAAACAAAAAATATTTTTTGTATACATTTTTTTACAGTTTGTTTATTGATGATTTGAGAATGTACAAAAAAAATTGAAAATTCAAGATGTAATCAGCTGTATCTTGTAAAAAAGGAGGGGTAATCTGGTCGACATGATTAAAATCCTTTCGTAAATTTAAAACCAAAATTATACACAGTTTCTTAGTAAAAAATAATGTCGTTATAGTTGGTAGCAATGAAAAAACGCGTAAAAAAGCTGCTGTCTAAAAAAAAAATCAAATTATTTACCCTTCTTATTAAATTTTTGAAAAGTCGTAAAATGGCAGATGTATAAAAAAAATTTTTACCCTTTTTTCAAATGTAAATTTTTTTTTAAAATAGTAAAAAAATAGTTTTGAAATTTTCAAAGTAGGAACGACATAAAAACATATATCAAAGCTTTATACCAAATTTGAAGGCAATCGGTCGGATAGAACTTGAGATTTTATGTCGACCAGGTTGAGAAAAGTAATTTCGAGAAAAACGCGTTTAAAGTTTTGAGATTATTGTCTGAGTCATACCGGTGCGGCGTAATTCCTGCCTCATTTATAGCTATAACTTCGTAAATATTGAGAATTTTAAAATTTCCTTTTGAAAACATATTCTTTAAGGTCTAAACTTTAAGAATATGTAATGAAAAAAAAACGATATTATCAAATTTCTCGAGTGGAATCCCCCCTTAAATAAAACCCAAAAGATGGATTAATTTCCCCTAGGAGCATTATATTTATTTTTTAAGACTTCGGAGACTAATATGAAAATGTTTGAGAAGCACTGATCTACAAGTATAGTAAAATATAAGAGTGGTGTCGAATTCTGTAATTATTGTGTAATCTGAATTTTTATTTTATTTTGTAAAAATCTAAATCGACAGTAAGTATCTCCTCTTGTTTTTATGTCGTCATTTACTGTCAATGCAGTGAGACTCTGGAATCAGTTACAAACCAATATAAGACTCGCTCCATCCTTCGCATGCTTTAAGAAGCGACTGAAAAAACTCTTAATTTCTAGTCAGTAAAATAACGTGTTTCATTTCCGATTTTTCCTATGAGCTGGTTGAATGTTAGAAATAGACGTCAAATTCACATAATGTCTCTATCGTTTAATATCATTAACTGTCCCGCCATACCCTCTTACCTCGTCGAAAATTTTCAGTATCTTTCCAATCATGGATTAGCGCTACGCTCAAACAGAGATTGTTTATTGGCCTTTCCAGTTCACCGCTCCTCTTTTTTTACGTCGTCCTTTACTGTCCATGCAGTGAGACTCTGGAATCAGTTACAAACCAATATAACACTCGCTCCGTCCTTGGCAAGCTTTAAAAAGCGACTAAAAAAACTCTTAAATTCTAGTTAGTAAAATAAATTGTTTCATTTCCGATTTTTCCTTTCCTCTTCCCCATCCCTTCCTTTCCTTTTGATTGATGATATCTCACTTTATATGAAAAATAATGTTCGGGTGATTGTCCGTCTTTGTATGGTTCGTGAGCATGTTGTCACGTATATGTTTATAGATTTCGTGGGGATTGATAGTCATTTGAATGATTTATGCAACCGTGTAACTTTCTTCATTTACTTTAGTCTGGTTGGTTGGAAGAGATTACCGCCTGACAATAAGCCCTCCAGATTGTGTTTGCAATAAAAGTATTAAATAAATAAGTTTTCTTAAAAAAACTCGTATCTCACCTGCCCTCGGATGATACCTGATCAGAGGTTATTCAATCAAAATAATAATGATGGAACTTATGATACTTATTATAAAGAAATGACAATTGTAAATGGGGGCGGAGAATCATTGCGTGTAAGAGAACATCTGAGAAAAAAAATATTCAAATAAGCGTTAAAAAGTCGTTCTATAGACGCAACGCAAGAATACGCTGTACACCGAAGAGCGATAACAATATCTCATAACAGGATGAACAATTACAGCGCATCCCTGTTCTGTTTATAGCTCAATAATTGCTCATCTCCGAAGCTCAAATTATTTTCTATTGACATTTTCTTTTACGTCTCTCGCATAGTCGTACCGTGTACAGGAGGGAAAGTACCATTCAGAAGACATAATAATGCTGAGGTAGATTGTAGGAGTTACTCGTTAAGACAAAGTATGAAACAAATATATACTACCTTGATCAAAACGTTTTAGGACCGGCCACCGTGTGGCGCTGTCAGTCACCCGATTGGAATTCTTTTTTTTTTTGTTTGGTTACCACATCTATCATTGACACTTCCCTCCAAATTTCAGCGTCATAGCTTGACACTTGTAAAAGTTACGCTGTACTGGGTACATCTACCTTTGTGCGTGTTTTCGATTTTTTACAAGTTTGAAAATGGCATCAACTGTGCATCAACGGGTTTGCATTAAATTTTGTGTGAAAAACGGATTTAACGGTCCGCAGACCTTGGAAATGTTAGAGACGTATTTTTCGGTGGCACGAACCTTTCAAAAGTGGTCGTGAGTCGGTCGAGGATGACGAACGCAGTGGCAATCGAAAACCGATGAAAACATCGATAAAATCAAAGAAATGTTGGCCGAAAACCGCAAATTGATCATCAGAGAGCTGGCAGAGGACTTTAACGTCATTTATGGATCCGCTCAAGACATTTTGGTTAGTGATTTGGGTATCAGACGTGTCGCTGCAAAACTGGTGCCGAAAGACCTCAATTTCATGCAAAAAAAGGACCGCGTTGAAATCGCGTAAGACATGATTTCCATGAGTTTTTGACCAAAAACAACACGACTACTATCAAGCAGCCTTTGAGTTCACCTGATCTGGCTCCCTGCGACTTTTTCCTGTTCAACCGACTTTTAAAACCGCTTCGCGGAACGCGTTACAGCACCCGAGAGGATGTCATGAAAAAATCGAAGACGGCTCTGATGGACATACCGAAAATTGAGTACCAGCGGTGTTTCGAGGATTGGATCAAGCGCTGGCGTAAGTGCGTTGCAGTCGATGGGGAGTACTTTGAAGGGGACCATATCGATTTTGATGAATAAACTTGTATTTTCGATTTTATGAATAAAGTCCTAAAACTTTTTGATCAAGGTAGTATAATACATCAGAGGAAATGTCAAAGTGGCACCTATAAATGACAAACTGAAGTAGACCAGATTATAGTGATACGTGGCAAACCGCTTCAAGACGAAGTTGCTTAGGCTGAAGATAGATGAAAGAAGACGTTTTTTAAATCGTCCAAAGAAAATATTGTGCTATAGAGGGCACCCTGAATGCTGGACCAGGTAAAGTTGAAAATATTGGGATAGTTACCACCCTTTTTGAGTGGTTTAAGACATATTTATCGGATAGAATGCTATTTATTAGGATTGGTTCTCCTCAATTATTAGCGTTTAAAACTACAAGTGGTGTACCTCAAGGATATTACGTCGATCCTTTGCTTTTTATTATGTTTTTTTTTTAATTATATTTTTGAAATTTTTAATAATGTTGAAGTGATGTTTTTAGCAAATGATTTTAAATTATATTGTATCGCTCGGAATGTTGATAATTGTGCTTTTTTACAGCACAATATTGATAGTTTATATGATAAGTGTGTGATCAATAGATTTATGTGGAACATCACTTTGTGTCAGGTACTTACTTTTTATAAGTTTAAATAAATAAATAATAGGTTTATTGATAGCAACATAGTATAGTATGTACAGATTATATTTAAATAACACTTCTAACACACATAAATTGCAAATAATACATTAAATACAGAAGCTATCAAAAGGTCTGGGCTCATCTAATAACATCCCCTCACCCAAGATATACCCCACCAATATAGGGCGAACCCAGCCACGGGGACACCAGATGTTTTTCAGCCCACACCCTTGAACACGTATTCAAGAGAGAAAACACTAAAAGGTCCGGGCTCATCCCACATACATTCCCCCGGCCGAGATACACCCCACCAATGTAGGGCGAGCTCGACCGCAAGGGCATCAGGGGGCTTCCATCCCACACCCCCGCATATCTAGACTAAAGAATAAATAGAAAAAAAAAACAAAAACGTATGGCAGAAAACAAAATAAAAAGTAAACCCACATATACCACCTCAGGTTAACTGTCAGCAAGAACGAAAAAGAAAAGAAAAGCCTTAAGTGCCCCATACATTATGATTATATAATAAACAACTTCTGCTTTTGTGAGTATCGCAAATTCGTGACCTGCGGATTGGGTTTGATTCTCAGCTGACCTTTGGAGACCATATTAATGTTATGTGTGATACGACTATGGAATTATTTTGACCTTTTATTTTTAGTTCATTATCACAGAAAGACATTTACAATATTATGTTTATATCTAGTACAACTGGACCGACAGGGGCGTTAATATAAATGGGGAGTACTTAAGTGACTTGCGGTTTGCAGATGATATTGTACTTCTTGCTAACGACGAAAATCATCTTCTGTTCAACATTAACAAATGTGTCCACATTAACATTAACAAGTGTTCAACATTAACAAATCTTCTGTTCAACATTAACAAATGTGTCTGTGTATCTTATAGTCGATCGTTTTCACCAATCCACCATCAGTATACTATACAGGGAGTGGCACTAAACAGAGTTTCTGAATTCAAGGATTTGGGCGTAACCTTCGATGTCGGACTCACGTTCGTTAACAATGTCTCACGTTTGATATCGGACTGTTACAAACTACTCGGTTTTGTAATGAGAATATCAAGAGAATTTAACAGCACCGATATCCTCCGAAACTTATATAATTATCTAATTAGAACCAAATTAGAATATGCATCTACGGTTTGGGCTCCTCACCAGCTCAAATATAAAAAGAATATAGAACAAATACAAAAAAAATTCCTCAGATATCTATGGTACAGAACAAAGGGCGATTACCCAAAATATGCTCACCATGCCGAACTTCTCACGGTGTGTAACTATAGAAGCCTTGAAACAAGAAGGCAAGAATCCATTGCGATATTCCTAATAAAGGTTTTCCAAGGTTCCTTTAACTGTCCCGCGATTCTAGAAGCACTAAGTTTATATGTACCCAATAAATATATCCGTGCAAGGAATCACCCTCTGTTCTACATACCAACTTACAGGACGAATATCGTGGCTAAACACTCAGTCACGCGTGGTATAGAGATATTGAACCAACTGAATGACACGGTTGATATATTCTCGGTACCGTCTAGCAGTATGAGAAGAATCCTGGCTGATATTATTCCTAACGAATAAGCTAACGCTAGAAGCAAACCCTCTTTGTGTAACAGGAGAAATCCGTGCAAAGTGGATAAAAAAAAAAAAAAAAAAAATAAATAAATAAAAAAAAATTAATGACATTGCTGAAATGCTCAATGACATTAGTAGGGCTTCATCACAAGTGGGCCTGAAAATAAATTACAGCAAAACAAAGATCGTGAGCAACACAGGTCAGACAACACCTGTCACAGTCAAGAGAAAGACAATAGAGAAAGTTTCTTCTTATGTATATCTGGGGCATGCAACAAGACTGGGTAAGGAGAATCAAGATGCTGAAATTGAGAGAAGACGAGGCCAAGCCTGGGCTGCATTTCGAAAGCTGTCCTTTATTCTAAAATCTCCAAAATACGCAAGACATCTTAAAAAATCCACATTCTACTCCTGTGTCCTTCCTGTGCATATGGGCTGGAAACATCGGTGCTGAATAAACAGATTATGCACAAGCTCATGGTGATGCAGAGGGCCATGGAGAGAAGAATGTTAAATATCTCTCTGATGGATAGGAAAACCGATGAATGGATAAGGCAGCAGACCAAAGTAGCGAAAGTCGCCATTCAGAAGTGGAACTGGGTGGGACACATTGCCAGATGCACAGATGATAGATGGACCCAGAGAGTGCTAGAGTGGCACCCAAAACAGGGAAAAAGAAGTGTGGACCGTACTTAGACACGGTGGTTAGACTGCATTAGAAGTGGCAGGGAGCAACTGGAAACGATGTGCCCAGGAAAGAGAGGAATGGAGGAGGAGAGGGGAGGCCTATGTTCAACTTTCGACGGAGACGGGCTCATGATGATGATGATGATCTAGTACAAAGTCAGCTTGAATATAATTCTACTGTTTTGTCTCTTTACTATGATGTTAATATTTTTAGTACATTATCACAGTAAGACATTTACAATATTGTGTACTTATCTAGTACAAAGTCAGTTTGAATATAATTCTACTGTTTTGTCTCTTTACTATGATGTTAATATTTTTAGTACATTATCACAGTAAGACATTTACAATATTGTGTACTTATCTAGTACAAAGTCAGTTTGAATATAATTCTACTGTTTTGTCTCTTTACTATGATGTTAATATTTTTAGTACATTATCACAGTAAGACATTTACAATATTGTGTACTTATCTAGTACAAAGTCAGTTTGAATATAATTCCACTGTTTAGTCCCCTTAATATGGTGTTAATAAGATAGTATGTTCGTATTCACTTTGATGTATGGGAGAGATACGTGGACGTGAAAGAAACAACTGAAAAGATTCGAATAAAAGCTGTAGAAAAGCGTGTACTGAGAAGAATACATGGGGTAATAAGGTATGACAGAATATGGAATGAAGTGATTAGAGATTAATGTGAACTTAAGGCTGATGACATGTTGAGTAAGATGAAGAACAACACTGAGATGGTTTGAGCATGTTGAACGAATGAATGAAGAAAAACTAACAAAATATGAGTGAAAGGCGTGGATAGAGGAAGTAGAAAGAAAGTATGGTTTAATAAAGTGAATTATACTCGTATTTCGAAAGTACACGTGGAAAGTTAAAGAAAAATGGAAATTGTGTGGATGTAAAAGAAGCGAAGAATATATGTCGAGATATGAAAATCAGACGTTCTATCTTCTTGGCTTACCCCAGCAATGGTGATAGTATGTATTTTATAATATACAATTAATTCGTTTGAGCCGTGCATTGCGAGAAAAACGGCCGGAATACGAGCAAAGACATGATAAAGTTATTCTTCTTCATGACAACGCTCGGTCTCATGTCGCAAAAGTCGTAAAAAAATATTTGGAAACGCTCAAATGGGATGTTTAACCGCACCCGCCGTATTCCCCGGACATTTCTCCTTCTGATTACTGGTTGTTCCGAAGGATGCAGCACGATTTGGCAGGTCACCGGGGTCACTTCTTTCGTAGAAACCGAAAATTGGCTCCAAACTTGGATCGCCTCTAAAGACGAGTCATTTTTTCGAGATGGAAAAACGAAAATTGCCTGAGAGATGGGAAAAAGTAGTAGCCAGCGACGGACAATACTTAAATTGATCTGTTCATTCATTTTGTTTAGAAATAAATGAATTTTTTAACACAAAAAAAAGGAGCGAACTAATTTGTACACCCTATATAACATTGTAAATTTAGTGTAATCTTAGAAGTCACGACATTTTAAAGGCAATACTGATATTTAGAGACACGTATTTTAGCATCTATTTTTTCAAAAAAAATGCGTTTAAAATGACAAATTTTAGCATCTATTTCTGAATTACGAATTCAAAGTTAAAAGTTCAATTTATACATAATTTTCAAACGATATACAATATATTGATAAAAAAATAGAAATTAAATAGATATACAAGAATAAACGGATTAAATTTTATATAATGATTAAAGTTTATTAAAGTTTATCATCGAGCATGTTTCAATTGATGATTGTTTTAACCTAGTACGTCGATCGTTAACAATTAAATTGTACGTACTAAAAAACCGTTCTGCGTCAACGCTATTTGCAGGACACCAAATTGATTGAAGGGGGCAGCATTGCCGAATTCTTCATGTTTCATCTTTGTTGCAAGTAAAAGTTGAAGTTGAACATCCACTTTTACCCCACTTTTAATATTTCATGATAAATTATTTAAAAAATGTGAATACCCCTCTAAACATTGAGTGGTTGTTAATGTTGTAAACAAAGGTAAGTTTCTTATTACCGGTGGCGATATCGTTTCATGAATTTTGAAATTACATCTACTTCCAGCTACATGGGGATTGAACAGATAAGATTTAAAGCTTCATAAAATACATTCGTTTCATTTTTATTTAAATGTGACTCGAGTTTTAATAAACTTTTACAGGAAACCGACTTAACAATGTCTATTAATTAATAAAAACAATATATTAAAAATTTCGCATCTATTCGAAATTTTCGAAATTTCGCAATTATATCGCATTTATCGCTTCTATCGCTTCTATGTCGCATTTATCACAAAATGCGATAATCACGTATCTCTACTGATATTGCATACTTATAACAAGTAAAATATCAAGTTATAAAGTAATACAAGTTAGTATGACACAAGGACGTAACGTCGATTGCAAAGCTACGTACTTATTTGAAGGTGGTGTCTAATTTCTAAGTTTAGGTGCTGCTCTTTAAGTAAAAATATCAAGTTACTGAAGTAAATGTTACATGTGAAGCAAAACCTGTTTCAAGAAGTACTTGAGCACCGAAGAGGCTTTGTTTGTGTTATAACACGTTTTTTATTTAAAATGTGTAATTTGTAATATATTATATTATAGTATTTTGAACACTTTTGTTGTACACAGCAGAGATTTTCAAAGCGTGCGCTTCGGCGCCCTGGGAAACCGCGATTAATTCATTCCCAGGAGTGACGTGAGATATTCGGAAATTACAGGCAATTCTAATAATAATGATAAAAGAATAATGTATATAGTGCCGTTTAGAGAGCAAACTCTCCTCAAGGGTGCTCTAAATGGAAGACGAACTACATAGAAACCTTTGTAAATCTTCCGATTTGTGATAAATAACACATTCGACTTAAAGTTTACTGTAATGTATTGTGTTGTGTTCATATAACATCATAATTTTTTGATAAGACCTACCAAAAGAGGATTGTCCTCGAGTGCTTTCTTAACCCTTCCTTCCCTGTGATGTGTAACTAGTACACATTGCTTCGAAAAACTTTAATATCTCTATAAATATAATAAATACTGAGTTCAGATTTTAGGTATTCCTCCGTAATACATTTACGCATTGAATAAAAAAAATAATATAAATAATAATTAGAGCACTTATCGGCCACATCAGAGTGTGAAAATTTTGTGAAAATCGGGAATAAATCTACCAATACAATCAAACGTGTGCCACTGTGTGACGTATATATATTCATTCCAAAAAACCGCTATGGGTGAGGAAGCGACGCTATTCACGTCTCACTCTCACTCTACTTCGGTATATGGGAACGCAAAAAATAGAATCTCAGTTTGCATCTCGAAAGGTATAACATACACAGTGTTAGTCTGTCTCAACTCTCAGTAGCTCTATGAATATTCTCATTTTTCCGACTTTAAATCGCTTATTTTTTCATGTGTATTGAATACACATCACCGGAACGAACGGATGTTTTTAGCACAGGAAGGAAAAGGTTAAGTTGCACATGCCACTCATATTTTTAACACAAGGAGGCAGACCATTTCACGCAACAGGACCAGCAACGGCAAATCTCTATCACAATTGAATTGATTTGAAACAATCAATTTATTAGATGAACAGGAAAATCGATCATAAATATCTACTTGTCGCCAAAGGAACATCTCTCAGACACGGATTCGAAATATACAATTGAGATGTCCCATGAAAAGATTTGAATACAAAGGGATAAAGTTTCGATTAAACAATGGCGTGCCGACTTCAATCAATGTAAAGGTAGGAAAACCATTTAGACAGTCGATCGGAGCGTGGTTGTTATTGCGACAGGATTTTGAGTACTTGGGCTTTCAGGATGAATGACGAGTAGAAGGGATTTATGTAAGCTCGTGAGTGTGGGTTTCTTCTTGTTGTTTTTGTATTTGTGTTTCTGTATTTTTTTTTTTTGTTTTAATTTTGTTTTGATTTTGATTTTTATTCTTATGATTGTGTGCGGTATATTGTGGGATGAATATTTTTGGTATTTCTGGAGCGATGATGTGTGAGCAGTTGAATTTCGCAAGATGTTTCCAGTTGTAGTTGAGTGTCACTGTCAGGTTGATGAGAGCGTGCAACGGGGTTTTGTTTTTGTGTAATCAAAAATCGGAAAGAAGTATCGATTTATTTTTCTCATGCTAAATATCCTCAGTGAGATACAGGCAAAAGCCTAGTTTACTGGGGATACGACAAATGAAAGGCAACAAACCCAGAAACCCAAAACCCAGTTTTTCTCAAATTGTGTATATTTCTTGTCATGTGTAATAATAAATAAATAAATCTGTTCACGACACTTAAGTAGTAACCAGTCGAAATTTTAAGTAGTAACCAGTCGAAATTTTAAGTAGTAACCAGTCGAAATTTTAAGTAGTAACCAGTCGAAATTTTAAGTAGTAACCAGTCGAAATTTTAAGTAGTAAAGTGAGACGTGAATAGCGTCGCTTCCTCACCAATAGCGGTTTTAGAATGAATATACCTACGACACACACTGGCACACGTTTGATTGTATTGGTGAATTTATTCCAGATGTACACAAAATATATCTGAAGTTGCCAATAAGTGCTAATTATTATTAATATTATTTTTTCATTCAATACGTAAATGTATTACGAAGGAATACCTAAAATCTGAATTCATTATTTATTATATTTATAGAGATATTAAAGTTTTTAGAAGCAATGTGTACTATTTACACATCACAGGGAAGGAAGTGTTAATGAATAAGGCAAATATGAATAAATAAAGTTACAATAATCCAGAATGGACAAAATAAATTAATTAATAACCATTTTATTTCCTTTGTTGAAAGACATTGACTCAAAAATTTTAACTATCTAAGTCTATAGAAACCTGAAGAAATCGTATCGAAATTCAATCAAAAGGACAATTTAATATATCACCGTTTCGAGAGTAAACTCACCAACTATTATTAAACAAACCACATCTGACAGCTAAGTTAAGTGGAAAAAAACAGTGTTTTAGTTAACAAATTATAATGTCTTTATACATCCAAAGTGTTAAACGTCTTAACTATAAAAAACATGATCTATAAACGGATATTGTATAGATTATTTTAAGTGCTTTGTGGGATTAACCCAACGGCCCTGTGGTCTAGGGAAACCTCTAAGGACTGCTCATCCTACAGTCTTATTAGAGAGTATCTACCTCTTACGAACTACTGAAAAAGGCTACCTTATAAAGGTTACTATCGTATTCTCCTCATCCCCCGGGGGAACTCACATAAAGATGGTTATTGAATGTTATAATTTTCTACGCTGAATGAAATCAGACAATCAACAATTAAAAGTTAAAATTAAACGATCAATGGGTAAGAGAGTTCGGCATCTCTAATGTGATTTGCCAGTTAAATTCCTCTGGCAAAAGGAAGATATTTGCCCGCATATACCCCCACATTGGAAATGGGTGAATTCTCCCGATCCGCGATTTTTAGATGTGATAGAATTAGGTATAAGTATTTTTAAAACATTACATTTTTTTAACACTTTGTTTAGCGTTAATTCTCCTATTGAATAAAATGCAAACGAAATTGTTTTTTAATTTATTTATTTATTTTATTTTAATTCCACTTTGAAAAGGGGTAAATATAATATATCTGACGGACGTCAAAATAAAAAGAAATAAATTAAAGATAGAAATCAAAGTATTAAATGAAAAACATAGTTGCACTTATAAATTCAAACGTAGGGATGTAAATACTGAACGAGATGATTTTAGCTGAAGGTTTTGATATTTGTCACAGTATAACATAATATATTATAGTTTTTTTTTTAATGTTAAAAGAGTTACGAGGGAAATCGAACGGAATGTAGCGATAAGAAAACATTGTCAATAGGATATCATCATCATCATCATCATTGTCAACCAGGGTCGATCCACTGCTGGATGAAGGTCTCCCCAAGTTGACTCCAAACAGTTCGGTCCTTTGCTCGTATATGCCACGTGATGCTGCCATGCTTCCTGATTTCGTCCATCCAGCGTACCTTCGGTCTTCTTCTAGGCCTCTTTATGCCTCTTGGATACCATTGGATTATTTCGGATGTGCATCGGGAGTCTGACATTCTGGCTACATGTCCGGCCATTGCCACTTCATTCTTTTGCACACCTTTATAACGTCTTCTACCTTTGTTACATTGCGAATCCAGGTGTTTCGTTTACGGTCTCTTTTAGTATATCCCAACATGCATCTCTCCATGCCCCTTTGTGCGGTCTGGAGCTTTTGTGTGTTCTTTACTGTGAGCGTCCATGTCTCGCAGCCATACGTAAGTACTGGAAGAGTGCACTGGTTGTAGACCCTTCGCTTCAAGGATATTGGGAGATTACTTTTGAAGATGTTGTTCAAACGTCCAAATGAGCTCCACGCCAGTTTTGTCCTTCGTATTATTTCCTCCGATATGCCACCTACAAAGGAAATAAGTTGGCCCAGATACACATATTCCTCGACAAGTTCTAGCGGCTTTCCATCTACGTTTATTGGTTTTGGGGTAGCAAAGCCGTTCATCATATATTTGGTTTTTGAAATATTCATTTTTAAACCAACTCCTTTGCTGACCTCTGCCAATTATTGCAGTTGGTGCTGAAGATCATTCGGGTTTTGTGAGGATATAAAAACATATATATTCGAACTGGGAAGTATCAAAATATGTTAAGATAATAGTTCACAACTGTATTTTAGTTTTAACTTTGATGTACGAGGGTGAAATCTGATGTGGAAAAAGACGAATGAAAGAAGCTGAAGAAATGCGTGTACTGAGAAGAATACATAGGGTGACAATATTTTATATGACAAAATACGGAGTCAAGTGACTAGAGATGAGTGTCAACTTTTAAGACTACACACGCCATATATAATATATATCTCGAACACTTTACCATAAAGTATACAAAATGTTAACTAAATTGACGTGATTTCTAGTTTGTTTTTTAATGATAAATTGACACGATTTCTAGTTTGTTTATTTTTATTAATTAATTGACACGATTTCTAGTTTGTGTTTTGAATAATTAATTGATACGTTTCCTAGTTTGTTTTTGAATAATTAATTGACACGATTTCTAGTTTGTTTTTTGAATAATTAATTGATACGATTTGAAGTTTGTTTTTGAATAATTAATTGACACGATTTCTAGTTTGTTTTTGAATAATTAATTGACGCGATTAATAGCTTTTTTTTTTAATAATTAATTGACACGATTTCTAGTTGGTTTTTTTAAATAATTAATTGAGACGATTTGAAGTTTGTTTTTGAATAATTCATTGACACGATTTCTAGTTTGTTTTTTGAATAATTAATTGACACGATTCGAAGTTTGTTTTTGAATAATTAATTGACACGATTTCTAGTTTGTTTTTTGAATAATTAATTGACGCGATTTCTAGTTGGTTTTCGAATAATCAATTGACATGATTTCTATTTTGTTTTAAAATAATAAATTTACACGATCTCTAGTTTGTTTTTGAATAATTAATTGACACGATTTCTAGTTTGCTTTTGGAATAATTAATTGAACAGTGTAATTAAGGTTATCTGTGCTATTTTACAACAGTGAGAAAAAAAAACGATTTAATTGAAATATTATTCAAGAAAACAAACACAAACAAAAAATAAAGATTATCAATTAATTGCGTATTACTCAACATTAATATAACTGTTGCAATATCCAAATAAGCACATTAAACTAACGAAAAATACACTTTTGTCGACTAAAACCAATCGATAATTAGACTATAAATAAAATGGAATATTGTGCACAGCTTAACGAATACTCAAAAATACACTTTTGTCGACTAAAACCAATCGATAATTAGACTATAAATAAAATGGAATATTGCGTACAGCTTAAAGAATACTCAAAAATACACTTTTGTCGACTAAAACCAATCGAGAATCAGACTATTAATAAAATGGAATATTGCGCACAGCTTAAAGAACACTCAAAAATACACTTTTGTCGACTAAAACCAATCGAGAATTAGACTATAAATAAAATGGAATATTGCGTACAGCTTAAAGAATACTCAAAAATACACTTTTGTCGACTAAAACCAATCGAGAATCAGACTATAGATAAAATGGAATATTGTGCACAGCTTAAAGAATACTCAAAAATTAAATAAATTAGAATTTACTTTAAAAATTCTAGCAGAAGAATACATTTTATATGGCACCGTTTAAAGAGCAAACTCTCATTAAGGGTGCTGTAACTGGGGACTCGAATCCAGTATTATCCAACAAATCACGGCTGGCAGCTAGAACAGCGCTCGAGCGAATAATATACGAGTATATAACGCTTTCTTTTTATACGGTACATGCAGAAAGATGTTTATGTGACCTTAAGTGAAAAACAGACTGATAAACTGAGTTCCAGCGGGAATCGAACCCACAACCGAATTAACCAGGTCACGATGACCTCCGTGGCCTGGTGGTACGACACTTGACTGCCGATCCGGAGGTTGCGGACTCGATCCCCGCTGGAACCCAGATTTTTTTAAATATGATTTTAGTCTAGTTAACACTTAGGGCCTATAAAAACATATTTCAGGTTGGTTGGAAGAGATTGCAACATGGCAATAAACTCGCCAGGTAAAAAAAAAAAAAAGGTCGTCAAATCACTTTTTAAAGCTAGAACAGCACCTGAACGTGTTAGAAGAAGAAGTATTATAACTATGACTTTGGTTATGTGTAGTATATTTTAAAAAAAAAACGTATCTCAACATATACGGTACGCGAAAAAATAAGATGGGCTTCACCGCGAATCGAGAAACGCAACAGGGTGAGCTGGCGGCGGGGCAGCACGGCACGGAGTTCGCGGTCTGCCGGCGGATTATTGATCGGCGGCGGCGGTGTCGGTCAGCGGGGCGAAACCCGATAACGCCAGTTCGATAACCACTTGGGCAAACACGTGCGGCTAAGGGGAATTAGCGGGGGCGACAGTGTAGGATCGGGTTGGGAAAAGACAAAAAAAAACAAAGAAAATGGAAGATAAATCGGCCTTAGGAGTATATAAAAGTATTTATGCAAAACAATACGCACTATAAGTTCGTATATCACTATAAAAAAGTAACGCTAAAATAGCGCTTCATAAAACTGTGCCTTATAAAAGACAACAGCAGATTAAACATATCGATGGTCATGGATATTTCATTTACTTGTCATCGGACCTTGCTGTTTGATCTGTCAAGATTGTGTACTAGCTGAAGTGCAACAGCTTGCACACAATACACTACTATAAACACAGGTGTTTTAAATTCACAAGAGGACTGACAATCTTGCTCGATCACGAGATATACGTATACAACTGAAATTAATGGAAAGATAGTGTGAGGAAGGAGAGGCGATTGAGATAGTATGGGCACGTTGGACGCAGAGCACCCGATCACATTGTGAACCAGGCAATCTCCATGGATCATCCTCGAATAACAACCAGAGGAAGACCAAAAAATTCATGGGTGGTGCAAAAAGATAACCTGATGCAGAGGCACGGCCTGGGGGACGTAGTCCGGGACAGAAGAGCATACAACCTAAGGACGAGGAGAGCTGACCCCAACAGTCTTCGCATACAATGAGTTGGGATGGAGCCAGGGAGAAGAAAGTGTGAGGAAAGAGAAGAAAATAATAGGAGATATTTTATCTGAAGTAAGGAATTGAAGTATAAAGAAAATAAGAACATGCGTGGCGAGACGTATGGATGTGGACGAGACGAGAGGTGTGTACAAGAATATAAATGCGTGGAGATCTGTCCTCTCTGTCTACTCCAACAGGGAGATCACATGATGATACGTACGAAGGGGATATGGTATGATAGTCTGTATCAGCCATCATTTTTCTATTCTTACACTCAACTAATATCAATTTATTTTTTTAAATTTTTAATCTGCAGTGATATTTTTAATCTGTAGTGTTTTAATCTGTAGATAGTGAATTCGAATCACGAGTTATAACGCCCTTCAAAATAGTCTACTCTCTAAACAGCGCTATACAAATTGTTTGTTATATAACTATTGATAATATAAACTGTAATATGTTGTTATGATAAAACTTGTCAATCGTACAGGGGTGTTTGATTTGATTCCGCTTTTCAAAATAGTGAACGGCATAATTGACTGTCCCAAGTTACTGGAATCGATTGACTTCCGAACTCCTACGAGAAGTACGAGACTAGTAGAACAATTACTCAAACTCTCCCGTACCCAGATCGCATCGATGGAGTAATGGCTATGCTGCAGTCTCGGACATATTTGGTGAGAGTCTCAATGCCTTTAAAAGTTTCCATAAATTCGACGCCGCGGCGTGACTCGACGAGTAGTTGTTTTTTTTCTCCCTTTCTTTTCGTTGACTCTGTTTCTCTCAAACATACATCTGTAAATATGTTGAACTTTCGATGTGCGTTTGTTTTTTTTGTGTAGTGGAGAGAATTAATTATACGTATGCATATTTTTGTTATTATTTTCTTAGATTTTTTTTTCTTTTGGTATGTTAGGACCTTTGATTACCTAAGCCTTGGCCTGTCTCTTATTTGTATTTTATGTGTAGTAGGTGGTATGCATGGGCGTACTGTTTTTTTTTAAATATTTTTTCTTTATGATTCATATAAATGTTTATATTTTTTTATGACAAGTTACATTTTTATTCATACGCACTAAAAATTCTAATTTGAGCAGTACTCCACCTTGTTACTACATTTTTTTATTTTTTTATCCACTTTGCACGGATTTCTCCGATTACACAAGGTGGATAAAATACCGTACGTAGAAATACAATAAAATGAAAGTATATTTGTTATCAAGGGAAATGGCTGAAGATCATGAAACTTGAACAATTGCGTTGGAATGGTTGAGAAATGGCTGAAGATCATGAAACTTGAACAATTGCGTTGGAATGGTTGAGAAATGGTTGAAGATCATGAAACTTGAACAATTGCGTTGGAATGGTTGAGAAATGGCTGAAGATCATGAAACTTGAACAATTGCGTTGGAATGGTTGAGAAATGGCTGAAGATCATGAAACTTGAACAATTGCGTTGGATTGGTTGAGAAATGGCTGAAGATCATGAAACTTGAACAATTGCGTTGGAGTGGTTGAGAAATGGCTGAAGATCGTGAAACTTGAACAATTGCATTGGAATGGTTGAGAAATGGCTGAAGATCATGAAACTTGGACAATTGCGTTGGAATGGTTGAGAAATGGCTGAAGATCATGAAACTTGGACAATTGCGTTGGAATGGTTGAGAAATGGCTGAAGATCATGAAACTTGAACAATTGCGTTGGAATGGTTGAGAAATAGCTGAAGATCGTGAAACTTGAACAATTGCGTTGGAATGGTTGAGAAATGGCTGAAGATCATGAAACTTGAATAATTGCGTTGGAATGGTTGAGAAATCTCCCCATGTCACTGTAATCCTGCAACCATACGAAGTAGAAAAATAATGATTCTTGAATGGTTAACTATTTCTTCTTCTTCCTAGTGTCATGCCAGGTCCCCTCAACGTTGAATATCGCCTGAGAGTAGGCATCTTTGTCCCCGGCGGCCCGAAAAAGATCCCGAACGCTCTTTATACCAGTCCAATCACGTAACATACTCGTATATTGCGGAGCCAGGAGATTTGCCTCCTGCCAACACCTCTTCGACCCTCTATTTAGTCTTGGATGATCCGTTGCAGCAATTTATACTTTTTTCCTCTAAGTGCACGACCCAAACAGGACACCTTTTGGATTATAATATTAGTCAACAACTCTTTAACTATACATTTTAAACAGATGGGGACGACAGCGTCGACGATACTGGTACCAACATGTACAGAGAATGAATTCCACAAGAATTCCATACATAGCTCTGCATGGGTTGCCGGATGGACGGCGTCCGCCAGGGAGACCCCCGAAACGATGGAGAGATAGCTGGAGCTCAGCATCACAGGACAATCCTGCAGTAACAAACTCTTGAGAGACTACAGAAAGTTTAAGAAGAAGAAGAACTCTTTATCAACTTTGGTTCTTTGAAGAATCGTTGTGTTGCTGACCACATCCGTTCAGGGTATCCGTTGCATTCTCCGGTGAATCCACATTTCGAATGCTTTCAGTCGGTTCATACTACCAACTTTGAGGGTCCATGATTCCACTCCATGCGATAACACTGACCAAACGTAGCATTTGACTAACCGTTGTCGAAGTTTCAAGTTTAGATTATCATCGCAGAATACACTTCTCATTTTAATAAAAGCCGCACGAGATGATTCAATTATGCACTTGACTTCGGTTTCTGGGTCGAGGTCTTCCATTAGGATACTTCCGAGGTATTTAATTTTTTTCCCTCTCCCTATATCAGCACCGTTCAATGTAAGACGTGCTCCTGCGTGATCCTGCCGACCAAACACCATGAACTTAGTTTTATTCACGTTCATGTTCAGCCCCAGCCTCACATCGGCTTCGTTAATTCTATCTATAAGCGTTTAAAGGCCGTCAATACTGTCTGCCAGAACAACCGTAACATCTGCGTACCTGATGTTATTGACGCATACACCATTCACTATGACCCCCAGATTCAAGTTATATAGTGCTTCCTTGAACAGGTTTTAAAATAACCAATTTGTCAAACTGCCTACACCATATTTTCCAGATTTAGAAAAACTATACAGTATCGCTTGTTTTTACCCCAATTCGCCTCTGATTGTGTAAGAGTAGGCTTTCGTGTCAGACGCCCTGAAAAGTGAAGAGCCTTCCGAGTGACACCGTGTCAACAGCTGACATTAATATTGTTTGGATAAGATGCCAACGTGGCATTACACCAGTCTAAAATTACAGACGATTTCTTATTCACAATATAAAAGCATAAATATACTAACATAAACTAGGTAGAAAAATATAAAGACGGAGTATACGAGGCATATCCAGAAAGTAAGTGTACTGAATTTTTGTAGGTTACAATTGTTTTTATTTAAACAAAAAAATTACGTGGTTACCGTAGTACATATGTAAGCTATTTTTCGACCTAGTCGCCATTCCTCTCAATGCAGGTGGTGAAGCGGGGTATCAACTTTTTGATGCCTTCCTCGAAGTAGTTTCCCGCCAACCCCTCCGCCCCCTTCTCCACCTCCTCCTTTACCTCCTCGTCGGTTGAAAACCTTTTTCCACCCATGTGCAGCTTCAGGGAGGTAAAGAGATAGTAATCTGAAGGTGCTAGGTCAGGGGAATGCGCGGGATGGTTCAGGACATCCCATTTAAACAAGGCGAGCAGTTCCGTAGTGCACGACATCAGCACTAGTCCACCAAACGCTCACAAGTAACTTTTTTGGAGTCAATTTTCGCTTGGGGCATGGTTTGGCTGGTTCGGCAGGGTTCAGCCATTGCGATGAGCGCTTCCGATTATCATACAGGATCCACTTTTCATCACAGGTAATGATTCGATTCAAAATCCCTTCATTATTGTGCCGGTTGAGTAATGCAACGCAGCAGTCAACGCGCGTTTGTTGATTTGCTTCACTCAATTCGTGAGGTACCCACCTTTCAAGCTTTTTCACCTTCCCAATTTGCTTCAAGTGGATTAAAACAGTTTTATCACTAACACCGCAGCCTGCAGCTAACTCGGACGTGGTTTGCGATGGATCCGCTTCCACAATAGCCTTCAATTCTTCATTATCAACTTTGGTCTCCGGCCGTCCACGGGGCTTTTTCTGCAGGTCGAAATTTCCAGAACGAAAACGTTGGAACCAAAAACGCACTGTGTTTTCTTTTGCGGCACCGTCGCCATACACATCATTAATCCTTCGAGCCGTTTCTGCAGCACTGGTGCCACGGTGGAACTCGTACTCGTAAATAACGCGATATTTCAAGTTTTCCATTTTGTAAACTGAGTGACGCAAAGAAAAAAAACAATTGAGGAAAAAACAAATGAATTATAATTTTCGAAACACAAATACTTGAGTAAATAGCTGTATAAATTTTAATTTGGAATTCCTAACCAAAGAGAAGATATTTGAGATCAAAGTTGCCAGTACGGCAAAACGCCAATTTCACATGTAAGGACCCAATATTATAGTTAAAATAAAATACATGAAAAAAAAAATGTCGTCTTCTTCTTCTTATTTTAAGCCTGTTGGCCCGTTATGGTCCTGCATCATTGTTTCCCTCTTGTGACGTCGACTGTCAGCTGTCTTTCTATCCTTAGGGAGGTCGTCCTGGAGGTCTGCCCGCTTGGGGGATACTGTCCCTGGGCATTCATACGGCTCTTGGTTCCGCCATTCTGGATACATGTTCGTTCCAGAACCTTCTTCTCTGTCGTCCCCATCTGACAATATATTCAACTTGGCACAACCTTCGGATTTCTGTGTTTCGTACTCTATCACGAAGGGTTTTGCCAGCGATACTCCTGAGTACCTGAATTTCGCTGGTTCTAAGGAGAGATTTTTGGTTCTGACAGTGTCGCCTCTGGACTCTATGCTGTATGTCATTATGGGGCGTACACAGGTCTTGTATATCCTCACCTTGCTTTGGATGTTCATATATTTGTTTTTCCAGATAGTGTTCTTTAGACATCCGGAAATAGGTATAAAATTGTCGCATTTCTTAAATATTTTATTCCATATAATTATTAAATAAAATGTTATAAAACCGCGACATCGTCATCCATGCTGGAAACGTAGTCGAGGATCCCCTCGATTTTCCAACGTCAATTCGGTTGGAAAGCGAAACTGTGTCGTGGAGATTTCTTTATTTCCTTTGTTTAAGTGAGTTAGTCGTTGCGCACCAGCAAACTCACCGACCACACCGCTGTACTGGATCTAATGGCACATCGAAGTGAGAGGATCGGAGCACACCGACATGTTTATTTTTCTCTTCTTTAAAATACTAGATACGATCGAAGTCATGGGTATACTTAAACCCCCGAATACAAGACGGAAAAAATGATTGTGTCATTCGAGGGGAGTAGCACAGCATGGGGTTCGAACCACGATATACGAGTATATTATGTCGTCGTTGTTCTGCGAAAAGCATTTAAGTCCAAATATTGAATTTGAGATAAATGCAATTTAAGTTTCGGAAGGTGATAGAAAATCAAGTTTTAAATAAAATAAAATACAAACAGATGTATTTAAAGACAGTGTATTTATTTTTAAGAATTACTTAAAAAAAATGAGTAACTTAAAAACATATTACCTAAAAATTGAAAATACGGACACCTGTTTTGGACTTAATCCTTTCTTGGTGAAAACAACTGTAAAAGGGTGACTGAAACGCTTCTAAAATATTGTTTTTTCTATATTATTTTATTATTTATTCCGAATGACTTGATGTGTCGTGGTTTATCAAGTCGTGAACTCTTGTGCTGGTCGGCAGGGAAGAATACCAACTATGGAATTGCTTCGGGGTGATATGTTTTTTTATCTTTTCATAACAGCGAAACCATATAACTTTGGGGTATAAATGTTTTTTTCCATGTGTAGATATTTTTATTTTAAGTAAAATGGCATATTAAATTTTAAGCACAATGAACTTAAATGCTTTTCGCAGAACAACGACGATATATCAAAGACTTAAGTAATTATAACGCAATTAGCTATGACGACAGGAGTACACGTGTAAAAATAAATTGGGAACTTACTGAGTGGTTTAAAATTACTAAAGGCATAAGCAAGGATGTGTAATGTCACCTTTGTTGTTTAATTTTAAAATAAATTCATATGTGCATTATTTGAAAGATAATGGGAGACGTGTAAGAATGAGTGAAATTATTGTACGAGCATATGGACGTTTGCAGGTGGTATGGCTAAGTTTGCTGCTAATTAAGGTGATTTAAGGGATATGATAATTGAGCTATTTGAGAGATGTCTAATGAAAAGTATGAAAATGAATGGTGTGAAATAAAAGGTTATTGTTATAGAAAGAGCTATGGTAAAAAAAATAATGGAACGAAATAAAAGGTTATTATTATAGAACGAGGTATGGTAAAAAAATAATGGAGCGAAACAAAAGGTTATTGTCATAGAAAGAGGTATGGTAAAAAATGAATGGAGCGAAATAAAAGGTTATTATTATAGAAAGAGGTATGGTAAAAAATGAATGGAGCGAAATAAAAGGTTATTGTTATAGAAAGAGGTATGGTAAAAAGTTATGTGTGGCTTAACTTGAGCAGGTTAATGAGTTTTGTTATCTGGGCAAGTGGATGAGTTGAAAGGGACATTTAAAGAAGGGTGGCGACAGAAAATAAGGTAAACGGAACACATAATGTAATATACAACAACTGCGCAATATCAACAGTAACAAAAATGACAATATATTAAATTGTGTTGAAGAAGGATAAAAATAAGATTGATACTGTGAAAATGCGTGCACTAAGGAATATTCATGGAGTGTCAATGTGTGATAGAAGGCGGAACGAAGACATCAGAAAATGAGTGCACTAAGGAATATTCATGGAGTGTCAATGTGTGATAGAAGGCGGAACGAAGACATCAGAAAATGAGTGCACTAAGGAATATTCATGGAGTGTCAATGTGTGATAGGAGGCGGAACGAAGACATCAGAAAATGAGTGCACTAAGGAATATTCATGGAGTGTCAATGTGTGATAGAAGGCGGAACGAAGACATCAGAAAATGAGTGCACTAAGGAATATTCATGGAGTGTCAATGTGTGATAGAAGGCGGAACGAAGACATCAGAAAATGAGTGCACTAAGGAATATTCATGGAGTGTCAATGTGTGATAGAAGGCGGAACGAAGACATCAGAAAATGAGTGCACTAAGGAATATTCATGGAGTGTCAATGTGTGATAGAAGGCGGAACGAAGACATCAGAAAATGAGTGCACTAAGGAATATTCATGGAGTGTCAATGTGTGATAGAAGGCGGAACGAAGACATCAGAAAATGAGTGCACTGAGGAATATTCATGGAGTGTCAATGTGTGATAGAAGGCGGAACGAAGACATCAGAAAATAATGTATGGATAAAATGTATGTTTTAGATAAGATAAATATAGGAACTTAGGAGAGCGAGTCTGGCCACGGAGATGCCACTTGTTTTTATTTCACACCCTAAGATAGTTCTACCCTAAGACCCGTCCTCGATATACTTTAAGAAGCGACTGAAAAAACTCTTAATTTCTAGTCAGTAGTAACATAACGTGTCTTATTCCTGATTTTCCTTTCCAGTCCACCATCCCTTCATTTTCCTTTGATTGATGATATCTCACTTTATATTAAAAGTGATTTTCGGGTGATTGTTCGTCTTTGTGAGTTTTATGATAAAAGCGTATATTCACATATATGTTCACGGGTTTCGTGAGAATGGCTAGACATTTAAATGTTTTTTTGCGACCATACGAGTATACTTGCATAATTTAGTTTTGTCTGTTTGGTTGAAAGGTATTGCCGTCTGGCAATAAGTCCACCAGGTTGTTTTTGCAATAAAGTGGAAATAAATAAAATAGTTACTCAATAAACTTTCAATAGAGATTATGTATTACGCATTTATATCGTGGTCCATTAACATCATCCTTTCCACTGTTGTAACTATTTAATAACGATGTTTTAAAATTAACAAAAAAATATATATAAGCACTTACCTGATTTCTTGCTGCCTTGGCCTTTGCCCCCACTCTTATTCCTCCTGGGGTATAGATTGATTTTACTCTGACCACACCCCATCTCTTCCTGTGTCGTCTACGGTCTCATCTTAAATTCCTTTCACCTCTCCATTCTTTTTATCACTTTCCTTTTGATCGTAATCACTCACTTCCTATCTTCATTGAACCAGAAGTAAGAGACATATTGTTAAAACCTTACTCAAATTAGATAATTTATAAATTAAAATAAATTAATACAGAAAACTATAATATTATTAAATATTTTACTGTTACTTTGACATAAATGCGATAAATTGATATTATTTAAAAAATTAATTTTTTTAGATTTTTTTTTCGTTTAAAATATAAAGAAAACATTTCATTAATTTTAAACACTTGTTATTATCAATATATTAAACTTTTTTTATTCATATGAATATTAAATATAAAATGGGAATTAACTTTTAAGCTATTATTTTTTTAGGTTTTATTTTTATCCTGAGGGATTGAGTTCCTGGAAGAAATAAATAAAAATATATAAAATACAACAATTGAAATATTATTATAGTAAACTATAAATAATTACAACTAATTAAAGTACAGTTTATTACTAATAATTATAAATTCAAAAATCTCGAATAAAATAGATATTATGATATAATCTGGAATCAGTTACAAACCAATATAAGACTCGCTCCGTCCTTGGCATGCTTTAAGAAGCGACTGAAAAACCTCTTAATTTCTAATCAGTAAAATAACGTGTTTCATTCCTGATTTTTCTTTTCCTTCCTCTCCACCACCCCTTTCTTTCCTATTGATTGATAATATCTCACTTTATATGAAAAATAATGTTCGAGTAGATGTCCGTCTTTGTGGGGTTCGTGGGCATGTGCTCACGTATACGAGTATGTTTATGGATTTCGTGGGGATGGATAGTCATTTGAATGATTTATGCGACCACGTAACTTGCTTCATTTACTTTTGTCTGGTTGGTTGGAAGAGATTGCCGCCTAGCAATAAGCCCGCCATATTGTATTTGCAATAAAAGTGTTGAATAAATAAATAATCTCAAATTAATAATATAACAAAATATTTTTATGGCTGTTTTTTTATATATTACTCGTACATATGGGCAATCGGCCCACACCAAAATGATTTATGCAATCACTGTTTAAGACAAATATTCTTGTAAAAGAGAGTCGATGTATTAAATTTAAAAAACTAATGTTTAACATAAAAAAAACTATCTTTAAACGATACACAGATTTAGCTATTCCTCTTATTCCTAGTGTCATGTCAGGTCCCCCCAACGTTGACTATCACCTGAGAGTAGGCATATTTGTCCCAGGCAGCAAAAGATCCCGAACGCTCCTTATACCAGTCCAATCACGTAACATCTATTGCAGAGCCAGGAGATTTGCCTCCTGCCAACACCTCTTCGACCCTCTACTTAGTCTTGGATGATCAGTTGCAGTAATTTGTACTTTTCTCCTCTAAGTACATGAACCAAATAGGACACCTTTTGGATTATAATATTAGTCAGCAACTCTCTATCAACTTTGGCCTTTGAACAGCCCTCGTGTTGCTGACCACATCCGTCCAGGGTATCCGTAGCATTCTCCGGTGAATCCACATTTCGAACGCTTTCAGTCGGTTCATATTACCAACTTTGAGGGTCCATGATTCCACTCCATGCAATAACACTGACCAAACGTAGCATTTGACTTAAATTTGGTTAAAACAATGTTGAAATCCTAGCGGCTGGGCTCACACTCATGTGAGTGGGAGTGAATCTCGATTGGAAGGATGTTATGAGATGAATCCAGACCTGATAGGTTCTCGCTTTAAAAGGTTTTTTTTCTTATTCCATTCTCATAACATATATGTATTATTTCAGGGTTTATATTTACATCCTATGCTGGTTTCAATAAGCCTTATATTTATTCAAATAACTGGGCTTTGAATAAATAATTTCTTAATATGAATTCTTCAAATTATTACGTTAAAAGCTTACTTAGGAAATCGAAAAAAAAAGGAAATTTGAAGTACTTGCAAATTTTAAGAGAGTCTTTTATTTCCACATATTCAGCTGTAAATACTGAAGAATGAAAATGAACTTGAAAAGAGCCTGTTTCTGAAATATAAACGGCTACCCTGCAAGAATCAGAAACCTACATTTTGGATCCTTCTGTTCATCCAGGAAAGTTTCCATTTAGAATAGTGTTAAAAAAAGTTTTTGATAATACATATTCTGTATGATTCGAAATGTGTTCATGGAGAATATTCTTAAAAGTATATACTTCGCCTTATGTCATTCAGCACTTTCTTACGGTATATCAGAATGGGGGAGGATGCACCTTAACACAACAACACATATTGCAGGTTTCACAAAAATGGTTTGGAAAAATAATTCATAAACATCCTGCCCGGTATCCCATAGCGAAGCTTTTCAGGGAATATCCGATCCTGCACATAGCCAATTTACATCTCAAATCCATTCTCTGGCACTATCATCGAGAGGAAGGGAAGATGCAGACTCAGCAGAGACACATGACACACATGGCAAACTGATCAAATGTTCACCATCCCTAGGGTTAAAACATCTTTTGCCCAAAGGCAATATGCCTATTTAGCTCCTATGACATACAAAGGGGTGCCGAATTCAATAAAGGCAAAGGGAGGAAAACAATTTAGGCAGTCGATCGGAGTGTGGTTGTTATTGCGACAGGAGTTTGAGTAATTGAGCTTGCAAGAGGAATCATTTGTGGAAAGAGTTTGTGTGAGCTCTTGAGTGTGGGTTTTTTTTATTGTTTTATATTTGTATTTTTGTTTTTATGATTACGTGCGGTACATTAAGGGGCGAATGTTTTGGTCTGGCTGGAGTGATTAAGTGTGAGGAGTTTGATTTCGCGTGATGTATACATGTGTAATTAAGTGTCACCGTTTGTGAGGCTGGTGAGAATGTGCAATGGGGTTTTATAAAATAAAAAATTGGAAAGAAGCATCAATGTTTTAATATATATTTTTTTTTCACCTGGCGAGTTTATTTCCATGTGGCAATCTCTTCCAACCAACCAGAAAAATGTTTTAATGAGCCCTAAGTGAAAACCAGACTGGAATTCAATTTAAAAAATCTGGATTCCAGCGGGGATCGAACCCGCAACCTCCGGATCGGCAGACAAGCATCTTACCACCAGGCCACGGAGGTCGTTATTATTAGTGAAACAAAAAAGTAATTTACTGTTAAATTTTCAGTTATAAATAAAAATTATAACTAAAACTTGTCCTGTAACAACTATTCTATACTGTAAAGTACTATAACTATGTACATGATGTTTTGTTTTAAAAACCTTTTGAGTCTAATTTTTTCGTGGTTAAAGATAACACATGTACGACGAAACCATGAAAGGCAAAGTGTTATGAAATACGTTATAATATTCACATAATAGCATTATACATATAGGTTCGCAATCGCAATGAAGCGTTCCTCGCTTCAAATTGAGTATTTTTTTCGCGGTTAAAGATAACACATACTCGTATAAGACGAAACCATAAAAGGCAAAGTGTGATGAAATACGTTATAATATTCATATAATAGTATTATACATTATGTATAGGTTCGCATATCATAATGGAACGTTCCTCGCTTCGAATTGAGTCTAAATTTTTAATGGTTAAAGATAACACATACTCGTATAAGACGAAACCATAAAAGGCAAAGTGTGATGAAATACGTTATTATATTCACATAATAGTATTATACATTATGTATAGGTTCGCATATCATAATGAAACGTTCCTCGCTTCGAATTGAGTCTAAATTTTTAATGGTTAAAGATAACACATACTCGTATAAGACGAAACCATAAAAGGCAAAGTGTGATGAAATACGTTATAATATTCACATAATAGTATTATACATTATGTATAGGTTCGCATATCATAATGAAACGTTCCTCGCTTCAAATTGAGTCTAAATTTTTAATGGTTAAAGATAACACATACTCGTATAAGACGAAACCATAAAAGGCAAAGTGTGATGAAATACGTTATAATATTCACATAATAGTATTATACATTATGTATAGGTTCGCATATCATAATGAAACGTACCTCGCTTCGAATTGAGTCTAAATTTTTAATGGTTAAAGATAACACATACTCGTATAAGACGAAACCATAAAAGGCAAAGTGTGATGAAATACGTTATAATATTCACATAATAGTATTATACATTATGTATAGGTTCGCATATCATAATGAAACGTTCCTCGCTTCAAATTGAGTCTAAATTTTTAATGGTTAAAGATAACACATACTCGTATAAGACGAAACCATAAAAGGCAAAGTGTGATGAAATACGTTATAATATTCGCATAATAGTATAAAACATTATGTATAGGTTCGCATATCATAATGAAACGTTCCTCGCTTCAAATTGAGTCTAAATTTTTAATGGTTAAAGATAACACATACTCGTATAAGACGAAACCATAAAAGGCAAAGTGTGATGAAATACGTTATAATATTCACACAATAGTATTATACATATCACAATGAAGCGTTCTTCGCTTCAAATCGAGTCTAAATTTTTCGTGGTTAAAGATAACACATATAAGACGAAACCATAAAAGGCAAAGTGTGGTGAAATACGTAATAATATTCACATAATAGCATTATACACGTAGGTTCGCATATCACAATGAAACGTTCCTCGCTTCAAATTGTCCATATATTGGAAAAACTTTACGTAGCAAGAGGAGCGGCGCATATGTGTAGATTCGGAGAGCAATTAAAATGTTAAGCGGAATTCCAGAGAGAATTGTATCTGAGAGAGTGGGAGATATCACAGGATCAGCTTTACAGTAGAAGTTTATAAATTTATAAAATATGTTATCAATAAGAATTGTTTGTGGTTTAATATTATAAATGGTGTGAAACAAGGACGTATAATATTATGTCATCCTGGTTATTCAATATTTATAAACTGTACACGGTCTGTCCAATGGGAAAGGTGATTGATTTTATTTTCGTGTAATCACTATCGCCATCTGTAGATTAATAAATGAGTCAATAAGCGAAACATTTCGACTATCTTCCGTAAAAGTTTCAAAGCGCTGCACTGGCATCGCTGGTTCTATCGTAATTACGTAACAATTTATTTATTTTATTATTTATTTATTATTACACATGACAAGAAATATACACAATTTGAGAAAAACAACAGATAATTTGATTTGGACATACAGTTTTAATGGATCTGGGTTTGTTGCCTTTCATTTGTCGTATTCCCAGTAAACTAGGCTTTTGCCTGTATCTCACTGAGGATATTTAGCATGAAAAAAATAAATCGATACTTCTTTCCGATTTTTGATTACACAAAAATAAAACCCCGTTGCACGCTCTCATCAACCTGACAAACAGTGACACTCAACTACAACTGGAAACATCTTGCGAAATTCAATTCCTCGCGCATCATCACTCCAGAAAGACCAAAAACATTCATCCCACACTAAAACGCACACAATCACAAATCTCACATAAATCGCTTCCACTCGTCATTCATCCTGAAAGCCCAAGTACTCAAAATCCTGTCGCAATAACAACCACGCTCCGATCGACTGTCTAAATGGTTTTCCTACCTTTACCCTTATTGAAGTTGGCACGCCATTGTATGTAATGGGAGCCAAATAAGCATATTGCCTTTGTGCAAAAGAGGTTTTAACTCTAGGGATGGTGAACATTTCATTAGTTGCCATGCGTGTCATGTGTGTCTGCTGAGTCTGCAACTTCCCCTCCTCTCGATTGTAGTGCCAGAGAATGGATTTGAGATGTAAATTGGCTATGTTCAGGACCTGATACTCTCTGAAAAGCTCCGCAGTGGGATACCGAGCAGGAAGTATATTAATTATTTTCACAATCAATTTCCGGGAAACCTGCAATATGTGTTTTTGGGTTAAGGTGCATCCCCCCCCCAAACTGATATACCGTAAGAAAGTGCTGACTGACATAAAGCGAAGTATATACTTTTAAGGATATTTTCACTGAGCACATTTCGAATCATACGGAATATGTATCCTAGTTTTCTGATTTTTGCGCTCAAAGTGTTAATATGGACCTCCCAACGAAGGAACTGATCACCATAAACTCCAAGGTACTTTATACTATCAACCCTTTCCAAGGAAACACAACTACAGTCAGCCATGGGTGAACAAGTGTGCAGTGTTATGTATTTATTTGTAGGTGCTTGAGTTCTTGTAGATATGCTAAATGTGATGTATTTAGTTTTTTGGGAATTTATAGTCAATAAATTTGAGTCCATCCATTCTTTAACTACACGTAATTCTTCGTTAGCCTTTAAGAACACATCATCCCATGTTCGGCCCTCGAATAGAAGAACCGTGTCTTCCGCAAAAGTAAGAATCTTACCCCTGATAGAAAGATTACACAACTGATTGACATATATCAGGAACAATATAGGTCCCAGGACACTACCCTGAGGTACTCCGAATCTCACAACAATTGGCAGTACCTTCTGAGTCTCGTTTGGAAAAGGAACAATGGAGCAACGTGGCAACATTAAATTTTATTTTATATTGGTTAAAAGTGCCACAGAAACTTTTGAAATGATTCAAAGTGTTTATGATAGTGAAGCAATGAGTCGTTAGAAAGTTTTAAAGTGGCATGCAAGATTTCGTGATGGTGGAGAGAGCATTGAAGATGATCAACGGTCTGGACTATACGTCACGTAGTTACGAAGAAGGAACTGCCTAAAGAGATTCCTCCTCCGGTGCAAACACAGTGTGAAAAGAGTTGTGGTAATGACGGACTTAACCCTTCCCTTACGGTGATAAAAATAATACGCGTGCTCCGGTATTGGGTAGTGAGTACGCAATCAAAAATTAGCGTTTTTAAATCGGAAAAATAAGAACATTCATAGATAATCCCCTTAATTAATTATAATTGAAGTTAAAAATTATAATAATTGAGATTTATTTGCTGAAAACATTAAAAAACCATCTGGCAACGCTCACGGAACGGGCGTACGTCTAATTTATTTGCAAGCTTAGAAGCTACTAGTGGCGCGGAACGTCAGTCGCATACCCCGGCGCTTACGTTTATGCTTGCGACGTTGAGACAATTCAGCTCCTCGCAATTCAGTCTAGTATGCAAGAGTGAGATGCGAATATAGTGTCGCGCTTCCCGCATAATATTCACCTATCGTCAAGACGAGGCACTCGCAGCGTTTAAATGCGAATTTGTTTTCGATCTTTACAAAACACCTCGATGTAGTCGATAAATTCTGATTATTATTAATATTATTTTTTAAATCAATGCGTAAATATATTATGGAGGAATACCTAAAATCTTAACCTAGTATTTATAATATTTATAGAGATGTTGATGGTTATTACAAGCAACGTGTAGAAGATACCCAACACAGGGAAGGAAAGGTTAAGGGCAGTGGTCACGAGAAAACCAAGATATTTTGTATATTATTCATAGTTAAGGTGTTACCACTGGAGGATAAAAATGCATTGTAATTTGTTGAATAAAACACTGTTTTGTCCACTTTAAATAATGATATGTCTCTACCGGTTTCAACGATTTCACCTCATCATAAGGGGCGCACAAACAATACTGAACTATTCCCGGGCTGGCCCAACAGACTATACGCATCTATAGGTAAAAATAGAATTGGGAGATGTGGATGGAGGAAAACTGAAGATTAAGGCAAGCAGCTGTGAGACCTTTGGGAACTGTGTTCATCCTACTGTACTGACTTCAATCGGTAACTATCACATAGCAAAATATCTACAAAGGTGGCTTTTGTAGTTTGTTTTCCCTTGGTAAGTTTTCAGCATTTTTCTTACCAAATACTTAGTTGAAAACATATGCAGTTGCAGAGTAGTTACTTATCTAATGGTCGCAGCCACCACTTTCGTATCGTTTTACTCCACTTATTGTATATTTATATATTTTTTAAATATATTTAGTCTGTCAATAATAGTGGGTTCGAATCCGAGCTAGAGCACCCTTGATGAGATTCTGCTCTCTAAGCGGCGCTATATAAAAGGTTATTTTATTATTGTTATGAAAAATAATTTCTAACTCGTTCGGCCCTGAAAATGCGACGCTCAAGATGGACCGGTTTCTGGGTAATAGAGCAGAGAGTCTTTTAAGAAAAGACTGAAGAAAAACGAGTCTTTCTCAGTCATATCGAGTTACCGGCAAACAAGCTCGGCGTTAAAGATTGAAGCAACACTTAAAATGATCTTCATATTTGCCTCTTTTTTCCAGGAACGAAAAACAAAAGTGCTAAATTTATAGGGAGATCGTCTCTGTTTTAGTTTTATTTCTGACAACTTGTTGTTTGCATCAGCTGTATCATAAAACCGCGCGGTAACACACTGAACTTCCGTGCAGAAGACCGCCGGTTCGAACACCACGCTGTGCTACTCCCCTAGAATGACACAGGCATTTTTTTCCGTCTAGTATTCGGGAATATAAGGATATCTATGACGGACTAGTAACGTGAGCGCGTGAAAACAAGCGCAGAGTTTCCACAAATAATGTTAATTTTCATTTACCATAGTTGTCGACTCATTTAGTATGGAGCATTATTTATTTATTTATTTAACACTTTTATTGCAAGCACAATCTGGAGGGCTTATTGTCAGGCGGCAATATCTTTCAACCAACTAGACAAAAGTAAATGAATCAAGTTACGTGGTCGCATAAATCATTCAAATGACTATCCATCCCCACAAAATCCATAAACATATACGTGAGCACATGCCCACGAACCCTACTAAGACGGACAGTCACCCGAACATTATTTTTCATATAAAGTGAGACATCAATCAAAAGGAAAGGAAGGGATGCTGGAGAGGAAAGGAAAAGAAAAATCAGGAATGAAACACGTTATTTTACTGACTAGGAATTAGGAGTTTTTTCAGTCGCTTCTTAAAGTGTGCCAAGGACGGAGCGAGTCTTATATTGATTTGTAACTGATTCCAGAGTCTCACTGCATGGGCAGTAAAGGACGACGTAAAAAAAGAGGAGCGGTGAACTGAAAAGGCCAATAAACAATCTCTGAGCGTAGCGCTAATGCATGATTGGAAAGACGCTGAAAATTCTCGGCGAGATAAGAGGGGGTGGCGGGACTGTTAAGGATGTCATACAATAGAGATAGTACGTGAATTTGGCGTATATTTCTAGCATTCAACCAGTTCAATGCCTTCTGGTATGAAGTTATATGATCGTACTTTCGTAGCTCAAAATAAATTTTATAGTGAAGTTGAATACAAACAAACCCTGAACATGAAAACTGCAACGTTTTCAAAACGTCAGCATCATAATACAAACCCCGCGAAACGAAATTTCGAAAAACCTTATAAAGCTGAAGGACAAAATAATTTTCCTAACTATCAGCGCAGGATATCTAGATAGAATAAATATTTGTATTTTTTTGCAGGTCCACTATCAGCCTAAATATACTCTAAAAATAGACAAACCCTGATTGTGTCTCTAAAATCACAAACATTTCCATTACTACTTTGGTAGGTACAAAGTAAAAACAAACAATGAGGTCGCTATGCGACACTGCCTCCGACTTTCCACTCCCCCAACCCCTGAGAGCACCAGACCTTTAATGTCCCACAAAAGGCCTCAGACTGAAAGGCGTCCTTGTTCCCCACCCCCAGGTCCTTGGGGGTAATATTCCCTTCTTTTCAGAACGGCAGAATTATCTATAGAGACGTAAATCGTTATGTGGTTTGCCTAAAAATCTTAAGAATTTTCGACAATAGGATCGATTCAGACTAATGAAATGTCGGCAATCGCGGCCTATTTGGTAAGACACTTGACTTCCATTCGAGAGTTTCCGTTTTTTAAATATGGTTGTCTGATTGGAATTTAAACCTCCAGAACATGTTATATCTTTCCGTTATACCATATGTTATTGTTCCTTATGAGAGCATAAGATGCATGGTCGCGCGGTAACGCATTGGACTTTTGTGCAGAAGGTCGCTGGTTCTAGCCCCGCACTGTGTTCTCCCCTCGAATGACACAGCCATTTATTCTGCCTTATTCTGCGATATTATGATAAGGATACTATGACTTCAGTCATATATACAATATATTATTTCCAAATAGGGAGAGGAAGATGAGAAAGACATGGTGTGCTCCGATCGTCCAATTACGTTGTGCCATCGAATCCAGTACAGCGGTGTAGCCGGTGATTTTAAATCGCTCATATGTGTATTGAATACACAGCACCGGAACGCAAGGATTTTTTTAGCACAGTAAGGCAAGTGTTAAAATAATCTCTCAACAAATCATTCTTATCTAAACCTACACCATTTGGAGAACGTAACATATATGCGTCAAATATATTGATGAAGGAGAAATATCTCTCATCTTATATATTATATAGGTATATGCGGGGTAAATGTAAACAATGGGGTAATGTGCGACATCTCCTCCGTTTTCTCATTTCCCAAGCCCACGAAGGATGGATAGATATTTTATCCCACTTTTCTAAAGACTCCCCATTCTCCCCCGGTTCTGAATCCTCGGTGCATTTTCTCTACTCAAAATAAAGAGATGATCTATAGATATACTGAGACAGGGCTTTGTCTAGTTCAGGGGTCTCCAAACTTTTTAGCCTAAGGGCCACACTGACTCCTCCACTCAGTCTCAAGGGCCAAGACCCAGCTAGCTCATTATACCTACATACTGTAGTTTAGAATTATTTACGCGCAAATTTTCGTATTGGGACTAGCCGACGAGTGAGATGGCTATGGCGCAGGGTTCGGGGGTGGACTCCGCTCCTCTCATTAATCATAATTATAATGTTTAATATCATGATGTGAATTACCTATATATGTCACTTATTCTAAGTTTTTAGGATAAATCTCACATCATTAATTACAGTTAAAATGTTCAATTTCATTATGCATGTCCCTTATTGTGTTTCTTAATTGGTCGTTAAATAAAAAAAATCATTATTATTTTGTTTGATTTACTTACATTGTAAATTTTACAATGTAATCAAAATAAACTATGACGGGCCGGATACCGGGCATATCCGGCCCGCTACCGCGGGCCGGATTGGTGGTGCTCGCAGGCCGGTGTTGCCCCGCGGGCCGTTGTTTGGAGACCCCTAGGCTAGCTGATAGAACCGTGTTTGTATAAAAACTCGCCCAAGCCAGAGAGGGCTGAAGAAAAAAATCTTGAAGGAGCTTGTAGACCCATAAAGACGTGAATAATTAGATGACCCATTTGTGAAGCAGACTGGTTTTTTCTTCCATTTATTAATTAATTAACTCCATTTATAAATTTATGTTTCTCAGGTTCTTTGCACACCGAAGGTTCCCCCAATTCGTACAAGGACCAAACATAACAAGTACAAAAAAAAAAATGTATAAAACAGTACAAAATTTTAAGACTTATAAAAACTATTGTAAAAATGTAAAATCTTCTTCTTGTCCCTGGCTCCATCCCAACTCACTGTCCGCGAAGACTTTTGGGGTCAGCTCTCCTCGTCTTCAGGTTGTATGCTCTTCTGTCCCGGACTACGTCCCCCAGGCCGTGCCTCTGCATCAGGTTATCTTTTTGCACCACCCATGAATTATTTGGTCTTCCTCTGGTTGTTATTCGAGGAAGATCCTTGGAGATTGCCTGGTTCACAATGTGATAGGGTGCTCTGCGTCCAACGTGCCCACACCATCTCAATCCATCCGCCTCTCCTCCATTTTAATGTTGATGTCTGTAACATCTAGGCTTCCACGAATGCGTGCACTTTTTATTTTGTCTCTTAGGGACATACCAGCTGACCATCTTAGCATGCGCATTTAAGCAGTTTCTAGTTGCCTAGAGTAAGAGTCATACATCGTCCAGGATTCGGAGCCATAGAGGAGTGCAGGTCTGACAATCGTTTGGTATACTTTTCTTTTTTACTTTACTGGCATTTTCGGATCACATAGAACTCCCGTCATTGATATAAACTTCATCCATCCCACACTAATTATATGTGTTACATCTGCTGCACATCCTCCATCGCTATGGATGAGTGACCCCAGATACTTAAAGGAGTCATACATTTGTCATTTTGTAAAATTTGGACTCCTTTGAGGCTTTTCTTTTTTTCGTTCTTGCTGACAGTTAACCTGGGGTGGTATATGTGGGTTTACTTTTTATTTTGTTTTCTGCCATACGTTTTTGTTTTTTTATTTATTCTTTAATCTAGATATGCGGGGGTGTGGGATGGAAACCCCCGGTGGCCTTGCGGTCGGGCTCGCCCTACATTGATGGGGTGTATCTCGGCCGGGGGAATGTTTGTGGAATGAGCCCGGGCATTTTAATGTCTTCTCTCTTGAATGTATTTTTTTGTCATCTATTTATTTTCTGTGTTTTTTTTATATTCTTGTTCTACGTGTTCAAGGGTGTGGGCTGAAAAACATCTGGTGTCCCCGTGGCTGGGCCCGCCCTGTATTGGTGGGGTGTATCTTGGCCGGGGGATGTTATTAGATGAGCCCAGACCTTTTGATAGATTCTGTTTTTTAATGTGTTCTTGAAATGTGTCTAAATGTATTATGTACATACTATGTTCCTATCAATAAACCTGTATTTATTTATTTATTAATATTAAAACATGCTATGAGGGAAGACGCATCAAGCTTCAACTGTAACATCGCCGTCAGACCAGACAGGGGCGCGTTACCTGTCCAAACACACTTTAACTTGTTCAGATCGGAAACTTTATGATAAATTTAAACCAAGTTCAACAGTTTCACGAGATACTAGAACATTCGGGGTACTCTTGCAAAAACACCATGTGCTCATTTTATTGCACAGTTTATTTGTTTAACGATAAAAACATGAAGAGTATTTTATCGCTCCATATTTATCTGCCATCCGCCATCGGGATCGGGGGCGTGGGAGGAACGAATAAATCAATTTATATTGGCGGTTAACGGAAACAAAAACATTCGTCTGTAGGATTACATCTTGAAAGATTTCGATTTGTAAATAAATACAGTTTATGGTTTTTTTTTATAGTCGAGTTTGTTACACAATAGCGCATAGACAAGATGAATTACATTATGTTATAAGACATCGGCATAATAAATAGAAAGAAATTCTTTGTTAACCCTACAGTGCGCCATGATGCACATGTGAATCAACCGAAGTTTTTCTAAATATTTTTGTGTTGAGTGGTATAAACAATGACTCACGCGCTGTCACTAATGTCATACGATAATCTCCATGCTTTAAAACCACATAGGTTTAATAGAAAACTGTTTTACCGGTAATTTGGCAGTTGAAGTTTGACTTGTTGCGCGTAGATGACTTTTGTGATTTGATTTGTTACTTTATTATTGGTGATCAAGGAAAGCTTTTTTTTTTTTTATTCTTTAGTACATATGTTTAAAATAAGTGAAGTAAAATATATAATTTCATTTATATCATTATATCATATAATTAACTTACAAATGTACAATGATTCATGTATGAACCATACTCTTTTTTTTTTTTTTTAATATAAATATATAAAAACAAAAAAAAAATTTTTTTTTATTTTTTTCCATGTTTCAGTACATATTTAATGCATAAATATATTTTTATTTTTTAAATAAAAAAATCGCGCATTGTAGGGTTAAACACTATTTTATAGTTCAACGGATATATTTATTTATTAACACTTTAAGACAGGATGAAAATCAACACAACCTTTGCCAGTGCCAGACAGGTGCTGGAGGAATTCTTATTTTTGCGAAGAGTTTACTAAAATTATTATATTTAAGGGGGCATTCTACTCCAGAAATTTGAAAAAAATACATATTTTTAAAGTTTAGACTTTTAAGAATATGTACTCAAAAGGAAATTTAAAAATTCTCAATATTTACGAAGTTATAGCTATAAATGAGGCAGCAATTACGCCGCACCGGAATGACTCGGACAATAATCTCAAAACTTTAAACGCGGTTTTCTCGAAACTACTTTTTTCAACCTGGTCGACATAAAATCTCAAGTTCTATCCAACCCATTGCTTTCAAATTTGATATAAAACTTTAATAAATATTTTTATATCGTTCCTACCTAGAAAAATTCAAAACTATTTTTAAAAAAATTTAATATTTGAAAAAAAGGGTAAAAAAAAATTTTTTAGACAGCCGCCATTTTACGATTTTTTTTCTCTTTGGTACCCAACTATAACGACATTATTTTTTATTAAGAAACTGTGTATAATTTTTAGTTAAAATTTACGAAAAGGCTTTAATCATGTCGACTAGAGCAGTGTTCCCCAACCTTTTTAGACCTGTGGACCGGTAAAAAAAGGAAAAATTTTTGCGGACCACTAATACTGAAATAAAAATGGTTGTTTTATTTAATACTTTTTTAATCTTATATTGTGACAGATGGACATATATAACTATAATTGACAAATATACATATAACAGTTAAACAATTTTAATTGTAACATTGTCTGATACAATTAAAATTGAACAAAAACCATGGGGTTTTTGCAACAAACTAATGCGAAACCTGCTGTTGATCTATGCTAATATATTGGATATTCTTGGCTGCAGTGCTGTCTCTGACAGACGAAGTGCTGCATTCACGTCCAGTCTATTCTTTTGTTTCGATTTTAATGAGGACGTGGATGAAAATCCTATATTTAATATTTTTGCATGGCGAATTTTTTGAAATTTGGCACACTGTTTGCGGCCCGGCGGAAAGTCTCTGCGGCCCGGCACCGGGCCGCGGACCACCGGTTGGGGAACACTGGACTAGTGTATCCCCTTTTTTTACGACAAGATATGACAGCTGATAACATCTTGAATTTCAAAAAAAAATTCAAATTTTTTTTGTACATTTTTAAATCCCCAATAAACAAGCTGTCAAAAGTGCAAACGAAAAATGTTTTTAGTTTTGTTTTTATTAAGTCTGATAAAACGCCCGAAATTCACGCATCTAAAATAAAATACTCCCTTAAGTAAATATTAAAAATATTGTAGAGATACTATTTTTTTTTTATTGTTATCTTCTTCGATTCCCTAAGTGTTCTTCGTTCAATTTCAGGTAATTGTTTGAGTAATTCATACAAATAAATTATTTGCTCAATCAAAAAGCCAAATGATTCCAATTAATGTCAAAAAATATAGATATTTCTCTGGCTTAGATCCTTTCACTGGTAATTAATGTATTGATTCCTTGGCAAAGGAAGTATGTTCTGCCGGTTATCCCCTGTCTGATTTTTCAAAGCCAGTAACAAATATTTTAAATTAAATTTAACATGATACTTTGGCATCGATGGGCGTTGGATTGGGACATGATTGATGTACATAAGGGCTCTAGATATAAATCAATCCGACAAACTATCCCTTTGAAACCATGGTTTAATATAATAAGAACGAGCAAGATAGAAGTTTCTGTCATGTGTCGTTTGTGGACGAACCACTGCGTAGTGGCTAGTCAACTTTACAGAATGGGTATTGTGGAAATTCCCGGCTGTGAGTGTGTTTTGAATTATGAAACTATAGACCGTGTATTTTTAAGTTGTTCTTTACGAGACTGTTTATTTGAAATACTTAAAGCCATATCTTTACCGCGTCCAATGAATGTTGCGTTTCTTCTTTCATCGTTGAACTTTTCCATTTATAGATCGATTGTTACTTTTTTGAAACTTAATCAGTTGAAACTTTAAATTGTCTAGATATGTCATTTGTTAAAAAATAATGTTAATCATTCATCATTCAATAAATGTTTATAATTCATCATTGTCTTCTACGACCCAATCCTCCATTAACCTTTCCCTTCCTGTGCTAAAAAAATCCACCCGTTCCGGTGTTGTGTACTCAATACACATCAATGTACTCAATACACAGTATAAATGAGCTAAAATCGAAAAAAAAAGAATAATCATAGCCAATCGCTTAAATTAATTAAATTTGGAGTCAAAAGTGATAATAATTTAAATTTAATTGCTGAAAACATGAAAAAAAAAACATCGGCCGAGATTCACAAAACGGGCGAACGAACTGAGATTCTATTTCTTGCGTTCCAATATACCGAAGTAGAGTGAGAGTGAGACGTGAATAGCGTCGCTTCCTCACCCATAGCGGTTTTTTAGAATGAATATACCTACGTCACACACTGGCACACGTTTGATTGTATTGGTGAATGTATTCCCAATTTTCACAAAATATCTCTTATGTGGCCGATAAGTGCTAATTATTATTAATATTCTGTTTTCATTCAACGCGTAAATGTATTGCGGAGGAATAACTAAAATCTGAACCCAGTATTTATTATATTTATAGAGATATCAAAGTTTTTAGGAACGCAAGAAATAGAATCTCAATTCGCAGTTGTTTCTTCCTTCAAGGTGTAACACACACAGTTCTAGTGTTCCGAGTTCCGTCTCAGTAGCTAGTGGGCTATCATATGAGATGGTTTCTGCGTCCGTTTTGTGAACGTCGATCGATATTTTTTGTCATGTTTTCAGCAATTAAATTTCAATTATTATAATTTTTGACTTCAAATTTAATTAATTTAAGCGATTGTTTATGAATATTCTTATTTTTTCCGATTTTAAATCGTTAATTTTTACATGTGTATTGAATACACAGTACCGGAACGCGTGATTTTTTTTAGCACAGGAAATGTTAACTAAACCACGGAGGTCATCGAAGATTGTTCATGATGTTACGTACAAATATGGAGGAGGCAAAAGCTGTATGCTTAGACAGAAAAGATTCAAGATATATTCTCTCTGCGTGCTCCACAAGGGACATGGTGTTATGTATAAAATTGCATAACATAAAACAGGCTTAAGTAATCTAACCGTGTTGATTTCAAGTTAAATCGTCTTTAATATATTGAAGCGTAAAGACTTAAGGCAACTTCGTTAACTAAGTCGATCTTAAGTTTTGAATAGTTTTGAGATCATATGTAAATTATTAATACTCTGATCTTCGAGAGTTAAGTTTTCAACATACATACAAGTCAGTGTTACTAAAAGATGGGTACAGTCAAAATTCTCTGCGTTAGAGAGCATCCGACCAAATTATGGACCATATACCATATAAAAAATACTCAAAGTACAATATGATTATCACCGTAGCAAAAACTAAGTGTATGACATTCTCCAAAGACCCACTAGAGTGCAGAATTTCAGTACGTGACGAGACAATTGAACAAGCAACCCAGTTCAGATATCTTGGCAGTGAACTGCTCAGCTCTCATGACATCCCCAGAGAAGTAAGGTCTCAGGTAGATAAAGCTGCAGTTGTGGCGGGTTGCCTGAGAGATCTCATTGGGAGGAATAAAGATATAAGAACGGATAGCAAGGTACGCATTAATAAGACCTGTGTGCGACATATCCTCACATATGGCATCGAAACGAGGGCGGACACTATCAGGACAAAAAGTATGCTAAGGACAATGGAAATGAGAACTTTACGCGCTATTGCTGGGAAGACTTTGCGTGATCGTGTAAGGAACACCACAATCCGAGAGGTCTGTGAGGTCCAAAATGTGGTCAGATGGGGACGACAGCGTCGAAGATACTGGTACCAACATGTACTGAGAATTTCACAAGAATTCCATACATAGCTTTGCATGGGGTGCCCGGATGGACGGCGTCCACCAGGGAGACCCCCGAAACGATGGAGATATAGACGGAGCTCAGCATCACAGGAGGACAATCCTGCAGTAATAGGCTCTTGAGTCTATAGAAAGTCTAAGAAGAAGAAGATACCATATAACTCCCACGTGTTACACAAACAAAACACTCTGCAGGATGGATTGCCTTAAGCAAAAATAAAGTGTTAATACGCTATTGAAAAAAAAACTAGTCAAAGACAAATCAACAAAGATCCAATAGGGTGGGGTATTGTGATAGAGCTGCTTTAGCAGTTGTTAGTCCTGTGACATATGTTACGGTGGTCTATCTCTTAGTGTTAGGCCTCAGCCACACAGGTAGGAGCCTCGCTTCGTTCTTCATACTATCGCAATGGCCACACTGCACGCTTCGCCCCACACTACATGACGATTAGTCAACGAGTGAATCTCCTAGCGAACAGACGTGTTGGTTAATTTGATTGTGTCACCAAGTGATGTTACAAGATGGCGGAAGTTTTAATAACAGCTGTGCATAAAAGGGAGCCTTTGTGGAACCCATCGAGCAAATTATACAAAAATGTACCTGTAATAAAATCACTTTGGAATGAAGTTGCACAGGAAGTAAATAAAGATGGTAAGCTGTAATGAAATTGGTTAGTTTTGAGAGTGGCATCGTTTGTTGACACAACCGCTGCCAAATGTCAAATGAATTTGTGCGAAGCACTATGGTGTGGACAAGCATGAAGTCACCTGGTCTATTATTCACGTAGACTTAGCGAAGCACTTTGGTGTGGCCTTTGCCTTAGAGATACGGGTGGCGTGTGCAGCATTAGAAAACGCTAGAAGACAACCATTTTTAGGAAGTCTTATCAAAATTTATGATTTTATGTGAACACATACAGTGCACTATACCTAAAGCCGACTGCACTGCTATCACATATTGGAAGATCTCCAAAGATTACTAAGTAATTCATATTTCCTTGGTAGGTTTTCCGCGGTTTGCTTACCAAATATGATATTCTAACAAAATGCGGGGAAGTACCTAATATATAACCGCATCCATTACATTTCTCTCCTTACACTAAACTTATACATATTTATTTGGATTGGATTCGAATCCAGAAATAGAGAGCCCTTGAATAAGTTTTGCTCTTTAAACGGCGCTATTTAAATTGTCATTTTATAATTATAAACTTATTAAACAATTTTATCGATTCATCCCGATAAAAACAACTACTTTAATTTACACCTTTAACCCTTCCTTCCCCTGTGATGTGTAACTAGTACACATTGCTTCTAAACACTTTAATATCTCTGTAAATATAATAAATACTGGGTTCAGATTTTAGGTATTCCTCCGTAATACATTTACGCATTGAATGAAAAAATAATATTAATAATAATTAGCACTTATCGGCCACATCAGAGATATTTTGTGAAAATCGGGAACAAATTCACCAATGCAATCAAACGTGTGCCAGTGTGTGACGTAGGTATATTCATTCCAAAAAATCGCTATGGGTGAGGAAGTAACTATTCACGTCTCACTCTCACTCTACTTCGGTATACAAGAACACAAGAATAGATTCTCAGTTTGCAATTGTGTTTCTTCCTTCGAGGTATAACATATACAGTGTTAGTCCGTCTCAGGTCTCAGTCGCTCTAGGGCATTCATCTGAGGTGGTCTTTTTGCCCGTTTTGTGAACGTCAGCCGATGTTTTTTCATGTTTTCAGTAATTAAATGTGAATTATTATCACTTTTGACTTCAAATTTAATTCATTTAAGCGATTGGCTATGAATATTCTTATATTTCCGATTTTAAATCGCTCATTTTTATGTGTATTGAATACACATCACCGGGATGGGCAGATTTTTTTTTGCACAGGAAGGGAAAGGTTAAGTTGTCAGTCACATGAAAATGCATACAATACCCACATTGATTATTCAATCCGTACAGTCTTGTTACGCAAGAGTTATTGAAATAATTCGTTACAACCACTTCACTACGGAACAAAACATGTTGCCGAGTGGACTTCAATGAACGTGTAACGTGACAAGCTGAGTTAGTTCTGGACTATTGAAATACGAGCTGAAAATGTTTTATAATGTTGTAATGTGATACAATATTTTTTCTATCATACAAGACTTATTCATCTCTTACCAATAATAAACCATGGTCGAACATAGTAATGGAGATCTGCACAATCTCGATAGGCCGAACATTTTGTGCATTCAGAAAACGAATGACACTACGCACTTCACATTATGCGGGATTTTCGATGGTCGCAGCCATTTTGACAAGTTACAGAACAAAGACGCACAACCGTTCAGCAAAGAAACTCGCCTCGCACTGAAGCGAGGGAAGGAGCTAACTGGCGCGCATACGATCGTGGTGGTGGGAAATCGGCGCAGGACGTGGTGCGCAATCGTTCTTTATACAAGACTTATTCATCTCTTACCAATAATAGACCATGGTCGAACATAGTTATAGGGATCTGCAAATAAAAGTTTAAAAAAATGTAAAACTTCCGTTGCATGCGCCATTTTTTTTTCTGCATGGATATAATATTGGAATGACCATATTTACTGAATTGTAATCCAAAATTGCTTCAACCAGAAAATTACGTGTATCGTCCAGAAAGTAAAGAACGTTTTGGCATAACTAAATAAAAACGAAAGATATCAACACAAAAAAATATTTACAAAGTCACAGTACCTTACTATATTTTTCAATATATGGTTGTTGCCATTTCTTTCAAGGCACTTATTGTAATGTGGAACCAATTTTTCAATTCCTATGTTATACTATTCTACCGCCAAAGATTTGAGTCAGGGTGTCACTTCTTGTTTGAGGTCTTCATCGTTTGCGAACTGTTTTCCACTAAAAAATTCCTTTAGTTTCGGGAATAAGTGAAAATCACTCGGTGCCAAGTCAGGGCTGTAAGGAGGATGTCCAAAAATTTCCCACTTAAGACGTCGAAGTTCTCGCTGTGTTCGTGCTGATGCATGAGGCTGCGCATTGTCACGAATCAAAACCACCTTTCCCGACAACATTCCACGTTTCTTGTTTTGAATGGCGCGTCTAAGTCGTTGAAGAATTCCACAATAGGCCTCTGAGTTTATTATGTGTCCTCTTGGCATAAACTCCACGTGGATTAAACCCTTTCGGTCCCGAAAACTGTTTCCATCACTTTTCTGATGTTGAGATTCGGTTTTTCTTTTCCGAGCACACATTTTTTTGTAGCCAAGGTGCTCTGTCACTATTTCATATAGGAGCGATCGTGAAATTTGTGGGAAAGATTTTTAGCCGAATGGTTCTAGTGGGACGTGATGATGATAGTAGTTGTTGGTAAATAAATAAAATACGTTAAATCGCAATGCGGAAGGAGAGAGTGAATGAATGTTTTATTTATCAGTATGTGGGTATTTATAACATTTCAGAATGGGCACGGGAGTGCGCCCGCGACATATTTTATCTCGCTTCTGTGCGTGCAGAAATGGTCAATTGAAGTATTGTAGATATCGTAAATAGTATTGTAGGTAAATAATTTGTTTACGGAACCGGCGAGACAGCGTGATGCGTTCTCTTTATGGAATGCGGCGCGATGTCTGGCCGCGTCAATGTTTTGGCATGTGACCTTCAGACTGTAAAATATAATTCGTCGGGGTATCCAAAGGTCGTTTCGTTGGTCGTTGACCGTATGTGTTGACAATATTCAGCGACGACCGTGGTTCCCACAGATTCATGTACTGTGCTTAAAGTAGCCTATAAATCTCGATAGGCCGAACATTTTGTGCATTCAGAAAACGAATGACACTACGCACTTCACATTTGGCGGGATTTTCGATTGGCGCAGCCATTTTGACTGGTTACAGAACAAAGACGCACGACCGTTCAGCAAAGAAACTCGGCTCGCACTGAAACGAAGGAAGGGGCTAACTGGCGCGCATACGATCGTGATGGTGGGGGATCGGCGCAGGGCGTAGTGCGCAATCGTTCTTTACTTTCTGGACGCGCCTAGTACATAAAGTTTTGAATGATTCCAGCTGAAAAAAGTCATTACAAAGTCTCAGTGGGAGCCTCTGATCAAATTATGGACCATAACTCCCATGACAAGGGAGTAAAGAATATACGTAAAAATGCGAATACTCCGATGGAGTGCGAGAGTCGTGCTAATACCGGAAAAAATATGTTTGAATTTCACATATTCATAAAAACCTAGGTCTTACCATCTTCTTGTAAAGGTGATCCTACATTTTACAATACAAGATCAAAATAAAGGAAGCGCAAGTGAATTTATTTATTGGATGTTAACATAAGTTGTGTCCGTTTTTTTTTTCAAATTTAAAAATGAGCACCAAAAATATAACATAATGGTAGAGGTTATACGTCATTCGAAACATAATTTTCTGCTCTACAAGATTTGCTTTTACGTTACATATATTATTTTATTTGATTACAATCCTTCGAAATGGAATGTCAAGTAGACGAAACTGAGCATTTTCGACACCTTCTGTTCGTGTTCATTCGAGGGAATAAAGCTGCCAAAGCTGCTCGCGATATTTGCGAATTGTACGGTGAAGATGCTATGAACAAAAGGACAGATGGTAGATTGCGGTATACAGTCATGTGACTACAATTCATCTGCTCAGCCAATTCTACGGTGGTTTGAAAGGGATCTTCATGAATAATATGGTTTAAGCGGTCCTCATCGAAGTCCACTGGTCGTCCGGAACGCTACATGTCTTTCAGGTCGAAGATACCGTCTTTGAAACGCAAAAACCATCGACGAGCTGTCCTTACATTCATAGCATCTTCATTGTACACTTCGCAAATATCGCGAGCATCTTTGGCAGCTTTATTCCCTCGATTGAACGCGAAAAGAAGGTGTCGAAAATGCTCACTTTCGTCTACTTTACATTCCATTTTGAAGGTTTGTAATCAAATAAAATAATATATGTAACGTAAAAGCAAACACAATATCTTGGAGAGCAGAAAATTTTCTTTCGAATGACGTATAACATTTACCATTTTGTTTTACTTTAGGTGCTAATTTTTAAATTTGAAAAAAAACGGACACAACTTACTCGTATGTTAACACCTAATATTTTCTTTCATTATATAGGCTTAACTCACATACATTGGAATTTTCAATAACAAAAAATACTCGTCATTGCTGGGTCTCGTAGTCGAGGCGACCTCTAGTGGAGCAATTTATTTTAAGTTAGTGAACCGTTGCAGACTATCAAACTCACCAGCCACTGTACTGGATCCGATGACACAACGAATCGAGACAATCAGAGGAAACTGGAACCGTTTTTTTTTTCTCTTTTTTGAAAGAATATATATATGGCCGAAATAATAAGTATCCTTTTATTCGCAAATAATAGTCGAAAAAAAATGCCTGTATCGTTCGAGGAGGTTACGATAGCGTGGGGTTCGAACCAGATGCCTTCCGCGAAGAAGTCTAGAGCGCACCAACGCTGACATCTACCCCATAAAACACTTTACCCATTAGAGTAGCTCTTCTACCATCCGCATATGTTTATAAAAACATATTTGCTAATAAAATCGCAAAAAACTTACCAAGGGAAGACGAACTACGAAAAACCTTTCTACGAGTTCTTAAAATATGTGCAATAATAGTAACACATTCGTATTTAGGTGTAGTGTAGTGTATTGTGTGAATTTCCAAAAATGGTTGTTTATACGAGTATATGGTATAATCATAAATTTATGATTCCTAAAAATGGTTCCTTATGGCTCACGCCAACTATATCTTTGAGCGTCATTGAGGAGAGTATGCTCTTTAAACAGCGCAGTATAAATTATGATTTTTTTTACCATTATTATTATCTCTTACAATATAAGACAGGCAAAGATCAATTCCAATCGATGAAAGGAACGTTTACCAAAAATAAAGATCATCAATTCATTAAACATGAGGCAATAATAATTTGAATTTAATTCAAGATTCAGAAATTCTGACTCTGTTTTCACCAATTCGTTTCAAACATTGATTTAGCTTAAATAAACATGTAGGTAATTGTTTGACTTTGTTCAAGGCGTTTTGATTGAATTTGATTTTAGCCCATTCTTTATTTCATATTAAATTTATTTTGGATTTCATACAATTACATTAAAAGTCAATAATGACTAGACATATTTTTTCCTAAGCAAGAATGATTCATCGAAAATTTCAACTTTAACTTTGTGTAACTCCATTTTGAAATATTTAACATAAGTAATAACAAAGTGATCTGACACCCTACTAAGAGCTATTAAATAAGACTCGCTCCGTCCTTGGTATGCTAATCCGACAACCTACAATATAAGGCTCGTTCCGTCCTTGGCGCGCTAATCCGACAACTTATAATATAAGACTCACTCCGTCCTTGGCATGCTAATCCGACAACCTACAATATAAGGCTCGTTCCGTCCTTGGCACGCTAATCCGACAACGTACAATATAAGACTCGCTCTGTCCTTGGCATGTTAATCCGACAACGTACAATATATGATTCGCTCCGTCATTGCCATACTAATCCGACAACCTACAATATAAGACCCGTTCCGTGCTTGGCATGCTAATCCGACAACCTACAATATAAGACTCGCTCCGTCCTTGGTATGCTAATCCGAAAACCTACAATATAAGACTCACTCCGTCCTAAGCATGCTAATCCGACAACTTATAATATAAGACTCGCGTCGTCCTTGGCATGCTAATCCGACAACCTACAATATAAAGCTCGTCCGTCCTTGGCACGCTAATCCGACAACCTACAGTATAAGACTCGCTCCGTCCTTGGCATGCTAATCGGACAACCTACAGTATAAGACTCGCTCCGTCCTTGGCATGCTAATCCGACAATCTACAATATAAGGCTCGCTCCGTCCTTGGCATGCTAATCCGACAATCTACATTATAAGGCTCGCTCCGTCCTTGGCATGCTAATCCGACAATCTACAATATAAGGCTCGCTCCGTCCTTGGCATGCTAATCCGACAACCTACAATATAAGACTCGCTCCGTCCTTGGTATGCTAATCCAAAAACCTACAATATAAGACTCACTCCGTCCTTAGCATGCTAATCCGACAACTTATAATATAAGACTCGCGTCGTCCTTGGCATGCTAATCCGACAACCTACAATATAAAGCTCGTCCGTCCTTGGCACGCTAATCCGACAACCTACAGTATAAGACTCGCTCCGTCCTTGGCATGCTAATCCGTCAACCTACAGTATAAGGCTCGCTTCGTCCTTGGTATGCTAATCCGAAAACCTACAATATAAGACTCACTCCGTCCTTAGCATGCTAATCCGACAACTTATAATATAAGACTCGCGTCGTCCTTGGCATGCTAATCCGACAACCTACAATATAAAGCTCGTCCGTCCTTGGCACGCTAATCCGACAACCTACAGTATAAGACTCGCTCCGTCCTTGGCATGCTAATCGGACAACCTACAGTATAAGACTCGCTCCGTCCTTGGCATGCTAATCCGACAATCTACAATATAAGGCTCGCTCCGTCCTTGGCATGCTAATCCGACAATCTACATTATAAGGCTCGCTCCGTCCTTGGCATGCTAATCCGACAATCTACAATATAAGGCTCGCTCCGTCCTTGGCATGCTAATCCGACAACCTACAATATAAGACTCGCTCCGTCCTTGGCATGCTAATCCGACAATCTACAATATAAGGCTCGCTCCGTCCTTGGCATGCTAATCCGACAACCTACAATATAAGACTCGCTCCGTCCTTGGCATGCTAATCCGACAACCTACAATATAAGACTCGCTCCGTCCTTGGTATGCTAATCCAAAAACCTACAATATAAGACTCACTCCGTCCTTAGCATGCTAATCCGACAACTTATAATATAAGACTCGCGTCGTCCTTGGCATGCTAATCCGACAACCTACAATATAAAGCTCGTCCGTCCTTGGCACGCTAATCCGACAACCTACAGTATAAGACTCGCTCCGTCCTTGGCATGCTAATCCGTCAACCTACAGTATAAGGCTCGCTTCGTCCTTGGTATGCTAATCCGAAAACCTACAATATAAGACTCACTCCGTCCTTAGCATGCTAATCCGACAACTTATAATATAAGACTCGCGTCGTCCTTGGCATGCTAATCCGACAACCTACAATATAAAGCTCGTCCGTCCTTGGCACGCTAATCCGACAACCTACAGTATAAGACTCGCTCCGTCCTTGGCATGCTAATCGGACAACCTACAGTATAAGACTCGCTCCGTCCTTGGCATGCTAATCCGACAATCTACAATATAAGGCTCGCTCCGTCCTTGGCATGCTAATCCGACAATCTACATTATAAGGCTCGCTCCGTCCTTGGCATGCTAATCCGACAATCTACAATATAAGGCTCGCTCCGTCCTTGGCATGCTAATCCGACAACCTACAATATAAGACTCGCTCCGTCCTTGGCATGCTAATCCGACAATCTACAATATAAGGCTCGCTCCGTCCTTGGCATGCTAATCCGACAACCTACAATATAAGACTCGCTCCGTCCTTGGCATGCTAATCCGACAACCTACAATATAAGACTCGCTCCGTCCTTGGTATGCTAATCCAAAAACCTACAATATAAGACTCACTCCGTCCTTAGCATGCTAATCCGACAACTTATAATATAAGACTCGCGTCGTCCTTGGCATGCTAATCCGACAACCTACAATATAAAGCTCGTCCGTCCTTGGCACGCTAATCCGACAACCTACAGTATAAGACTCGCTCCGTCCTTGGCATGCTAATCCGTCAACCTACAGTATAAGGCTCGCTTCGTCCTTGGTATGCTAATCCGAAAACCTACAATATAAGACTCACTCCGTCCTTAGCATGCTAATCCGACAACTTATAATATAAGACTCGCGTCGTCCTTGGCATGCTAATCCGACAACCTACAATATAAAGCTCGTCCGTCCTTGGCACGCTAATCCGACAACCTACAGTATAAGACTCGCTCCGTCCTTGGCATGCTAATCGGACAACCTACAGTATAAGACTCGCTCCGTCCTTGGCATGCTAATCCGACAACCTACAGTATAAGACTCGCTCCGTCCTTGGCATGCTAATCCGACAATCTACATTATAAGGCTCGCTCCGTCCTTGGCATGCTAATCCGACAATCTACAATATAAGGCTCGCTCCGTCCTTGGCATGCTAATCCGACAACCTACAATATAAGACTCGCTCCGTCCTTGGCATGCTAATCCGACAACCTACAATATAAGACTCGCTCCGTCCTTGGCATGCTAATCCGACAACCTACAATATAAGACTCGCTCCGTCCTTGGTATGCTAATCCAAAAACCTACAATATAAGACTCACTCCGTCCTTAGCATGCTAATCCGACAACTTATAATATAAGACTCGCGTCGTCCTTGGCATGCTAATCCGACAACCTACAATATAAAGCTCGTCCGTCCTTGGCACGCTAATCCGACAACCTACAGTATAAGACTCGCTCCGTCCTTGGCATGCTAATCCGTCAACCTACAGTATAAGGCTCGCTTCGTCCTTGGCATGCTAATACGACAACCTACAATATAAGACTCGCTCCGTCCTTGGTATGCTAATCCAAAAACCTACAATATAAGACTCACTCCGTCCTTAGCATGCTAATCCGACAACTTATAATATAAGACTCGCGTCGTCCTTGGCATGCTAATCCGACAACCTACAATATAAAGCTCGTCCGTCCTTGGCACGCTAATCCGACAACCTACAGTATAAGACTCGCTCCGTCCTTGGCATGCTAATCCGTCAACCTACAGTATAAGGCTCGCTTCGTCCTTGGTATGCTAATCCGAAAACCTACAATATAAGACTCACTCCGTCCTTAGCATGCTAATCCGACAACTTATAATATAAGACTCGCGTCGTCCTTGGCATGCTAATCCGACAACCTACAATATAAAGCTCGTCCGTCCTTGGCACGCTAATCCGACAACCTACAGTATAAGACTCGCTCCGTCCTTGGCATGCTAATCGGACAACCTACAGTATAAGACTCGCTCCGTCCTTGGCATGCTAATCCGACAACCTACAGTATAAGACTCGCTCCGTCCTTGGCATGCTAATCCGACAATCTACATTATAAGGCTCGCTCCGTCCTTGGCATGCTAATCCGACAATCTACAATATAAGGCTCGCTCCGTCCTTGGCATGCTAATCCGACAACCTACAATATAAGACTCGCTCCGTCCTTGGCATGCTAATCCGACAACCTACAATATAAGACTCGCTCCGTCCTTGGCATGCTAATCCGACAACCTACAATATAAGACTCGCTCCGTCCTTGGTATGCTAATCCAAAAACCTACAATATAAGACTCACTCCGTCCTTAGCATGCTAATCCGACAACTTATAATATAAGACTCGCGTCGTCCTTGGCATGCTAATCCGACAACCTACAATATAAAGCTCGTCCGTCCTTGGCACGCTAATCCGACAACCTACAGTATAAGACTCGCTCCGTCCTTGGCATGCTAATCCGTCAACCTACAGTATAAGGCTCGCTTCGTCCTTGGCATGCTAATACGACAACCTACAATATAAGACTCGCTCCGTCCTTGGCATGCTTTAAGAAACGACTGAAAAAACTCTTTAATTTCTAGTCAGTAAAATAACGTGTTTCATTCCTGATTTTTATTTTCCTTTCCTCTCCACCATCCCTTTCTTTTGATTGATGATATCTCACTTTACATAAAAAATAATGTTCGGGTGATTTTCCGTCTTTGTTAGGTTCGTGGGCATATGCTCACGTATGTGTTCATTCGTATTTCGTTTGGATGGATAGTCATTTGAATGATTTATGCAACCATGCAACTTGCTTCATTTACTTTTGTCTGGTTGGTTGGACGAGACTGCCGCCTGGCAATAAAGCCGCCAAATTGTATTTGCGATAAAAGTGTTAAATAAATAAATAAGAGCAAATTCATTCAAATATCTTGCTCAACCGTTACAACATATAGGGAAATGCTATAAGGCTTAAGAAACAATAAAAATTGGCTGAAACAATTAGGGAAAAACGATGGGGGTTATGTGCGACGAAAGCTGCCAATAAAGCTTAATATTAAGTCTACAAGACATTGATAAGGCCCGCTATACTACATGGAGTCGAGTGTTGACATGGTGAAAATGTGTGGCAGGGATTAGTGTAATAAGTGGACAACGAGGTAATTTCTTGTTAAATATTCTAATGTTCCACAAAGTTAAAGTCGAAACCCTTGAACTGATGAGAGTTTCAGGATGGGAAGTAGAAACAAATGTAGCGGGAATTAATGTAATAAATAGAATAACAAAGTTATGAATATTCAAATAAGAATATATTTTTTTTCATAATTAAACATTTATTTCGGTTTTCCGGAAAGCAATTTCGTATTTTTAGGTCAAATTCAAAAACACGTTTTTTGTATTTAAATGTAATTTGCTGAAAGGTGGTGACTTTCGATATCTTCTGTAAAACGCTGGTTTTTCTCAACCTAGTTTTGATAAGGTCGTCATCAGTAATAAGCGTTGGCCTTCCAGGGAGAGAACAGTATTCGATTTTCGTATCAACATTGCGGATTTTTTTAAACCACATTTGACACACTCACGATCGTTTACTGCATTTTCACCACACACTGTACATGTATGTGTATTTTATGATATGTGACGATTTTTTTCTTTGCGGCTGCAAAAAAAAGCATCCAACACTGAAAAACAACTTATTTTGTTTCATCTTCAAAATGACGCCAAAAAATCATTTGAAATATTTTGAGTGAATTAGTGGCTTCGATTCCCGAGTAAAAACGCTCTTGAGGAAATCGCTTTGTTATAATATTCTGGTGGAAATATTTTCAAACCATTCAGATAAAAATGAACCAAAGGAATTTATTATACGTGGCTGCGAAATGTTTTTCAAACTATTGTTCATTTATATGACAATTCAACAACATGGATAAACCGGGCTATACCGAGAAGAACCAAAATCCATCTGGTCAAGTCTCTAGTATTCTCCATAACACTATATAAAGTGGAAACATGGACAATAAGCAGGAAGGAAAGAAAAACGATAGATACCTTCGAGAAGTGGTGTTGAATTTGGATACTCCATATCCCATGTGATGCAAGGCACAGCAACTTCTCGATCATCCAAGCATTGGAGATTAACACTTGCCACCCTATGATGGATAGTGAGTGACCAGGACTTACATACTAAAATAATTTTATAGCTAATTACAAAAAATAACCTAGCAGATTTTGCATAATTTTAATTTAAAACATACATTTTTCACTGGATGCTGAGCGTCCAGCACAGTGGCTGGCGGAATTGTTTAGCACAATAAGGCAAGTGTTAACAAAAGGTTTTCGATAACATACAGAAAAAGAATTGTAGGATACTTGCAAGAAAAATAGTTGTAGCAGACCACGGGGACAGTTGAGCAAAGCCAAGCAAGAGAAAGGTGGATAGGACAATAAATTATTCAACAGGATCATCTTTAAACGCTGCATTCAACATGGCCCAGGACCAGGAGGGATGGAGACAGGTGGTGCGTCGAGTTTGAGATATATCAAATGACCACGACGCTCAGCATTGGACACAAGATGAAGAAGAAGATACGAAAGAAGTAAAAATTATATATCATTAATTTATGGTCAGCAACACGAGGGTTCTTCAAAGAGTCAAAGTTGATAGAGAGCTGCTGACTAATATTAAAATCCGAAAGCTGTCCTATTTGGGTCATGTACTTAGAGGAGCAAAGTACAAATTACTGCACCTGATCATCCAAGGCAAAATAGAGGGTCGAAGAGGTGTTGGCAGGAGGCAAATCTCCTGGCTCCGCAATAAAATTTTATTTATTTATTTAACACTTTTATTGCAAATACAATCTGGCGGGTTTATTGCCAGGCGGCAATCTCTTCCAACCAACCAGACAAAAGTAAATGAAGCAAAATACGTGGTCGCATAAATCATTCAAATGACTATCCATCCCCACAAAATCCATAAACATATACGTGAGCACATGCCCACGAACCCCACAAAGACGGACAATCACCCGAACATTATTTTTCATATAAAGTGAGATAACATCAATCAAAAGGAAAGGAAGATATGGTGGAGGGGAAAGGAAAAGAAAAATCAGGAATGAAACACGTTATTTTACGGACTAGAAATTAAGAGGTTTTTCAGTCGCTTCTTAAAGCATGCCAAGGACGGAGCGAGTCTTATATTGGTTTGTAACTGATTCCAGAGTCTCACTGCATGGGCAGTAAAGGACGACGTAAACAAAGAGAAGCGGTGAGCTGGAAAGGCCAATAAACAATATCTGTTTGAGCGTAGCTAATCCATGATTGGAAAGACGCTGAAAATTATCGGCGAGATAAGAGGGGTTGCGGGACAGTTAAGTATATTATATAATAGAGACAGTATGTGAATTTGGCGTCTATTTCTAACATTCAACCAGTTCAATGCCTTCTGGTATGAAGTTATATGATCGTACTTATGTAGATTACAATATACGTGATTAGACTGGTATGAGGATCTTTTTCGGGCTGCCGGGGACAAAGATGCCTACTTTCAAGTTATATTCAACGTTGGGGGGATCTGACATGACACTGGGAAGAAGAAGAATTTATGAGAAAAGAAAGGAAAAAATCTTTCAATTGATACAAACATGTAAGATGGTTTAACTGATATTACAGGGAAATATTTAGGTCAGACGAAATGCGGGAATATAGTGTATCTGCCAATGACAGTTGGTCACCGTAGTCCATCAATGGAGAGAATACAACAATTGGGTAACTCCATATTATGTCTGGTTCAGTTGATATTTTTAATGTACTATAGATGTTATCGATTTTAGAAGGGCCTTCTCCGGCATCCCCTCAATCAAGGCTTTTGACTTCGAGGAGTCGAGTTATTCTATTGTATTTTATCTTAAGTATTTTTTTTTCTTTTAATTTGATCTATTATGTAATATCGTGTTCTCATTGCTCTTGAGAGAGACTTTATTTTTTCCTCTACTCAAGTTGTATAAAATTTATTGAATTTAATTAATCGTATTTAATTTTACCCCTGCGTAGTACGGTCATATATAGTCGCAGAGCCGGAACGAGGTATTTTGGTACATGGGTCATCCATTCGAAAATAAAATGGCATTTTTTTCTGAACACTTTCTGGAACGGATAAAACTTCTACAGATTTTCCTTTTTGGCATTTCATTTCTGTCTTCAAAAAAGGGGGAAAACTAGGGACGTAAATAAACAAATGACTATTCGACCTTTTAGGACGGTAATATCATATGTAAGTTTAGCGAAACTTATTTTGTTCGAAATCAAATATTCATATTTATAAAATAACAATTTATATTGCTCCATTTATGATAGAGGGCAAACTCTCCTCAAGGGAGCTTCAGCTCGGGAGTCGAACCCACTATTATCAACAGAATAAACCCACTATTATTGACAGAATAAACCCTCTACTATTGACAGAATAAACTCACTATTATTGACAGAATATACGCACTATTATTGACAGAATATACCCACTATTATTGACAGAATAAACCCACTATTATTTACAAATACTACATCGATCAATAAGTCCCGTGACTAACTATTAAAACAACATTTGTTTGCCACAATTCTAAACACTACCAAATGATATTGTAGGGAATACCGTCGTCCCTAAATATTGTCAACACGCACGGTCAACGACCGACGAACCAACCTTCGGACATGTACAAAGGTCGCATACCAGAACATCAATATTGTTTACACGCAAATAATATTTACGTTACATTCCACGGTGGAAAGAGAACGCATCGCGTTGTCTCGCCGTTTTCGCCAATAAATATTCTACCCACTATATTATCCGCAACGTCTGCAAACACTTCTCCACGCGCAGGAGTGAGATAAACTATATATTGCGGGCGCATTCACGCACATCTACAAATACCTACTTATCGACAAATAAAGATTATTATTCACTTGACCATTCATTGCTGTTTGCTATTCATTGATTGTCCACTCTCACTTTCCGCATTCCTGGATCGACGTATTTTATTTTAAATACAAAACAATCATAATCATCACGACGTATCAATAAAGCATCCCGCTTCAGGATGTCAACTATCTCACGCAACTTTACTTTGCGATTTTCCATCACGATTTTGAGGGGGTTTTTTATGTTTTCTGGTGTAACAGCCTCATTTGGACGATCAGAGCGTTCAGCATCATTTGTGTCTGTACGACCGCGTTTGAAATCAGCATACCACCGACAAATGGTTGTTTTCGACGGTGCAGAGCCCGGATAACACTTTTCAAGCCATCGCTGAGTTTGAACGGTATTTTTCCCATTAAAAAGCAATGTTTTATCAACACACGAAATTCGTTTAATTTCATTGTTTTGAAAATACCAAAAGTAGCGTCACTAAAACCACTGTAACTCAATGACAAAATGTCGGAATGTCATGAAAGTTTGACTCGTAACTTCTAAAGGTTGGTACTAACTGAGAATGGTATGGATTTGTTATTAGATGCGCCATATGTTGGTTAGTCCCGGGAATTATTGATTGGTGTATTATACCCACTATTGTTGATAGAATAAACCAACTATTATTGAAATATTACACCCACTATTGTTGACAGATCAATATATAGTATAACATATAATAGCCATATGTGATAATCGGTTTTGTTCAAGACTAGATCTATTTTTATGTTTTTATTTTATTCCCTTTCAATTTTAACGCCCCTCAGATAACGCGCATGGAACCAGTGCCCCCCCCCCCCCCCCCTGTGGTGCGCCCTTGTCACAGCTCTGAGTTTCCAGTCCGAAGATATAAAAAGATAATGGAAAGGAACAATTTACGTTTTTCAAAAAAGTATATCTCGTTCAATACATTTTTAAAACGATTAATTTATTTTACAATACCTCAAAAAAATTATTTCATTTTGTTCTCAATATAATGTAACACTAATTCTACTGACCTACATATTTTTTTATTTTTTTCCACGCAAATCAAATTTCAATCATACTCGTACACTGTTGATAGTTTTTGCTCGGATTATCGGCCAGATTTAAGGACACCTTACTCCTTCATCGAATGCTGTAAACGGACTTGGAATATTTTATTTGGTTATTTTGGGGTTTCCAACCATCTAACACTCCCCTTACTATATTTATACCAAAATGATCGTGCTGAACTCGAAGCACTGTGGTTTCGAAATCCAAAACCTTGATGCTATTTGTTTTCTATCTTGTAATACTTTCTCTTGGACTAATGCAACCATTTTTGGGATGAGTGCTCCTGCCAGTCTGCATTGAAAATGGTCACCTTCAATCGATTATCCGTCTAAATGAACCAGTTTAGCCCAATATTAAACTGACATAGATGACTCTCCGTAGACAGCATCTAACTGCCATTCATTTAATTTCTACCGGACTTTTCCCTTCTTTATGAAAAAAAAACTTGATACAAGCGCGATATTCATTTTTTTAACATTTCAGAATATAACGAAACTAAACGTCTTCTATCGGCTATAGTTAACATGTTACTGAAGGCAGAGGACTCAAGTAACATCGCCAGACCATGCAATGGCATGATGTCGTGGTAGACCCTTGTTCAGACCAGATACTTTTAGAACCTTGTCTACTTCTTCTTCTTCCTGGCACTGTTCTAACTCATTGCCTAGGTAGGCTGTTGGAGTCGGCTCTTCTCGTTCTCAGGCTGTATGTTTTTCGATTCTGGGTATCACTTTCATCTAGGCCGTTTCTCTGTAGAATTTCGAAGTATTGAGTTATCCAGGAGTTCTTTGGTCTTCCTCTGGACGGCTGTCGAGGAAGATCCACAGAGATTGCCTAATTTACTGTATGGTCTGGTGGTCTCCGTCTTATGTACTCGTACCATATCAGCTGTCGCTCTTCCAGCTTACTGTTTATGTCAGTGACCCCCAGGCTACCACGAATGCGGGAGCTCTTAATTTTATCTTTTAATGATACTCCTGCCAACCACCTAAGCATTCGCATTTCTGCTGTTTCAAGTTGTCTAGTGTATGAGCTGTACATAGTCCGGCATTCTGAGCTATACATAATCGCGGGTCTAACGATAGTCTGGTAAACCTTTCCTTTCAGTTTTATAGGCATTTTTGGGTCACACAAGACTCCTGTTACCGATTTGAATTTCATCCATCCTACACCTATTCCATGGTCTTTTGGAACCTTGTGTTTGACTAAAAGGTCAAAATAGCTATGGTAATTGTCAACTTACGAAGAGTAGATGAACTTTAACACAACATTTGAACCCCACTCGAACCCAATGGCAATATTATTTGATTGCTGGAATAATAAAGCTAAAATTGTCCTATACTTTTTTTCCAGTTCTATCTCATTTTGTCAAGTCGTTAACTGAGAAATAAATAAACACCAAAAAATCTCATTTCGGCTTTTCTTACAAACGAAGCTCAAAATATGGTAGATCATTTTTTGTCGAAAATATGTCAGGAAATTAATAAATACAAATAAAACAGATATATTCTAAACAATACTACATACACACCATCACGCCATTTTCCTATCGGGCTAGACAGAGACGATAGATCGTCATACTTTCCTAGCTCGACACATATTCTTAGCCTCTTCCATATCCATACACCTTATCATACAACCTCTAATATTTCTCTGAATTTCTACTTTTCTTATTTCAGAATGTCATTCACTCGATCCAACCATACTCTCCTTGGTCTTCCTCTCATACACCCTCCACTCACATCTGCACTGTATATATATTTTGTTAATATTTCTTCGTTCAATCGTTGAACATGCCCAAACCATCATTATTATTTTGTATGATTTACTTACATTGTAAATTTTACAATGTAATCAAAATAAACTATGACGGGCCTGATACCGGGCATACCCCGCGGTAGGGTGCCTGATTGGTGGTGCTCGCGGGCCGGTGTTAGCCCGCGGGCCGTAGTTTGGAGACCCCTGAACTAGACCACGTAGGTCAAATCTTGTAATGTCAGATATATGTCATTAATTGTGTTTGGTGGTATGCTTTATTGTGTTTGATGGTATGCTTTATTGTGTTTGGTGGTATGCTTTATTGTGTTTGGTGGTATGCTTTATTGTGTTTGATGGTTTGCTTTATTGTGTTTGATGGTATGCTTTATTGTGTTTGATGGTATGCTTTATTGTGTTTGATGGTATGCTTTATTATGTTTGATGGTATGCTTTATTGTGTTTGGTGGTATGCTTTATTGTGTTTGATGGTATGCTTTATTGTGTTTGATGGTATGCTTTATTGTGTTTGGTGGTATGATTTATTGTGTTAAGTGGTATGCTTTATTGTGTTTGATGGTATGCTTTATTGTGTTTGATGGTATGCTTTACACGATGTGCTATATATTGATATTATTATAAATATCTACGTTTTTTTTTAAATATCATTATTTAAAAAGATGTATGAAATAATACTTAAAAACACTAATAAATAGTGCAAATGTTAGTGAAAGGAGTGGTAGAGACAGACCAATGAAATCATTGTTGGATCGAGTGAATAATATTTCGAAAGAGTAAGAAAATAAATCGTAGGAGTTGTATGGATGTGTAAAATATGCGTGTCGAGATAGGAAAGTTTGACGCTATGTACTCTATGCCTACCCTATCAGGGAAATAGCGTGATGCTATGTGTGTGTATCTTAAAAATGCTCTCCTGTAAAGTTGCGACAAATGAATTATAGTTTACGCTTTGCACGTCGATATGTAAGCAATATAAGAAATAATATGATACGAGTATTTATATGAATGAAAATATATGCCACATTTAGTGCCTTAGATATGTCGTAAAATAAATAACGGCCTTCCATGGCTAGGAACTATATTGGGGCAATACTAGACTAACCTACCATAGTCCACAGTGCTTAGAGCCAAATTTCATTAATCTAAAAGTCACAAAAAAATGTGAAAAATCAATACAATCAAAAACATACTATAAACTATCGAAGTAGCGATTTATAGGATACTTTTTCTTCATCTACATTTATACAGTAGGTACAGAAAATTTCTTCATCTACATTTAAACAGTAGATATAGAAAATTTCTTGTATTATATATTTGTTTTGTTATACTGTCTTCATCATTTCTTTCGACATAACCAAACCATTTTAAAGTATTCTTCATCTTACTTAATACTTTAGTCTTAAGTTCATGTTCATCTCTAATCACTTCATTTCATATTCTATCATACATTGTCATCCCACGTATTCATCTCAGTATACGTATTTCTGCCGCTTCGTCCTTGGGCATACTTTAAAAAGCGACTGAAAAAACTCTTAATTTCTAGTCAGTAATATAACGTGTTTCATTCCCGATTTTTCTTTTCCTTTCCTCTCCACCATCCCTTCCTTTACCTTTGATTGATGATATCTCACTTTATATGAAAAGGAATGTTCGGGTGATTGTCCGTCTTCGTGGGGCTTATGGACGTATGCTCACGTATATATTCATGGATTTCGTGGGAATGGATAGTGATTTGAATATTTTTTGCGACCATGACACTTGCATCATTTACCGTTATATAGTTGATTAGAAGAGACTGCCGCCTGGAAATAAGCTCGCCAGACTATATTTGCAATAAAAGTGTTAAATAATAATTAATATAATCAAAATAGGTACTAATACTGTCGAGGACTATCATCATAACAGATTTTGGTTCAACTAATTGGTACTACAATACTGTCGTGGACTATCATCATAACAGATTTTGGTTCAACTAATTGGTACTACAATACTGTCGTGGACTATCATCATAACAGATTTTGGTTCAACTAATTGGTACTACAATACTGTCGTGGACTATCATCATAACACATTTTGGTTCAACTAATTGGTACTACAATACTGTCGTGGACTATCATCATAACAGATTTTGGTTCAACTAATTGGTACTACAATACTGTCGTGGTCTATCATCATAACAGATTTTAGTTCAACTAATTGGTACTACAATACTGTCGTGAACTATCATCATAACAGATTTTGGTTCAACTAATTGGTACTACAATACTGTCGTGGACTATCATCATAACAGATTTTGGTTCAACTAATTGGTACTACAATACTGTCGTGGACTATCATCATAACAGATTTTGGTTCAACTAATTGGTACTACAATACTGTCGTGGTCTATCATCATAACAGATTTTAGTTCAACTAATTGGTACTACAATACTGTCGTGAACTATCATCATAACAGATTTTGGTTCAACTAATTGGTACTACAATACTGTCGAGGACTATCATCATAACAGATTTTGGTTCAACTAATTGGTACTACAATACTGTCGTGGACTATCATCATAACAGATTTTGGTTCAACTAATTGGTACTACAATACTGTCGTGGACTATCATCATAACAGATTTTGGTTCAACTAATTGGTACTACAATACTGTCGTGGACTATCATCATAACACATTTTGGTTCAACTAATTGGTACTACAATTCTGTCGTGGACTATCATCATAACAGATTTTGGTTCAACTAATTGGTACTACAATACTGTCGTGGACTATCATCATAACACATTTTGGTTCAACTAATTGGTACTACAATACTGTCGTGGTCTATCATCATAACAGATTTTAGTTCAACTAATTGGTACTACAATACTGTCGTGGTCTATCATCATAACAGATTTTAGTTCAACTAATTGGTACTACAATACTGTCGTGAACTATCATCATAACAGATTTTGGTTCAACTAATTGGTACTACAATACTGTCGTGGACTATCATCATAACAGATTTTGGTTCAACTAATTGGTACTACAATACTGTCGTGGACTATCATCATAACATATTTTGATTCAACTAATTGGTACTACAATACTGTCGTGGACTATCATCATAACAGATTTTGGTTCAACTAATTGGTACTACAATACTGTCGTGGACTATCATCATAACACATTTTGGTTCAACTAATTGGTACTACAATACTGTCGTGGACTATCATCATAACACATTTTGGTTCAACTAATTGGTACTACAATACTGTCGTGGACTATCATCATAACAGATTTTGGTTCAACTAATTGGTACTACAATACTGTCGTGGACTATCATCATAACACATTTTGGTTCAACTAATTGGTACTACAATACTGTCGTGGTCTATCATCATAACAGATTTTGGTTCAACTAATTGGTACTACAATACTGTCGTGGTCTATCATCATAACAGATTTTAGTTCAACTAATTGGTACTACAATACTGTCGTGAACTATCATCATAACAGATTTTGGTTCAACTAATTGGTACTACAATACTGTCGTGGACTATCATCATAACAGATTTTGGTTCAACTATATGGTACTATAATACTGTCGTGGACTATCATCATAACAGATTTTGGTTCAACTAATTGGTACTACAATACTGTCGTGGACTATCATCATAACAGATTTTGGTTCAACTATATGGTACATGTTTTAGCGCCCCAATATTTTTACTGACTATCTTAAAGTTACATTAAAAGAAAACTGCAAATTAAATATTTACTTTAGAATAATTACAAATAATTCTTAAATATAAGCAATTTCACGTACTTGGAGGTTCAGTTAAGCAGTATTTGAGGCTCGTTAAAGTCTCAAAGAAATTGTACTTTGAGGATTATTTTTCAGCTTATTTGAATCTCATTAATGTTTCCGTTGAAAAGCTTTTGTGAGTTTTTTGAGTTTATATATCTAAGTCAAATTATAAAACAATATTAGTGTGTCCATAATACAACTGCTATAAATGTATTTTTTCTTATTAATAAGCATAAATCAACACATTTATGGAACAAAAAGATCTTACGATATTTTCTATTATAAAATCTAAAATATAGTTTCCACTGTTACTCGTATAAAGGGTCTTTCAAAATGGGGGTTTTTTTTATTCAATTTTTTTTTAATTCTTGAATAAAACACACAATTTGCTTTGATTTCAAAAAACTTTTTAGTGGTTATTAAAGTATAATATAATAAACACAAAACACAATATCCGCTAAATGTCCACCTCTTGCAGATACACAGATATCCACTCTTTTGTCAAAATTTTCGATGACATTTTAGCATAATTGTCGATTCTTACGCACCAATAACGCCAATAATTTCGTCCTTCAGCTCAGCAATTGGGGGTCATTCTTATAGACATGGCTTTTCACGTAAACGCAAAGAAAATAGACCAACGGTATCAGATCACGCGATCTTGGTGGCCAATTTAAATCGCCGTTTCCAGAGATTAAATTACATAAAATAATTCAACAATTTGAACGCGTTGTTTTATTGTATACGACTCCATTTTTAGAACTGTCATACATTACACTTCTCAAATTTCACAAGACATAGGCCAGTTCGCGACGCAATCTGTGTTTTATCCAAGAATTTAAAAAACCGCTCAATTTCAAAGACCCTATATAAGTCTACAGGGATAAATTTGAGTAATATTTTCTAATAAATACAGTATAACGCCGATTTTTCGTAGTACCCGTAATTGGGGGACACTCGAGCCCGGATAATTGAAAAACACGGTTAATCCGAATAAAAAAAATTGTTGAGTTAAACATTTTAAGATTTAAAATGCTAGATCAATTTTGCTTTGCAAGATGAGTACGCAGCTATTTCCAACTATCTGGAAAAACAAGCATATGAACATCCAAAGCAAGGTGAGGATATACAAGACCTGTGTCCGCCCCATAATGACATACAGCATAGAGTCCAGAGCCGACACTGTCAGAACCAAAAATCTCCTTCGAACCAGCGAAATGAAGGTACTCAGGAGTATCGCTGGCAAAACCCTTCGTGATAGAGTGCGTAACACAGAAATCCGAAGGACGTGCGAAGTTTATTTGAATTTAATCTAAGGTGGTATTTGTGGATTGGTTTTCTTTTCTGCCAACTATTTACCTCCTGTTTTTTTTATTCTACATGTGCAAGGATGCAGGCTGAAAAACATCTGTCCCCATGGCTAGGATCGCCCTATATTGGTGGGGTGTATCTTGGCCGAGGGGGTGTTATTAGATGAGCCCAGACCTTCTGATAGCTTCTGTCTTTAATTTATTATCTGCAATTTATGTGTTCTTGAAGTATATTTAAATGTATTATGTACATACTATGTTGCTATCAATAAACCTATATTTATTTATTTAACAACAATACAAACGTGCGCTCTGCGCGAACCAATCGTGTGGCATTCTAAAACCAATACCATTACATAAGTCGTGTAATACAGAGAGTGTTTGTTACTCACACTATTGCAAAATAACTTCTGGTTGAATGATTTATAGGAGTTGGCTAGGCTAAGTTTAGCAATATTCATTTCAATGGCATAATTTATTTCTACCCGCTTAGCGGGTGACGTAAAGTTGTATGTACACGTATTATAAAGAGTTTTTAAAACTAATATTTTTGTTCCGTTTTGTTTTGTCTCGAGGTTAATGACCTCACTTAATTTTATTATTTATATACGAGTATTCGGTTTCAATTCTATTTATAATATTTTTTTTTTGTCATTTCAAATTTAAATACTGGTCACATAGGATGAATAAACTCCGTTTTTTTTTCAAGCTATATTTTTTGCAAACGGTTAAATAATTCCGTTGAGTTTTTTTTTAGTTTTTTGTATATTATTTGTTGATGTAATGGAGAAAAATAAACCGTCTGATATTGCACCGGATCAAGGAAGATCCCAAGTTGTCAAAAGGCTAAGAGACGATGTGGGACCTGAGGGTCCAGTAATCACCACCTTCTCCATCGTCGGAGGGTCCTTCTGGTCCAGATTACGAAAATATTTTATATGATTCTTCAGCTCGTCCTCCATCATAATATAAACAGGCCAAAACCCGTACGATGGTTGTCGTCAAAGAAAGAATACGAGAATTGAATTTTGAATAAGAGAGAGCGAGAGAGGAATACTTAGATTATCTGCGAAAGTAATTCGAAATTTGAATCTCGGTGGGTCCGTGATAACTGAACGAACGAAAACGAACGAATACGTATACTGAGATGAATACGTGGGATGACAATGTATGATAGAGTATGAAATGAAGGGATTAGAGATGAACGTGAACTTACGACTAAAGTATTAAGTAAGATGAAGAATACTTTAAAATGGTTTGGTTATGTCGAAAGAAATGATGAAGACAGTATAACAAAACAAATATATAGTACAAATGTGAGTAGAATATATGGTAAAGGAAGATCAAGGGAAGTATGGTTGGAACAAGTGAATGATATTTTTAAAAAGGGAAATGTAAGAAATAAAAGAAATCGTAGGAGTTGCATGAGAAGGTGTATGGATGTAGAAAAGCGAAAGATGTGTGTCGGGATAGGAAAATTGGCAGTTTATCGTCCTTGCCTACCCTGATAGGGAAACGACGTTATGGTATGTATGTATGAAAATCATAGTATAAATAGGCCAAAACCCATACGATGGTTGTCGTCGAAGAAAGAATACAAGAATTGAATTTTAAATACAAGAGAGCGAGAGAGGAATACTTGGATTCTCTCCGAAAGTAATTCGAAATTTGAATCTCGGTGGGTCCGTGATAACTGAACGAATTTTAAATACCTAGCTAACAATTTTTGAACCGGTGTAAAAGGGGACGATGTATAAATGATATATATATAAACAAATTCTATATTGATGAATGTATATTTTCATTAATGTAGAATTTGTTTTACTTCCGTGAATATTTCACGGGTTGCAACTAGTAGGTATTTGGTAATAGTGCAAAATAATGATACGTCCAAGGCTCTCCATCCTATGTCGTTCGGTAGCTTGATATTAAAAATATATATATAGGAAATCTGGTGACCGGTAGCATTCAGTCAGAATGTTGATGTCAAAAAACATAGACGTTTCTCTGGCTTGCATTCCTTCAAATATTGGTATCACTCGTAATAAATGTGTTGATTCCTTTACAAAGGAAGCATGTTCTGTCTCCTATCAGAGTTTTCACAGCCAGTAACTGATATTTTAAATCAAATTAAACATTATACTTGGCACCGATGGACTGGGATATAACTGGTATATAGTATATAAGGGTTCTAGATATAAATCAATCCAACAAACTATACCTTTGAAACCATGATTTAATATAATAAGAATAAACAAGAATGAAAGTGTCTGTCATGTGCTGTGTCGGACGGGCCACTGCATGGTGGCTAGTTATCTTTACAGAATGGGTATTGTGGAGAATCCCGACTGCGAGTGTGGTCTGGATGATGAAACTATAGATCATGTATTTTTCGGTTGTCCTTTGCGAGACTGTTCATTAGATTAACTTAAAGCCGTATCTTTACCACGTCCAATGAATGTTGCATTTCTTCTTCTTCGTGGAACTTTTCCACTTACAGCACTATTGTAGTCTTTTGAAGCTTAACCAGCTGAAACTTTAGATTGTCTTGAATTGTCATTTAAAATAATTGTTTTATTGTATTATATTGACTCATATAATTGTATAATAACTTGAATTTGATGGCACAAATCATCCTAGTTTGGGTGGATTGCCTACTGAAAAAAACTGTAAGCTAACTTAATTTTATATATTATATAATTTATATTTAAGGCATTAACATTGTGGATGTTTAAAGACATTGTAATTTGTTTTATCAAACACTGTTTATTCCACTTTTTGTAACGGTATAACCCTACCGGTTTCAAGGCTTTCACCCCATCATCAGGGGAGCACAAATAAGACTGAATTATACTCGAACTGGTACCGAGATACACGCTTCTAACGGTAAACATTAGGGCTGGGGACTGGGGGTTGAGTAAGGGACGGGACAACCTCGGCGAGCAGCGGAGAGATTCTTGGGATATATGTGTAAGATGCTGGGGATATAAATAAATAAAATAAATAAATACAGGTTTATTAATAGCAACATAGTATGTACATAATACATTTAGACACATTTCAAGAACACATTAAAAAGAGAATACATTAAAAAACAGAAGCTATCAAAAGGTATGAGCTCATCTTATAACATCCCCCCGATCAAGATACACCCCACCAATATAGGGCGAGCCCAACCACGGGGACACCAGATGTTTTTCAGCCCACACCCTTGAACACGTAGAACAAGAAGATAAAAAAAAACACAGAAAATAAATAGATGACAAAAAAAAATACATTCAAAAGAGAAGACATCAAAAGGTCCGGGCTCATCTCACAAACATTCCCCCGGCCGAGATACACCCCACCAACACAACAAAAGCAAGAACCGCGAAATCAATATGAATAATAAAATTTCGAATATTATTATTTGCGCGTTTAAATATTGTGATGTAACAACTCCCGACGAAATTTGACAGACGTATTCATACAACCGTTAACGATTTTGTACATACAAACTTGCATTATGAATTCGTGTCTAGGTATTTCAGTGAAAATTTTGTCGAGTTAGAAAACGCGCCCATGGACCCGAATGTGTTAATGTAACAGACAAGGCTGTTAGTAATCTCAACACGTAGAGAATATAAACCAAAGTTATTACTCTCCTATAATGTTAAAAGATCAAAAGCCGTTTAAGAAACTGTTTAATTAAAAGTCTGGAAGGGATGGTCGTCAACTACAGTTGGTTTAAGTTATAGTAGAAGGGTGTGTGGGGAAATCTGCGGAAGGTTGACGTGATCAAGTTATTAAGTTTACAGATCAATATCGACCTCAAATGATATAACATTTCTCTTATTTTGGCTGGTCCTAGACTGGTTTCACTTGCAGGTCTGAGTTTATTGTTATACTGGAGCACATAATTGATAGTAGCTGCCTAACATACATGATAAAAACACTCTTGGGGTAAGGGATGTCCAAAAATAACGCTTTACGAGATATGGGCCTATCAAAACACTACATGCATACACTATGCAACATCGCGAGCCGAATGTATTACTATCACATATAGGAAAATCCACCAAGTTTTCTTTGTAGTTCGTCTTATGGTAAGTTTCCACGGTTTTCTTACCAAATATGTTTTTCTTTAAATGTGCAGATACGGAGAAGTATCTAATCTAATGCCCACTGTCGCCACTTTCCTATCTTTACACTCAATTTGTTTTTTTTTTATATTTTCAGTCTGTTAACATTTCCCTTCCTGTGCTAAAAAAATCCACGCGTCCCGGTGTTGTGTATTCAATACACGTGTAAAAATGAGCTATTTAAAATCAGAAAATAAGAATATTCATAGCAAGTCGCTTAAATTAATAAAATTTGAAGTCAGACGTGAATAGCGTCGCTTCCTCACCCATAGCGATTTTTTTAGAATGAATATGCCTACTTCACACACTGGCACACGTTTGATTGTATTGGTGAATTTATTCCCGATTTTCACAAAATATCTGTGATGTGGCCGATAAGTGCTAATTATTATTAATATTATTTTTTCATTCAATGCGTAAATGTATTACAAAGGAATACCTACAAACTGAACCCAGTATTCATTATATTGTACTATGCGTATCCAGAAAGTAAGTGTACTGAGGCTCTCACGACCGGATGGATTTTATTTACGACATATTGGCTATACTTCCGTGTAGCCTGACCCTTCCCCTCCGCAACGAGACCGGTTCGAGGTCAGTACGTTGAGAAGTGTCGACGCGACTACAAGTTTCGTGAAAAATGTCGATCCAATCTCCCGCCAAGTGCGAAATACGCGGTGTCATCCGTTATCTCGTTTGGAAGGGAAAACCTCCGGTTGAGGTTTATAATGAGGTGAAAACTGCATATGGTGATAAAGCTATGAATCGTACGAGTGTGTACAAGAGGTGTCGCGAGTTTAAAAACGGTCACGTCACACCTCTTCACCCTCCGCCAAAAAGTTCAAAACCACAATTTCAGACAAGAAAATCATGGCATCCGTGTTTTGGGACTGTCAAGGCATAATTTTAATTGAATATATGCCTCAAGGGGAGACCATCAACTCTGCAAGATACTGTGAGACCCTAAAAAAATTGCGGAGGGCGATTCAGAACAAGAGGAGAGGCATGCTGACAAAGGGAGTCTGCCTGCTGCACGACAATGCCAGACCACACACGGCCAACGCCACAAAGGAACTGCTCGCCTCGTTTAAATAGGATGTCCTGAACCATCCCGCGCTTTCCCCTGACCTAGCACCTTCAGATTACTATCTCTTTACCTCCCTGGAGCTGCACATGGGTGGGAAAAGGTTTTCAACCGACGAGGAGGTAAAGGAGGAGGTGGAGAAGTGGACGGAGGGGTTGGCGGGAAACTACTTCGAGGAAGGCATCAAAAAGTTGATACCCCGCTTCACCACCTGCATTGAGAGGAATGGCGATTATGTCGAAAAATAGCTTACATATGTACTACGGTAACCACGTAATTTTTTTGTTTAAATAAAAAAAAAATTAACCTACTAAAATTCAGTACACTTACTTTCTGGATATGCCTCGTATTTATAGAGATATTAAAGTTTTCAGATTTGTACTAGTTACAGTACTAGTTACACATTTACTACTACTACTAGTTACTAGTGACACTAGTACTAGTTACACATCACAAAGAAGCAAGGGTTAATGAAGTATTACATTCGTACTGTATTATTTCGCTCCACGCAACAAAACTATTACAGTTTACGTCTTGCTTTCTTCTCTGCAAATGCATTTACGATGTCATTGAAGTCTATATCCACTGTTATATCTAATTTTATTAAAAATACGATTAATGCATTTAATTCGTTTTGTTTTAGCGTGGATCTTAAATATGTTTTTGACCGTTTCAATAATGAAAAACTTCGTTCCGCGAAACATGTTAATGGTGCGCATAAATAAAATAATGTAAATATTTGGATAAGCAGTTATTATTTTTTTATTGATTGTTAATTTGCTAAGCTATAGGCATTGAACAGTAGTGGTTACCATTATTCGATTTAAAATATGAACTGAAGTGAACGCATTATTATATAAAGCATTCGTCTAAATCAAGAGTGTCCAAAGTAGTCGACATCGACCCCCTGGAGTGGATTTGTTTTTTCTAGGGGTCAATAGTTTCAATAAAAAAAATTGGAGGTCGACGACACTGATATTTGTTCGTTTCTTCAAAATATCTATGATTCCAATAGGCGCCTAATTAAGAAGTAAAATAATTAAAAAAAAAACACTTTTATGATAAAAACACATTACGTACCAAACTTGTGAACGAAAAGGTAAAATGTGTCATTAAAAGGTTCTATTTTTTTGCTTTAATTTTCGTCAGCGCAGATTTCAATATTAAATGTTGCACAAGATAATGCAATGCATAATCCGTAGTCCTTTTATATTTTTCAATCCTTAATTACAAGTGACTAGTTGCAACCCGTGAAATATTCACGGAAGTAAAACAAATTCTACATTTTTGAAAATACATATTCATAAATATAGAATTGGTTTATACATATTGTATCAATTATACATCGTCCCCTTTTACACCGGTTGAAAAATTGTTAGCTAGGTATTTAAAATTCGTTCAGTATAATTTTTATCACGGACCCACCGAGATTCAAATTTCGAAGTATTCCTATCTCGCTCTCTCGTATTCAAAATTCAATTCTCGTATTCTTTCTTTGACGACAACCGTCGTACGGGCTTTGGCCTATTTATACTATGATTAAAATGAAAAGTTTGATATCTAGTGAAATATTCAATATCGAGTACTTTACAAACATTTGAGTAGGTAAAGTAAATGACTAGGGGGTCGACGGTTTTAAAAGTTTTTGGTAAAGGAGTCTGCGGCGGAAAAAAGTTTGGGAACTCTTGGTCTAAACCGTTAATTTATATATTTTAATAAATAATTTATGAGTCATCTCCTTTGATTTAGCGCCCTTAAGCATTTGCTTAAGGGCGCCTGTTAACAAACGGCACTCTGAGTGAAATATTTAAAACGTTTTTGTACATATTTAATGAATGTAGCAGGAAAGGAAAAAAAATTAGGCAGTCGATCGAAGCGTGGTTGATATTGCGACATGAGTTTGAATACTTGGGCTTACAAGAGGAATGACTTGTAGCAAAGGTTTGTGTGAGCTCTTGAGTGTGGTATTTTTTTATGACTATGTGCGCTATATTGTGCGTACTTGGGCTTGCAAGATGAATGACTTGTGAAAAGGGTTTGTATGAGCTCTTAAGTGTGGTGTTATCTATTGTTTTATATTTATATTTGTATTTATTTTTATGATTATGTGCGGTATATTGTGAGATGAACGTTTTGGTATGTCTAGAGTGATGAAGTGTGTGGGGTTTGATTTGCGTGATGTATACATATGTTATTGAGTGTCACTGTTTGTCAGGTTGGTGAGAATGTGCAACGGGGTTTTATATAATCAAAAAGCGGAAAGAAGTATCGATTTATTGTTTCATGCTATATGTACTCAGTGAGATACAGGCAAAAGCCTAGTTAACTGGGGACACGACAAATGAAAGGCAACAAACCCAGATCCATTAAAATTGTGTTTCCAAATTAAATTACCTGTTGTTTTTTCGCAAATTATATATATATATTTCTTGTCATGTGTAAAATAAATAAATTTTGACATTTCAAATCATTTTTGCATAATCGAACCAAGCAACATCAAAATGAACAATAATCGTGATATTATTTGATTCAACTATGTAAGTTTTCATAACCCATTGACTTTGTTACACATCGCAACACGTCGTTCAATATATATTTTTTCCACTTTTCAGTCTTCTGAGAATATATTTCAACAAAATTAAATAAATAATCAACTCGTTCAAACATTTAATTGTTTATCATTCATAGTCTAAATCGTAAAACCCTTGTTTTCTATCCGGAGGATTTGGCTTCAATCCCCGATGATACCCAATTTTTTTTTTAAAGGGGTCACAGTATGGTTAAAATTTATTTAATAACAATACTCGCAAGGACCTATTAGGGTAGACATATTAGGAAGAGCGCCAGACTTTCCATTCTCGATATACATTTCGCCTCTTCTATACCCATACGCTTTCTCATAAAACTCCTTCGATATATCTGACTTTACATTACCTTCTTTTAAAATATAATTCATTTGATCCAACCATTTTTTCCTTGGCCTTCCTCTTGACACCTCCCATACTTAAACGGTCTAAGAGTGCTCTTTTTCATCTTAATTAATACATCAGCATTTAAGTTACATTCATCCCTAATAACTTTATTGCGTATTCTGTCATAAATCCCACCCCATGTATTATTATATAGTATCAGTGCACGCATTTCCATAGCATTTATTTCAGTTTTTTTCATACTTTTTATAAGTCCACGTTTCACTCCCATAGATTAAAGTTAATACTTAAGTACTGCTGTGAAGTATCATAAAATCTTAAATTAATAAATAAAAAATACAAGAACTTAAAAAACAGTGTAATTATTTCATTTATACAATCTAACAGTTGTATATTCAATATTCTTTAAATTATACAAAATATTTTACCCACCCTTTAACGTTACACCAATGTGTGTCCCATCCCTCGCACAATTGATAGTTAAATTTCCCATCCCAACTACATTATTTAAAAGTCAAAACAGCCCATTCTTATTTGATCTCATAAATTATAAAATGAAAAATTAATTACCTCAAATAAACCGCATTACACCTCGAAATACACTAATACATTATTTTACTTAGATTCACAACAAAACACGGGAAACAAAACACTTTTTTATCACTAAAAATTTAACATTTTCGAACAATAACACATACTTTTACGACAATTCACTAAAAACATGTATTAATTTTCTTCGTTTTTCACACACATTATCATGTAGATCACAGCCCCTATTATAATTACGTGAGATGGAAAACGTTCACAGACCCTCATATTTTATATATAAACTGGTAAAATCGTTTTTATTTTATAATAAAATAAAATAGTATTTAAAACACGAAACCACTGACATTTTTGGTTGGTTTCAGGCTAAATGTCAGAAATCGTCCGAACGCATTCAAATATCGAACGCTTTTAGTGTTGCCTTTACGTTTGCATTTATTAGATTATTATTTTTTTAGGATAGCGCCCCTAGCGGACGACGTTGAGCGCTCGGCCGCTTTCCGCGCACTGCCTGCGACGCTAGCGCCAGGGAAGCGGGAAAATGCGATACTATAATAGCGTCGCCCAGCTGTCAAATGCGCGGGAATCAAGAACCGCTAATTGCAACTATTTTGAAATATTTAGCATACACAGAAATGGTCGATAATCAGTCATTTTAAGTGTTTACAGTCCAAATGACGTACAATATAGGAAAGGTTTATTAATATAGGAAAGGTATTCAGTATAAATATAGGAAAGGTTTATTATTTTCGAAAGATATTGTCATATATAATAGCTAAGAAATGTTATTTTTAGTATTTATATTTTCATACGAAAATCGTAAATTTAAAAAAATTCAATGATATTTTCTTTTGAATATGGAGTTAGTGTGATAGTTGAAAAACTATTTTAGCGTAAATAAACATTGGCTGATTTGTGAATACAATGACGGATTACTGTTTTTTTTATTTTTTATATATTTCTTTACACATATCATATATACCTACCTGCCTTAGGACGGGCATACGCCTAGTTGTGCAAGGGACTGCTTCTATTTATTTATTTCATAGTAAAAGTTAAAAATTAAGATTGAAAAAATTTAATACGAGGGTGGATCAAATATAAACGAGACTTTATTGTTTTAATATTTTATTTACAGAAAGAAAAAGACCAAGTACACAACATTTTACAACATAATCTCCTGCTTTATAAATGCAATTTTCCCAGCGGATCGATAGTTTTTTTATCCCGGCATCGTAAAAAGAAGTGAGTTGTGTCAGCAGCCAATTGCGCACAACCCCCTCTACTCCATCGTCGCCGTTGAATTCAGTGACCCAAAGAGATGAAAGCCGGAGAGCGATATAACAGGGCTATAGGGATGGTGTCCCAGTCGTGTCCAACTCATTTCCTCCAATTGTTTGCATGTTACAGCTGCAGTATGGAGCCTCGCGTTGTCATGGAGAAGAATCACTTCTCGTATTGGTCGGTCGCGTCTTTTGCAACGATAAGCAAGTTTAACTTCACTCAAAAGCTCGCAGCAGTACACCACATTGATGGTGCGACGATCGTGCAAAATCGATGTGCAAAATGTCGCGCCGGTCCCAAAAAACGGTCGCAAGCACCTTACCAGCTGACAGCCGAGTCTTGGCTTTCACAGGGGCTGCCTCACCCTTCTTTCTCCCCTCCATGCTGGCTTGTTTCGACTTGGGCGTATCATGGTATTCAAGTTTCATCGCAGATAACGATGCGACTCAAAAATGCTCACAGATGTGCAAACTTTTATTCTGCAGTCAAACCCATCGAGCACTTGACGGAATCCTTGGTCCTTTGTGGTTATGGATTGAGTGCTCCCATAACTTATGCCTATCTTAGAACAAATTTCGAAAACCGTTAAACGTCGATCCATTCCAGAAGATCACGAACGGCGTTAATGTTCAGTTCGGTAATGCTCGTCCGTGGGCGACGATAATGGCTCTCGTTTTCGGCCCTTTCACGGCCTTTCATGAACTCTTTATGCCAGACAAACACACAAGACTTTGACAATGTTTGATCCCCGAACTGTGCAGTCAGTTTCCGCACAATTTCGGTCGGTTTTACATCCTCACGAGCGAGAAACTTGATAATTACGTGTTGCGCAATCGACGAGCGCCCCTCTTTCTCAAACATTGTGTGCCACACTAATGATGGAAACTGCCGAGGCCGGCCGACCGCTCTCCCAATTCCTGATATCCCCACCCAACACTCCTCGAGGCGGCCGCGCGCTCTGTTAAGAATTACACGCTCTAAAACAAAAGTCTCATTAATATTTGATCCACCGTCGTACATTATTGTATCAAGATTCCTTTTTACTTCACCTTTTAAAATTCAATTACCATTAATTTACTTTCTCACATGCATAAATTATCGTTATAAAAAATACTTTATTTAGTGCCATTTAGTGGCTCGTAGATTCACTTGCATATCTGAAAGATCGGAATCAAATGTAATTTTTAGCAGCCAGCTTTACCTTTATGTAAATGTTATAGTTGGTAAACACATTATATAGTATAACCTACCAATTACTCTATTGCATACTGCTACTATTCGTTTATTGTCACATGTTGTCTATACATACGTATCATCATGCCATTTACTTTTTGGAGCTGGAAATCTTTTGTATCAGCTCTTCCACATCTATATAATAAATCTTCACATATAGTATTTTTCATTTCTCTTACTCCTTACATTTCCTTCTTTCAAAATTACATTCACTTACCCTATCTTTACTTTTCTCAGTAGTCCTCTACCACGACTCCAATTCATGTTTTTATTGTGAATTTCATCAGTTTTCCCCAGCCATTTATCTAATATATCCAAATCACCTAAACATGCTTTTTTCCCCCTACTTAACACACCAGTTATGAGCATGGGTGCGCTGAGCCCCAACGCACCTCGAGACGCTGAGCGAACATGAAGTATCGCTGTCTCACGGTTTACTGTATGTCTCTGTCTGCCCTATATAAATCTGCGTTTCCGTCCGGTGCGTATTGGAGATCGCTCCGGTAGTATTGGCAAACTTGGCCGGTCAATTTGAAAGGAATTTTTTAATATTTTTGAATTTTCACTTAAATAAAAATCCTCGTACTATTTGTCAGTATTCTTATACATTTTAAATCTATACAAATATTTAACATTTTTGGAAGTCATGTTTGCGAATATATAATCTAATTATTGCGAATTATTTCTCCGGTTCAGCGCACCAATGCACCTCCAGACAGGCCGCCGCAAAATTAATGTGAGCTTGGCCTACATTAATTCTATTTCTTATTTTGTTTATTTATCACTGACACACAACACATTGTTGTTAGTGCATGCATTTACTTGGCTCCTCAATCATTTTCCAAGTACACGTGTCACTATGTACATGTTGCCAAGCAGCTGTTAACCATAATTACATTTTTTCTTTACTTAATTAATTTAATAATTAAATTTATTTTTCTCTCATCCATGTCCACACCATATATTCTTCTCAGTGTGCGCATTTCCATCACAGTAACTTGACTCCTTTCATTAATTTTCCCTGTCCATATCTTATATACAAATACTATCTTATATAGCAGATGTGGGAAAATGCGGCTCCGAGAGCCGCATGCGGCTCTTCGTTGGGTTAAGTGCGGCTCCCAATGTCTCTTATAAAAATATAGATACTTTCTTTCCCCATTATACTTGTATTTTCGCGATTTTCCTTTCTACATGTTGTAAGTGACCAGATGTGCATGTATGAATGCAACTGTCAAAGATGCAAGTATTACGAAGCAAATCATTCGCATTTTTCAGCTCAATATCCACTCAATTCAAAATTGCGAACAGAGACACTTAAGTCCTTACAATCTGGACTTCTTAAACAACAAGGACTCTTGTCTTCGTTTACACGCGAAGATGACGCAATAAAGAAAGCTAGTTTTTTAATAGTGTGGAATATTGGTCGTGCCAGGGACAAATGTCCATATTGAGATGGAGAATTTATTAAGAGAAACTTGGAAGAAGTGGTTCAAGTTTTGGATCCAAATAATACAAAACTACATAAATTAGTGGCACAGATGCGAGATTTAGCTAAAAGTGATAAATACACTTTTTATTATATTATATTTCATTTTTATTAAATAAACTTTGAACTACTTATTTTGTGTTTTCTTTCTCATTTTTATATTTTCTTATGTGTATATTTTTGATACTTTATATAGCAATTAAGATTTGTGTAGAATATATTAAGAGTACAAATTAGTTGGGTCCCTTTCCAAAAGATGGCTCTGGCTGTTATGAATGGTTCATAGTGACGGCCGATTTTGGCGGTTTCAGAGAGGTTAGACATCTGCCAAAAATATTCAGTTTATATCGCTTTGAGTTTCATGCAAAAACCTTGTTTTGTACAGTGTTGAAAATGTCGAATTTTGTGTTAACCAAGCAGCATTTGCGGGAGGTTTTAATTTTCTGCTTTAATTGGAAGAAAAGTGCAGCTGAAGCCCATCGAATGCTTGTCGAAGTTTATGGTGACGCTGCTCCAACTGATAAATCATGTAGGGAATGGTTTCGACGTTTCAAGGATGAAGATTTCAGCCTCGAAGACAAGCCTCGCTCTGGACAGCCAAAAAAAATCGAGGACAAAGAATTAGAGGCATTACTCGAAGAAGATCAGAGTCAAACGCAAGAGGAGCTTGCAGAATCATTGGGAGTGACTCAACAAGCCGTTTCCGTACGATTGAGAGCCATGGGAATGATTCAAAACAAGGAAATTGGGTGCCTTATGAACTGAAACCGAGAGACGTTGAAAGGCGATTTTTCACTTGCGAGCAGCTGATTCAAAGGCAACAAAGAAAAGGTTTTTTGCATCAGATTGTAACTGGAGATGAGAAGTGGATATTCTACGACAACCCCAATAAGAAAAAATATGCCATCGACCTCAACACCAAAACCGAACATACATGGTTCGAAGATCATGCTCTGTATCTGGTGGGACCAAAGGGGTGTTGTTTACTATGAGGTGCTGAAACCTGGCGATTCCATTACGGGCGATCGGTATCGGCTACAATTAATTCGTTTGAGCCGTGCATTGCGAGAAAAACGGACGGAATACGAGCAAAGACATGATAAAGTTATTCTTCTTCATGACAACGCTCAACCTCATGTCGCAAAAGTCGTAAAAAAATATTTGGAAACGCTCAAATGGGATGTTTTACCGCACCCGCCGTATTCCCCGGACATTGCTCCTTCTGATTACTGGTTGTTCCGAAGGATGCAGCACGATTTGGCAGGTCACCGGTTCACTTCTTTCACCCAATATAATAAATTAGAATGAGTTTATTTAATACAACGTGAGAACCTGACTATAGTGCGGCTCTTTATAAATATGAAAATCCAGAATGTGCCTCTCGTGGACCTCATGTATGCCTACCCCTGTTATATAGCTTCACTTTAAAAAATAAAATCATGAGTAACATTTAATGGGATTACAAACAGAATTGATTATTGAAACCATATATAAACTTAAAGCCAAATTTATTTTTAAACATTATTACATTTAATCTTTTTTAAGTTCATATATTTGTATATAAGCTTCAGTGAGGGTAATCATCTGGGGTAGAATACTGGTTACGTGGAGATCTTGTAACTCGTACCTGAAATGGAGAACGTCATATTATTGATTGATTGTAATTAATAGTCGAATTAACACTATAGAAATGTGTGTATTTAGAAGAATACATGGTGTGATAATGTATGATAGAATACGGAATCAAGTGATTAGAGAGAACTTTATGTGTTGAGTAAGATGGAGAAGTGAACTCTAAGTAGGAGTTGTAACATATGTGATGGTGTATGAATGTAGAAGAGGCGAAGGATATGTGTTGATAGGAGAGTCAGGCACCATGTTCTCCCTGTGTACCTCAATAAGTATGTATTTATGAATCAGGGTGTTGTGATAATTTGGGATTTACGTACGTGTAAAAATGTGAATGCAGAGCATGAATATTTCAGCTGAGTGTTTTAGTATTTAGTATTTAGGATTTAATGAAATTGGTGATTAGGGATGTGACCACTTCATCACAGGCCTTACCTAGTTAAATGGTTCTCTTTATTCACAAATAGAGACTATCTGTATTGTTGTATATTATTACTCTATGGTTTGTCTTTCCAGTAAAACGATATACATTATAAGTATTCATTTTATATTATTTTATTTATAGTTAAGGCATTAACATTGTGAATGTCTTAAGACATTGTAATATATTTTTATCAAACACTGTTTATTCCACTTTATGTAACGGAATAACCCTACCGGTTTCAAGGTTTTCACCTCATCATCAGGGGAGCACAAGATGATGAGGTGAAAGCCTTGAAACCGGTACGGTTATACCGTTACAAAAATGTGGAATAAACAGTGTTTGATAAAACAAATGAAAATGTCTTTAAACCTCCACAACGTTAATGCGTTAACTACAAATAATATATTGATCGATTATACAGAGCACATGATTTGACATATTGAAGCAGATAATCGAGTTGATTGTAATTCATATAGGTAACATCCAATTACATCAAACATATAAAAATAAATAACAGTAATAAAGACAATTTATATAGGGCCATTTAGAGAGCAGACTCTCCTCAAGGGTGCTCTAACTCGGGGTTCGAACCAACTTTTATTGACAAAAATATTATATTGTTTATAGTTAAGGCATTAATGTTGTGGAGGTTTAAAGACATTGTAATTTATTTTTATCAAACACTGTTTATTCCACTTTTTTGTGGCGGTATAACCCTACCGGTTTCAAGGCTTTCACCTATATATTTAACGGCACCTATAAGCATACCTATAAATGGAGCAAAGTCCTATTCATAAAAAATATATCATACGAAATAGCCAAAAATATTCTAAGTCACATAAAGCCAGCTTTTTACACTAATTTTAATCTACGAAAACTCTTATTTAATGGGAAAGGCAAAAATGGAATACTTAGCAACAGTGGTGTGTATAAATTGTTATGTGCTGACTGTGATAATTTCTATATACGAAAGACAGGAAGATCTTTTGAAAAGAGATTTCGCGAACACAAATCCGCCTTAATAAATCCTCTAATTTATTCTGAAATGGCTAATCATTGTCACCGTGAAAATCATACTTTTTCTATCGATGATGCCAAATTCTTACATATCAGTAGTAACTGAAATAAATTGAACAGATTAGAGGCCCTAGAAATTTCTAAGTCAGTACGTCGATCCGAACATCTGTTGAACAGTTATATCCCCAAAATCTCTCCGCTCTCGGCCGAAATCGTCCCATGTCTCCCTCAATCCCCAACCGTTGAAGCGTGTATATCGGTACCAGTTCGAACAGCATTTAGTCTTGTTTGTACTCCCCTGAAGATGAGGTAAAAGCCTTGACACCGGTAGGGTTATACCGTCACAAAAAAGTGGAATAAACAGTGTTTGATAAAAATAAATTACAATTAAAAATATTACAAAATAAATATATATAAGTTGAATTGAGTGTAAGAATAGGAATATGGTGGCTGCGGACATCATATTAGGTACTTATTTGCATCTGCATATGTTTAGAAAAACATATTTGGTAAGAAAATGGCACATCACTTACCAAGGAAAGACAAACTAAAAAGAAACCATTGTAAATCTTCCGATATAGCCTTACCGGTTTCAAGGTTTTCACTTTGTTATCAGGGAAGCACAAACTAGACTCATAAGTTATGTTAAGCAGAAAAAGTAATGTTCTACTTAACATATTACAATGTCTTTAGGCCTCCACAGTGTCACCGCCTTAACTATAAATAATATATTGTCTTAAAGCTGCACATGTCTAATACTTACAGGCCGACCATTCTATGGCATAGAACCAGCAATGATAGAAGCACTGTCGTAACACCCCATCAATTTATTTTTATATGAGAATTTGCCAAACCTGTATTGATAATTTGACACAAGCTTACCATTGTTGCGTAGGTTGGTGGAGAACATGCGCCCTATATGTCCCTTTATCAGGAGTGCCATCATGGACTATGTTTCCTACGAGATCATACACTGTTTTACCCTTGTAGTGGGCCTTCACCTCAGGCGTTAAAAAATCTCCAAAATCCACATTCCTAGAAAGAAAATCAAAATCCATTTAAGATATAACCTTTTATTGGTTTCTCAGCTGACCATGCAAGATCTACCTTCTTTTTTATGTAGAGATAATTATTAATAAACTTGGGAATTCTTACTTAACAGGGAAATTGATGACTGTCGGGTTTTTCTCCACAAAGAAAGTGTTCTTGGTGAATCTCTTGATGTACAGAATCAGGTACGGCGGTAGCTTGGTTATTTCAAACCTCTTCAGAAAATTGTCTTTGTACGTCTTGTATTCTTTAGCAGTTTGGCCATTAAATTTTGTGAGCAATTGGTATAAATTTACCTGTGAACAATAATTAAATATTTTTTTAAAGTTTCATCAACATCTAGTTCTATGATTGACATTAAATTATGTCCCCGTTGAGAATGGCAAAGAGAATAGATGACTGTAGCAAACATTATTTTACAACCCGCTTAAAGGTCAAAATCTACATGGCTGATGGAGGAGCACTTATTTTTCATCTAAATATTTCGAGTTACGGCAAGTTCGAGTTACACCCCTCCCCTGTCAGGGTAGGCAGAGATAACAGAGCACCATACTTTCCTAGCTCAATATACAAATCCTTCGCCTTTTTTATAACACATCCATACAGCTTTTTAAACAACTTCTTTGACTTTCTAAGTTTCCCTTCCTTAAAAATATTTTTATTTTCCTTTACATCAATGGTACAATGTACCAAACAAAATTATTAAAAAAAAAACTAATCTGTGCTTCATTTAAAATATTTACAAAATAAAAAACACAGCAAAACATTTAAAATAATACATTATTCAAAATGATCACAAAAATATAAACATTTAACAATATACAATGATCACACTATACGGGAATGTTTCCACTCAGCTGCCTGCACCTCACCATACCAATTTATCATTCATTTGATTCAACCATACTTTCCTTGATCTTCCTCTATCACGCCTTTCATTAACATTTGCACTGTATAGATTTGTTTTGTTAGTCTTTCTTGAATCATTCATTCTATACATTCAAACCATCTCAGAATGCTCTTCTTCATCTTACTCAACACATCAGCCTTAAGTTAACATTCATCCCTAATCACTTCATTCCGTATTCTGTCATACATTATCCCCCCGTGTATTCTTCTCAGTGCACGCATTTCTACAGCATTTATTTTACTCATTTCAGTATTTTCAAATACAGTGATATCGAATAATTTCTTCTGAAGTAGGTAATTTTAATGGTACAACTCAAAGTTTTAACAATCCTCTTAGGCCGTGTCCAGATGAGGCGTTTTACGCGCGATTCGAGTAGCGCGTATCAAATTAATTAAGGTAAATTGATCTAGCTTCGCGGTATTTATGAAATTTTTAAATTTATAAAAAATTTACGAATATGTATGTTTCTGTAAAATGTGTTCTTTCTCATAACTCAATCGTAAGTAGTAAACGTGGAAACTAAAGAATGCTTAAAGTGGAAATTAAAGAATCTGAAGATCATATAACTTACATCTTATGATCTATTGAAACCTCCTTTATTAGTTTCATAAAAACATATTAGCGCGATACCTCATCATTAAAGAGGAGTTACCAGACAAAAAGACCTCGAAAATAAGAACGCCATTTTTTTCAGAATAGAGAATTTTAGGTTACCTAGTTATAACATTGAGCCCACAATATGATAGCATATATTTTACAAATGTATTTTTTTCCATTGCCTTAATATATATTGTAATTACAGGATATATTAGGTCCTTACATATGAAATTGGCGTTTTGTTTGGGAGGAACATAAAGTTGATTTTTTTTTAATATAATATATTTATTTAATCAAAGTATGTACCATTGCTATCTATGCACTTTTGCCATCTCATAGGTAGTTCATCGATCCCTTTACTAAAAAAACCATTCGGACGGGAATCAATAAAATCTTTGAAGTCGGTTTGGACTGCCCCATCGGAGTTGAATTTTTTCCCTTGCAAGAAGTTATCCAAATTTCGAAAAAAATAGTAATCTGTCGGGGCAAGGTCCGGAGAGTACGGTGGATGTCTTAAACATTCCAATTGAAGCTCTTCTAATTTGGTAGCCGTCTGTTGTGCAGTGTGTGGTCTAGCGTTATCATGAAGCAGCAGTGGCCTAGAGCGATTAACCAGCCTCGGTTGTTTAGCAGCTAGCTTTTCCATCATGGTTTGCAGTTGCTGACAATAGACATCTGCCGTAATCGTCTGGCCAGATTTAAGAAAGCTGTAGTGAACGACACCAGCACTAGTCCACCAAACGCTCAAAAGTAACTTTTTTGGAGTCAATTTTCGCTTGGGGCATGGTTTGGCTGGTTCGGCAGGGTTCAGCCATTGCGATGAGCGCTTCCGATTATCATACAGGATCCACTTTTCATCACAGGTAATGATTCGATTCAAAATCCCTTCATTATTGTGCCGGTTGAGTAATGCAACGCAGCAGTCAACGCGCGTTTGTTGATTTGCTTCACTCAATTCGTGAGGTACCCACCTTTCAAGCTTTTTCACCTTCCCAATTTGCTTCAAGTGGATTAAAACAGTTTTATCACTAACACCGCAGCCTGCAGCTAACTCGGACGTGGTTTGCGATGGATCCACTTCCACAATAGCCTTCAATTCTTCATTATCAACTTTGGTCTCCGGCCGTCCACGGGGCTTTTTCTGCAGGTCGAAATTTCCAGAACGAAAACGTTGGAACCAAAAACGCACTGTGTTTTCTTTTGCGGCACCGTCGCCATACACATCATTAATCCTTCGAGCCGTTTCTGCAGCACTGGTGCCACGGTGGAACTCGTACTCGTAAATAACGCGATATTTCAAGTTTTCCATTTTGTAAACTGAGTGACGCAAAGAAAAAAAACAATTGAGGAAAAAACAAATGAATTATAATTTTCGAAACACAAATACTTGAGTAAATAGCTGTATAAATTTTAATTTGGAATTCCTAACCAAAGAGAAGATATTTGAGATCAAAGTTGCCAGTACGGCAAAACGCCAATTTCATATGTAAGGACCTAATATATTTAACCGGTTCACTGCCACGAGCGCGTTGACGCGCTCTCCGATTCAGTTCTCGCCAGGCCGGCCATACAAAATGAATGCGTAAACGCGCTCTCCTTTGAGCTTGTCACATGCCAATATCAAATCCAATTGTAATAATTTATAAATTATAACACATAGGGACATCTATTGGGATGGTCAAGAAATACTTAAATATTACAATTTACCGATATTATCAAAGTTACAGTCATCTTTCTAAAAGCTTTCACTGACAGTCAATACGTGTCTCTGATACAGGGTTACCGACTACAGTTTTTTGCGCCGTAATTGCGATGATTTATAATGACTTCGTCTGTAGTTTTGTTCAATGGTTGATTTTTAACTTTTGTGCGCTATTTTTGTTAATTTTTCAAAGTATTTATTTACAAAGTGTGTTTTCATGTATTCTTTGGTTATTGGCGGTAGTTTTGCGGCATAATACGACGTTTACATAGACTTTTTATGGCTTTATTTTATAGTTTATTAACCTTTTGCGCTTTATTATACATCATACAGATAATTTGTTGATTTTAGTTTACAAAGTATATTATATTCCACTATATTTATAAGTAAACGTGTTTTCCGTGTCAAGTTGTGACAACCCTGACATTTTGTGAATATTTAAACTGTGTTTTTCTGAGTGAACGGCAGCTCAAACGCCCCACGGTGCATATATTTAGTAAGTTTTCATAATATCCTTTATATCTGTATACAAAAAATATAATTTTTTTAGGTTTTATTTTTGTTGAAAAAATCACGGCCTGCTGGGTACGGCCATACTAATAACTTCGGTTATTAGTATAATAACTTCGGCCATACTAATAACGTGGGTACGGCCATACTAAGATTAATAAACTTATTATTTATTTATTTAAAAGATAAACAAAATGGTGTCATTTGAGATGCCGTACCTGAGGAATAATATTTTCACGGAATTCATCAATAAAAAGAGGAGTCGGTGGTAGATCACAAGTAAGGTACAGGAACGGTGACTCGGTGATGATTTCTTTATATTCCTCACTACCCAATTCCACTTTTCCTGGCTCTTCATCAGTCGGAGGCAATTTTCTGAAAAATAGAATTGTATTAAATTAGATTTCAAAGACCTCCGTCTTCCTTGTCAGGTAAGAACCGGTAGTCAACTCAAATAAAACAGTGGTGAATATAAAATTAAAATTAAGTGTTTTGTTTATTATATTAAAAATTTATAAACATGAAAAAGTAATAAAAAAATCATAATTCAATAAGATCTGAAAAAAAAAAACAAGCCCAGAAGAGCAAACCATTGGATATTAAGCCTAAAACATAGGCTTATCATCATGCCATGTCCCTATTAATCCTTCCTTCCCTGTGTTGTGTTACTAGTACACATTCCTTCTAAAAACTGTAATATCTCTATAAATATAATAAATACTGGGTTCAGATTTTAGGTATTCCTCCGTAATACATTTACACATTGAATGAAAAAAATAATATTAATAATAATTAGCACCTATCGGCCACATCAGAGATATTTTGTGAAAATCGGGAATAAATTCACCAATACAATCTAACGTGTGACGTAGGTATATTCATTTAAAAAAAACAAGAAATAGAATCTCTGTTCGCTCGCTTCTCTTGCTTCAATAGCTCTCACATGAAATCCATTTGAGGTGGTCTCTTCGCCCGTTTTGTGATCATCAGCCGATGTTTTTTTCATGTTTTCAGCAATTAAATATCAATTATTATGACTTTTGACTTCAAATTTAATTAATTTAAGCGATTGGCTATAAATATTCTTATTTTTCCGATTTTAAATAGCTCATTTTTACATGTGTATTGATGTGTATTGAATACACAGCACCGGAACGCGAAGATTTTTTTAGCACAGGAAGGGAAAAGATAATAAGATTTATTTTTTTTCTTTAACCGTTTTACTGCGGGCTGTCGATATATCGACGCTTTATTACTGCCCCAAAACTGCGTACCGTCGGGATATCGACTATTGTTCAGTTTGATTTTAGATATCGACCTGTGCAGACGTGTTGCGGTGCGCGCGCACGCAAATCATTTTTAATTCGTCAATAATAATCATAAATAAACTTTTAAAAAGTATATCGCGGTGAAAATAACATTAATTTTTGTATTTTTTTATCAGTAAAAATTGTTTATTTCCCTCATACGATGTGGAATTGGTCAAGTAGCGATGATGAAAACACTTGCGGAACTTCTTTTAGTGTGTGTGAGGATGAAATGAGAATGTTTACAAATGGAAGGATGCGTATTTGTAGTGAAAGTGAAGCTTCCGAAGATGATTCTATTTCTTTGGACGGTCTTGATACCGATACTTTCGTGCAAATTCCTTTTTTATATTCTTCTTTGTTTTTTTTTTATTTTTAAAAGACAAATAAATACAGTTATAGTTAAAATTATCTTTTATTTGAGTAGTTTGATATGTTCCCTACACACAACCGAAAGAATTACGAAAATCCCTCTATATTTGATGAAAATGTACACAATTTTGTGCACACTTATTGAAAGATTATTTTTTCTCTAAAATTCTTCTACAATTTTCACATAATATGTGAAAAAAGGCTCAGCAGTAAAACGGTTAAAGTTGAATCCATACAAAATTATAGATGTACAGGAACTTAATGGGGGCAATACCACAAGAAATGACATGAAATGGGGCCAATACCACAAGAAATGACAATTAGAGATTAATGGTCAACTTTAAGGTGAAGGTTTAGATGTGTATAAAAAACTACGATCGGCATTTGTACGGTATAATTTTAAAAGCAAAGCCAAAATTGGTAAACATTGATCTTTCAGATTATAATATAAAATTTTGAAGAACATGCACGACGCCTTCTTTATTTACATTTCAAAAAGAGGCGTTATTTCTGCCGCACTCAATACTTGTACTTTACGGTTCACCCTTTGATTAAAACAATTTAAATTGTAAGTATATTGCGTGTAATAGATACCTCGTATAGATTCTCATTTGACCCAAGAAGGATTTGTAAATAATGGAACTGTTGACCTTCTTCGTCCCGTTGAGTGCCATGTGGAGAGAATTCAAAAACCACGACAAGAAATCTACCGGATCACCTGAAATCAATTTATTTCGTAGATATAAAAATTCAAACACTTATACTTGAGAAATTGTTGAATGGTCCTGTGACATTTCACAAATTTGCCCCAATACAACCTTGTAACGACGTTCAGTAATTGTGTTAATTATTTTATCAACTTTTATATAAGCCTCGATTCTAATAAATAGCAAGTTATTTTCGTAAATACATTACATAAAACTAACAATAATGACAAATGAATACATCTTGTTACCAATTAGCAAAAATGTGGCAGTTTGTTAAAATCAAATAATATTTGGTGACGTTCGTCAAAAATCACTACGTTAGTCTGCATTGGCTAGGTATGGGGTATACGATAATTGGATTTTCGATTTTTTTATACTTAAAATGAAATGTTCATAATTAGTACTAATTCATAGTGAATCTTGGCATATTTAAAGATAGATACAAATCATATAATACATTAGAAAGTCAGTATAATAAAAATTAGCAATTAAAACGTCAGTTTAGAGAAAAACAATTTTTCGATTTATAAAAAAACGGTTCGATTTGTAAAAAAAAACGATTTTCCCCCATCCCTTTGAGACGTGACATTTCAAATGTCACAAGCAATCCTACATTTTTTCAAGTATAGATGTTTTTTAATTTTTAAAATAAATTCTGTTGTAATTGACAAAAATCAGAAAGACTTTCCATACTAGGCAGAGGACAGAGCGCCAGACTTTCCTAGCTCGTCACACATCCTTCGTCTCTTTTATAATACACCTTTCTATACAACTCCTACAATTTCTCTGACTTCCTACGTTGCCTTCTGTCAGAACATAATTCACTTGATCTAACCATACTTTCCTTGGTCTTCCTCTTACACGCCTTCCACTCGCATTTTCACTATATATCTGTTTTGTTAGTCTTTCTTCATTCATTTGTTCCACATGCCCAAACAATCTCAGCATCCCCTTCTTCGTGTTACTTAACACATCAGCCTTAAGTTCACATTCATTCCGTATTCTGTCACGCATTGATAAGTATTCTTCTCAATGCACGCATTTCTTCGACTCTTTCAGTCCTTTTCTACATCTACGTTTTGCTCCCATACATCAAACATGACACCAAAATTCTATTGTGAAACTATCTTAGCAGATTTTGATAATGTCCGGTTAAATATATATGTTTTAGTGCCTCACTGACTTAGTTTTCTAGCGATACATGCTGTTCGATATCCTTCATAATTCTTCCATCATCTTAGAAAATAATACCAAATTTCTCATTATCCACCTATATAGTATATCGCATTTACTTTTCCTTTCACACTTTTCTATTACGATTACTTTGGCTTTTGCAACATTAATTCTCAGATATTACTATATTTTTATTTATTCAAAGTAATGAATATGACCTTCTTATTCCCTAAGAAAAAACCTGTATTGAACCGGATATAAACCATGTACGAAACCTGCTAATTATAAAAAAATCTACACAGCGAGACACCTGTTACGTAGGATGGGACAAGCTCACAGAATATGAAAACATACAAAATTGGCTCTCAATTGTCCAGGGAAAAAGTTGACTTGGATAAAAAAAAACAGATTATCTCCGCCAAAAACTTTAAATAAACATAAAAAAAAATTAAAACTTTAACTCAAACTTCGACAACGGTTAGTCAAATGCTACGTTTGGTCAGTGTTATTATATGGAGTGGAATCATGGACCCTCAAAGTTGGTGGTATGAACCGACTGGAAGCATTCGAAATGTGGATGCACCGGAGAATGCTACGGATACCCTGGACGGATATGGTCAGCAACACAAGGGTTCTTCAAAGAACCAAAGTTGATAGAGAGTTGCTGACTAATATTAAAATCCGAAAGGTGTTCCATTTGGGTCATGTACTTAGAGGAGAAAAGTACAAATTACTGCACCTGATCATCCAAGGCAAAATAGAGGGTCGAAGAGGTATTGGCAGGAGGCAATTCTCCTGGCTCCATAATATACGTGATGGAAGCATTTAAAATGTGGATACACCGGAGAATGCTACGGATACCCTGGACGGATATGGTCAGCGACACAAGGGTTCTTCAAAGAACCAAAGTTGATAGAGAGTTGCTGACTAATATTAAAATCCGAAAGGTGTCCTATTTGGGTCATGTACTTAGAGGAGCAAAGTACAAATTACTGCACCTGATCATCCAAAGCAAAATAGAGGGTCGAAGAGGTATTGGCAGGAGGCAAATCTCCTGGCTCCACAATATACGTGATTGGACTGGTATAAGGAGCATTGGGGATCAGTGATAGTCAACATTGGGGGGACCTGACATGACACTAGGAAGAAGAAGAAGATGAACTCAAAATTATTCTACACACACTGAAGAAACAGCAAAGCAAAGAAGTTTATTTTCCTCGAGTTCTCTTTTCGGCAAATGATACTTTAAAATATTAGATATTTTTGGAGCAGAAATTGAGAAGTTAAAAAAGATTTATTGAGATAACCTGATCTGTTAGTCCAATTTACCTGAACTAGATGGTTAACACTCTGAGATACAGAAAGCACATCCCTAATACATAATTCCATCATGCATTATACATTCAAGTCTTTAACACCATAAGATAGCACCTTAATTCCGCCCTTCCAAAATATATCAATTTTATAGTTGAAAAATTATATTTACTTTGTTTGATAAATTGAAACTTCTTCCTGGACCAGAGCACGACAGCTTGGAGCATCTCATGTGGTGATACGTGGGCTTTGAATCCTCGCGGATTCCACAGTTTTCTGAGCAGTTCACCAAACCTCTGCACCAGGAGGTACGATGAATCCCCTGGCGGCCGTTTTATATCTGCGTAATTTTCTTCACGTAAGAAATAATTTCGAAGAGGCCGGACATGTGATAAGCACTAAAAAAATTATAAAAAACAAGAATCTTAAAAAAAACACACATCGAAAAATTGCTAAAATTTTATTTTTATGTACTTGATTGACTAAATTCATGCACCAAAAGCATTTTTATTCGCTTTGTTATTTTTTTTTCATTCATATGACACTCTTCAATACATCCACACTGGTGTTTCTAAAATATTAAAGATCGTGGCTGGAAGACATTATTTCTTCGGCTTCATTAATTGAGCCTTCAGATTTAGAACCATTTATGAGTAGGCACATAACTCGTGGTTCGTCATGGCAAGTATTGAAAGAAGCAACAACATTCGCATGAGTCTCAAATTTAGCTCTTGAGTAACAAATCCAGCATGTATGAATATTGTTATCAGACAATCTCTGGGACTCGTTTTATTTTATTTGTTTGGGTACCATCGGAAATCGAAGACGAAACTCTCAGGTGGAAAGCAAGTGTCTTAACCACTTAACAGTCGGATTTTTAACACGCGACGTAACACAATGACGAACTGCGAAGGAATAAATTCTATACGAAAATATATTCCGTTCGGAGAAAACAAGTTGAAACAAGATCTGCCCAAATGACGCTCGGGAGAAACACTCCCAACAAGTCGACGCAAGATTTGCCCGAACGAGGCTCAAGTTCGTCAGTATAAAAAGAAACTTCGTGCCCGAGTCCCGCTCAGGCAAAACTGTCAACTAGACTACGGAGAATTTCACTTTATTGGTCATGGATATTAGAATAATTGACAGAGAAAGTCAACAATTTCTAATCTTGTAACTGATTTTGAAAAAAAATGGGGTCACAAACTCTTGGAGGGTAAAGGCAATGCATTGTCATAAATGGAAATTAATTATCCATGAGAATTATCCTATTAGAGGGTTTTATGACCACCGGTAGTAAGCGTCCATTATTGTCCTTAGTGAGATAACCCTAGCTTACTGATCATAGTTAGTTGAGCGCATCTGTTACGGATCATAGTTAGTTAAGCGCATCTGTTATGGATCATAGTGAGTTGCTACTATGGCGTAGGTGAGTTTTTCAATAAAGTCAAGATGGTGAAAAAGGTTAAATGTATAAAAATACCTGTAACACAACATTACAATAATCATTAGCCTTGATATTATTGAGCCCCACAATTCCAGGCATGTACATAGTCCCATCAATAGCTCGAGACATTTTGGTGTCCGTATCCATATAATCTATTTGAAGAGTCGTAAATGTTGGATTCAGTACATATTTGATGTCATCTAGTGAGGAATCTGCAAATTAAAAGTGGTATTTCATTATACTCTCCGAGTTAAGTGTAAGTTTATGTCTCCAAGTTAATCTGCAAGATATTATAATTCAAACACTGTTTATTCCCCTACCAGGGTAGGGTTATACCATTACAAAGAGTGGAATAAACAGTGTTTGATAAAATAAATTACAATGTCTCCACAACGTTAATGCCTTAACTATAAACAATATACTCTGCAAGATCTTTGCTTCTCTAAATTTTCTTAATAGGATGCATAATCTGACTGCCTGCGGGACACTATATGGAGAAACAAACACATGCTAACCGAAAGTAAGGTCAGGATATATAAGACATGCGTCCGCCCCATCATGACATATGGGATAGAAGCGAAAGCCAATACCAATAGGACAAAAAACCTTCTCAGAGTGGCGGAAATGAGAACCCTATGCTCCATCGCAGGCAGAACTCTTAGAGATCGGATCAGAAATGAGACGATAAGGTCTGTCTGTGGTGTTGAAGACATAGTGAGGTGGGGAAGAAGCAGAAGGCGCTTCTGAAGGGATCATGTGGACCGCATGGAGGATATAAGACTGGCAAGAATCGCTAAGACTGAAAACCCTAACAGCAGGAGATTACCAGGAAGGCCGCCGAAAAGGTGGAAGGACAGCTGGACGACATCATCCCAGGACAGCCCATTGTCACAAACAGGTCATATGACCTAAACCAAGAGGATGAAGAAGGATGCATCATCGAGTTAAGTGACATATTCTTCAAACGTATCTAGTGTAGAGGCATGGACTGTTATACAAGTGCATCGGACATATGCGTCACCATAAAATATGAATGATATATTTCTTGTTATTTGATTTTTTGATTCTTGATTATATTTCGATGTTTTGTATGACATTTTTATGTTTGTTGAGGTCCGTGCTGTGTCACGACCGTAATTGAAATATTCCATATGCGCGGCCATCGCGAGACAGTATCAAAAGTTGGCCGGCCCGTGCATGCAAAAAACTTGCGAGAATTGTGATATCTCGTAAGTCACGACGGCATGCATAGGCGAAAACAGGCGCTTGCAATGAGCGATTGGCTGCACATAAGGAGCGTCAAAGTAAAAAATATATTCTCAGTTCACTCCTGTCTTCTGCCTTTTACTTGCGACCATCTACTACCTGCTAAAGAGGAATTTCTTCTCACCCTGCTACTAATCACTGACTTTCACCGTGAGTCGAAATATCCGAGCATTGAGCAGCAGCTATCCACCTACTAGTCTTTGTACCGGTGTCGTATAAGCTATTACAAAAAATCGTTTTTGAAAAGTGCTGCTATTGCGGAATACTGACAGGGGTTGACAAAGTCCGTGATAATTTAATCTTGAAACAAATATACAGGAGTTTGTGATAAATAGAAAATTATTAACAAAAATATATTACCTATAACTTCATAATTATCCGGCAAACAATAAAACTTTAATGTATGCAGATTGAGAAATACATGATGGCTTTCCGATACAGAATGTGTATAGGCGTGTGTATTTGTTCCACGACCCTAAAAGAAAAATAATAATTATTATGTCTTGTCACCACAATTTGATTTGATAGATGGATTAAGTGGATATTCTAAGAGACTACATTATTTATATATTGAGTTAGGCCTCGGACACAGGTAGGAGCCTTGCTTGGTGCTTAGAGCTACGCTCCAAGCTAGTTGCCATATCCTAGTGAACTAACGCACCCCATACTATCGCAATGGCCACATTGCACGCTTCGCACCACGCTACGTGACTATTAATCACTTAATGAGTTTCCTAGCGAACAGACGTGTTGGTTAATTTTATTGTGTCACCAAGTGATTTTACAAGATGGAGGAAGTTTTATTCCGCAATTCTTTGTAGAGAAGTTGAAACTCTCCATGAGTACTTCTAGATAAATTAACATTATGCACCCAACAAGTTCCAATTTGAGATGTTCGAAATTTTAAACCTAAATTCTCTGAGATAACTAGCTTTCTGGTTAGATTTTAAGGGTGGCATCGTTTGTTGACTCAACCACTCCCAAATGTCAAATGAATTTGTGCGAAGCACTTTGGTGTGGCCAAGTCTGAAGTCACCTAGTCTATTAGTCACGTAGTACCTAGCTTAGCACTAAGCAAAGCACTTTGGTGTGGGCTTAACCTTAGAGTTGCAGAGGCTTGTAGAACAATAGACTATAGAGTAACCTATTCAACTCCACACTTCGCTTTCTGAAAAGATAAATTTGTACAGTGCATCTTTAGTTTTTCTTAAAAAATTATTAGAATGAAGCACATTAAACCAGGAAGATTATATCAAAGCCGAGTGAACCACAAAAGATGTGTTAAATACATTAGTATGCAAAGAATTTTGCCATCACTAGATTAGTGGGATATTTTTTTATTTAACACTTTTATTGCAAATACAATCTGGCGGGCTTATTGCAGGGCAGCAATCTCTTCCAAACAACCAGACAAAATTAAATGAATCAAGTTACGTGGTCGCATAAATCGTTCAAATGACTATCCATCCTCCACGAAATCCATAAACACATATATGACCCCACGAACCCCACAAAGACGGACAATCACCTGAACATTCTCTTTCTTATAAAGTGAGATATCATCAATAAAAAGGAAAGGAAGGGATGGTGGAGAGGAAAGGAAAAGAAAAATCAAGAATGAAACACGTTATTTTACTGACTAGAAATTAAGAGTTTTTTCAGTCGCTTCTTAAAGCATGCCAAGGACGGAGCGAGTCTTATATTGGTAACTGATTCCAGAGTCTCACTGCATGGACAGTAAACGACGACGTAAATAAAGTGGAGCGGTGAACTGGAAAAGCCAACTGGGATAGTCCATTTACCAAATAAAAAAAATAAAAAGTTAATTTTCCACACAGATACTGACGAAAGCCTGAATTTTTCAACACTCCATAGAAAGTTTACAAAAACATTATTTTTGTCAAATATATGGTTCTTCATATCAGTTGTATAAAGTCTTTCAGAGTGTTGTACCGGTTTTTATCTACAAAGTTTGTTTGTACTTAGCGATAAGTGGATGTGTATCGGGCCCCGCTCGACCTATATAAGCTGCGTATTCTCAACCATAACGTGAGCACATGTGTCTGTTCCAATTCACGACCGTAATGTGAGCGCATAGTTCCATCCCACCACGGAGAACAAGCGCTCGGCATCCACAAAAATCTGCATCTGACATAGTCCACAGTACAGAATGACATAGTTCAAGTTTTACATACCGTATTTTACGGACAATAAGACACTACGGACTATAAGACGCACCTTAATTTTTAAGCAATTTAAAAAAAAACTAACATTTTTATTATTATAGTTCAGAAAATGTAGGATGAGTCCTGTGACAGGTCACAAATTTGCCCCAATACAACCTTGTAACGATGTTCAGTAATTTTAATTATTTTATCAACTTTAATATAAGCCTCAATTCTAATAAATAGCAAGTTATTTAGGTAAATACATTACATAAGGTTGTATTGGGGCAAATTTGTGAGCTGTCACAGGACTCATCCTAAAATTTCTGAACTATAGATTGTAAAGCCAGACTAAAAAAAATTCTCATTTTTGTATTAATTCCAATGCCATTTTGAAAGTGTCCTTGAATCCATTTCAATACGTCATCTTCTAGTTTTGGCCATTTTGCATTCAGTCTTCTATTTGCACATTTAGTCTTCCTCATTTTTTTCAGTTCTTCTTTACTAGCACGCCAATCGCGAATGGTTTTTTCTGTTGGTGGAGGGCCGAAATGCCACTCAGCTGTTCTGTTTCCATGTACTTCTGCATATGCTATTCTACTTTCAATTTATAGTTTCCCGCGGCATCGAATATATGGTAATTTTTAAGACTGGCGGGAATTTTAAATCAAACACTGGACATTTTTATATTAATTTCGAGTATAAGACGCACCTGAATTTTGGAGGCAATTTTTTTAAGAAAAAAGTGCGTCTTATAGTTCGTAAAATACGGTAAATACAATATAGAGGGAAGCTGCATAGTTTCGGGAGAAATGTAGGATTGCGGTGCAACAAACATAAAAGATGTTACAATCAAAGAGATTAATTCTTACCTGGAAATATTTTCCACAAACCAAACATGCATAGACATTAATTCGAGTCAGGGACACCGAACACAGTTTTTCAAAATCAAAATCCAAATACTGACGATTGATAGTATCTAGATACGGACAGAGTCTCTGTATTTTCTGAGCTGGAGCTAAAAGAAAGAAAAAAAAATTAAATAAAACAATTTCAAAGTGATTTTTTCATTCAAAGATATTGAAAGGTCAAAAAATATGAGATGAACAAATAACAATTTCAGTGATCGAGTGAAGAACGTGTCGTGGGATGATTATGCTGAACGTACTTGGAAAGGGTTTGTCTCGTGTGATTCTCAGTCACTTTCGAGATACAATTCTAGTTGTCTTGAAGAAGCAGCAATATGATTCTGTTACTGGTAAGACTTGTGGGGAATAAGATTTAACATCTACCGAGTCTTCCAACAAGTACAGGAACTAAACTCACGCCTTGTCTTTGAAAAAATTTTGACAGCTTCCACATCATGAGAAGTACTCCTTGCTTACTGTGTGCCTCCCAAGGTTGTAACTATAGGGTGTACAAATTAGTTCGGTCCGTTTTTTTGTGTTCAAAAATGCATTTATTTCTAAACAAAATGAATGAACAGATCAATTAAAGTATTATCCATCGCTGGCTACTACTTTTTCCCATCTCTCAGGGAATTTTCGAATTCCATCTCGAAAAACTGACTCGTCTTTTAAGGCGATCCAAGTTTGGAGCCAATTTTCGGTTTCTACGAAAGAAGTGAACCGGTGACCTGCCAAATCGTGCTGCATCCTTCGGAACAACCAGTAATCAGAAGGAGCAATGTCCGGGGAATACGGGGGGTGCGGTAAAACATCCCATTTGAGCGTTTCCAAATATTTTTTTACGACTTTTGCGACATGAGGCCGAGCGTTGTCATGAAGAAGAATAACTTTATCATGTCTTTGCTCGTATTCTGGCCATTTTTCTCGCAATGCACGGCTCAAACGAATTAACTGTAGCCGATACCGATCGCCCGTAATGGAATCGCCAGGTTTCAGCACCTCAAAGTAAACAACACCCCTTTGGTCCCACCAGATACAGAGCATGATCTTCGAACCATGTATGTTCGGTTTTGGTGTTGATGTTGAGGTCGATGGCAACGATTGACTGGGCTTTATTGGCAGATGTCTAACCTCTCTGAAACCGCCAAAATCGGCTGTCACTATGAACCATTCATAACAGCCAGAGCCATCTTTTGGAAACGGACCGAACTAATTTGTACTCCCAATACGATGGAGACGATGCACCAAAACGAATGCTGTGTAAGGACAGCTAGTGGTTCAACTGAGTACTTCGAGATCAATACTGAAGTCTTGCTGTGTCATGGTTCCCTTTATTTTTATTATCCTTATGAACTTTCTAATCAGAAAATCCATGGTGAGCATTAACCGGTTCACTGCCACGATTCAGTGCTCGCCAGGCCGGCCATACAAAATGAACGCGTAAACGCGCTCTCCTTTGAGCTTGTCGCAAGCTAATATCAAATCCAATTGTAATAATTTATAAATTGTAACACATAGTGACATCTATTGGGATGGTCAAGAAATATTTAAATATTACAATTTACCGATATTATCAAAGTTACAGTCATCTTTCTAAAAGCTTTCACTGACAGTCAATACGTGTCTCTGATACAGGGTTACCGACTACAGTTTTTTGCGTCGTAATTGCGATGATTTATAATGACTTCGTTTGTAGTTTTGTTCAATGGTTGATTTTTAACTTTTGTGCGTTATTTTTTCAAAATATTTATTTACAAAGTGTGTTTTCATGTATTCTTTGGTTATTGACGGAAGTTTTGCGGCATAATACGACGTTTATATAGACTTTTTACGGTTTTATTTTATAGTTTATTTACCTTTTGCGCTTTATTATACATCATACAGATAATTTGTTGATTTTAGTTTACAAAATATATTATATTCCGCTATATTTATAAGTAAATGTGTTTTCTGTGTCAAGTTGTGACAACCCTGACATTTTGTGAATTTTAAACTGTGTTTTTGTTTTTCTGAGTGAACGGCAGCTCAAACACCCCACGGTGTATATATTAAGTAAGTTTTCATAATATCCTTTACATCTGTATACAAAAAATACAATTTTTTTAGGTTTTATTTTTGTTGAAAAAATCCCGGCCTGCTGGGTACGGCCATACTAATAACTTCCGGCACTTAAAGGGTTAAGGGTTTTCCAATGTCGCAAAGGTTGGCCACTGATGTAATTATGGAGGATCTTGGCAATCTTGAATTGATGGATGATGTCTCCTTGCAAATAGCCTCTTAGAGTGAAATTCAGAGTATAATATTCAGCTATCAGAAAAATTCATCCATCTTGGTCTGCTCAAAAATACAGGAAAGATGGAGCTCATGTGTAGCCATTCATCCCATTATATGGGCACCCTCCTGTGCATCAAAGTTGTTCTCGTTAACAATAGAGTTGACAAAGATAAGTATTCGAGTAGAGGTCTCGCCAGTGGTACTTTGAACAATACGAAAACAATATGCAACATACTGTTACGGCTAATTTTCACTCTACAGTAGCTTGCTACTTAAGCATACCACGTAAAAATCAGTAACGGCACTACAAACCTATTCTTAGGTAAAGTTGCCCACGTTGCGTCAATGCAAACCCAAAAGCAAAAAACAGGTCTCATAAAAAATAACAATATAAAACCAAATATATTTGGAAATATTATGGGTACGGGAAAGTTATATAGTTTTCATGTGGTGTAATTATTAGTGTTATTTATTAAGTGTTTATTTCACTCCAAGTGAACTAAATGTCTTAAGCAATCAATTAGATATTGTTCTTTAAATATTTTTTTTCTGATTTAGCCTAAATGTGTTCTACTAAGGTGTTTGAATGAGATTGTTGAAACTTTAATAATGATTATTTTTATCTCAAATACATAATTAATTGTCTAAAACATAACAAACCACATTTTTTCAGTGGTGGCAGAGCATTGGTTATATGGCAAAAAAATATGCGCTCCCCTGAAGATGAGGTGAAAGCCTTGAAACCGGTAGGGTTATACCGTCACAAAAAAGTGGAATAAACAGTGTTTGATAAAAATAAATTACAAAAAATAAAATAACAAATAAATGTAACAAAAAAAAACACAAACGTATTTTATTCGACCTCTTGTTTTAATTTTTTTTATTACGACGTGTTAAAAATACCTGTTTCATTCTAATATAAAAACATTTCGTCAATTTCAATATTTACCGGTCACTAGGGTTTTCTCAATGGTTTTACGTTTGGCCTCAGATACATCCTTTGAAAGTTCGTCGAAAGCTTTTCGTTTCAACATAACTTTAGGGGATGCTGCGAATGACATTTTTAATTAATCTGAAAATTAAACCTTCCAAGATAACTAAACACTCAACAAACTTAAACCTAACCTCACTTAAACAAAGATAAACGTCAAAATGTCAAACAATCTGCGATCTGAATGTAGTTGCAAAACGAAATAATATTTTGTTATTTTATTAATGGCAACAGTATATTATACTGTTGCTATTAATAAAATAATAAGATTTAAGCTAATTTACACCTTAACAATTTTTTGGTTCAACTTCAATTCATAAGCAATACTTAATTTTTTGTGTTGTATTCCGCTTTAATTATATTTATAGTTCGGAAATTTTAGACAAAAAGCTTATGCGATGTATTTACCTAAATAACTTGCTATTTATTAGAATTGAGACATATTAAAGTTGATAAAATAATTAAAATTATTGAACATCGTTACAAGGTCGTATTGGGCCTAATTTGTGAGCTGTCACAGGACTCATCCTAGATTTTCTGAACTATAGTACATTAGTTTATAGCCAATTTCTTCCAGCCTACCAGAAAAATGTTTAAGGGACCTTAAGAGAAAACCAGATTAAATCTAATACCTACATGAAACGAACGCACAATTCCCGTGTTCAAAATTATAAAAATAGCCATGCAGATGTCTAGTTTTCAGTTTTTTTTTATTATTTTTACATAGGTTATTTTCTGCAGAATTTGAACCATTTTTATAAAAAAGGAGAATTAGAAACATTCAACTTTCACATATATTTTTAAAATGAGATCTGAATACTCATAAACCATCACGCTATGACCCTTTTGAATAGGCAGAGATGATAGATATCCACATCTATACATGCTCACCAAGGCCGACACTTACACTCCATAAGATCTAGTAAAACCATTGATAACGACCTTCATTCGTAAATATGTGACTAAAAACGTGTAACATACACTAAAAATATATATAAATCAGAAGTTTTTTCATGATTTTTGTCCTTCATATATTTAATAGTACACTAAATCCATAACTCATTTAAATCACAATTTCAACACCAAGACGAGGCTAATTATTTTTTTCTCTTCCTTTTCGGTGACATTGCTTTTTTCGAAATCTCTAAATATGTTGAAGTTTTGTTGCCGTTTATTTTTTTGTGCATTGGAGTGAATTAATTATACGTATGCATATGTTCATTATTTTCTTTTTTGTGTGTGTTGCTTTCGATTACCAAAGTCTAAAGATTATATTTTATTCGTGATAGGTAGTGTGCATGTACATACTGGAATTTTGATATATTTTGTACATGATTCATGCAAATGTTTAAAACTTTTGTGACAAGTTATATTTATGTTCATGCGCACTTAAAATTTTAATTTTATAAACATTTTTTTTAATTGTTACTAAAATTCCGTACATTGTAATAAAATCCATATGTTGGATTTTTCATTCAAATTATTTCGTGTAATGTTTTCCCTTCATTTCTTTTATTTTAAAACAACGTGTCTTCACCAAATTTTGATAAAAAACGTTGAAGACTATTCATTTTCTATAAATTATGTGGATATCGGTCTTAACTTATTGCTATTGAAAGAAAAACAAAATAAGCATATCAAGGTGCTTATCTGAAGAAAAATATTGCTTGTCATCTTTATAAGTTTGTCTATGATAAATTGTCTGTGATTCATGTTCAGTTGTCTTCGTAATTTTGTGTCATTTGATAAATAATTTAAATTATAAAAATGGGTTTAGCTACGATAATAAATAACGAAGGGCACTTCCAGTCCGAAATGGCAAATGCTGGAACCAAACTTGTGGTTGTGGACTTCACTGCTACGTGGTAATGCATTTTAACCTCATACTTCCACTGACGTTCAAATTCTGTATCAGATTTTGTTTAAATATTTAACGCTGTATTGTCAATTTTATTAAGGATTCTTAATAATTACGTCTTTATTTACTTAAAAAAAAAACAAAATTCAGAATCTTTAATATATAGTATCTCAAAACGAATGTGCAAATCATTCTTATTTCCTAATATTCCATGAATCATCGTGATGTTACTGATTTGAAGTTGCGATGTTTTCTGTAAACAGGGATGAAAAAATATTTAACTTGCTTATTAAGAATGATTTTGCTAAGAGGCATTTGTAAAAAACAGCTTTTTTTTACTTCGATCTTATCAATGTTTGTACTATTAAAATTATATGAAGCCTTCATGCATGAGGTGTATGGTTGCGTGGCAACGCACTGGACTTCCATGCGAAAGGTCGCCTGTTCGAATGCTGCGCCGTGCTACTACCCTCAAATGACACAGCCATTTTTTCTGCCTAGTATTCGGGGGTATTTAACCTTTCCCTTCCTGTGCTAATAAAAATACGTGCGTTTCGGTGCTGTGTATTCAATATACATATAAAAATGAGCGATTTAAAATCGGAAAAATAAGAATATTCATAGCCAATTGCTTAAATTAATTAAATTGGAAGGCAAAAGTGATAATAATTGAAATTTAATTGCTGAAAACATGAAAAAAAAAAACATCGGACGATGTTCACAAAACGGACGGAGCGACCACCTCGAAGAAAAGCCGGTTGTCTACTAAAAAGAGAGAAGCGAACGAACTGAGATTCTATTTTTTGCATTCCCATATACCCAAGTAGAATGAGACTGAGACGTGAATAGCGTCGCTTTCTCACCCATAGCGGTTTTTTTAGAATGAATATACTACTTTCCCACCTGGATCTTTCACACGTTTGATTGTATTGGTGAATTTAAACCGATTTTCACAAAATATCTCTGATGTGGACGATAAGTGCTAATTATTAATAATATTATTTTTTCATTCAATGTGTAAATGTATTACAGAGGAATATCTAAAATCTGAAGCCAGTATTTACTATATTTATAGAGATATTAAAGTTTTTAAAAGCAATGTGTACTAGTTACACATCACAGGGAAGGAAAGGTTAAAGAAATCTATGACTCCGATCGTATCTATTATTAAAAAAAAAGAAGGAAAAAACAGGCCAATTTTGTACAGCATTGTGACCGGTGAGTTTGCTGGTGTGCAAACAGCTTACTCACTTAAAAAGGAAAGAAACATAACTCCATGATACAGCTTCACTTTCTAACTGACTTGACGTTAGAATGGCGAGGGGTTATTGACAGAAGCCCAGCAATAATGACGACAATACGAAGTCTTCAAGTCTGTATGTTAAAATGAACTATTTTCTACAAATTTTTTGCTTTTATTTTAATATTAAGTCGGTAATCAAAGACAAAAGACTGACAACAATCTCGCACAAACTTCAACCAGTTCAGTTTATTTAATTCCACCATTTAGATAATGTACTACTAGGGTCCAAAAATTCCATTCTGAAAAAGTCAGCGTATATGGACAGATAATACCAGGCATGTAAATATGAAACCAGAATTTGCTCATAGATGGCTCTAGTTGTCAATGTAGTGACTGGCAAACCGCGTCATTTGCGCCTATTTCTCGTGTTTACATTTGTCAAAGACTTTTAACTCACAACAATACAAGTTTAATACGACACATGTTTTCATAGCGTTGAACATGTCCGTTTTTGTGCCTGAAAATTACGATTTGCGGACAGCATTGATTTTCTGTTACCATTTGAAGAAAACTGCCGCAGAATGCTTGTCGAAGCTTACGGTGAGCATGCTTTTGGTAAATCACAGTGCTTTGAGTGGTTTAAAAAATTCAGAAGTGGCGATTTTGACGTGAGAAACGAAGAACATGGAAGACCACGGAGAAATTTTGAAGGCGTCAAATTGCAAGCATTGTTGGATGAGGATGACGCTCAAACGCAACATCAACTTGCGGATCAATCAAATGTGACACGAGAAGCCGTCTCCATACGTTTGAAAGCTATGGGAAATATCCAGGTGGGAAAATAGGTTCCACATGAACTGAATGAAAGACAGCAGGAAAACCACTTGCGAAATGCTGCTCGCCAGGTACAAAAGAAAATCATTTCTCCATCGAATTGTGACTGGCGATGAAAAATGGATATGTTTTGAGAATCCAAAGCGTAAAAGATCATGGGTTACTCCAAGCAAACCAGCGATATCGACTGCAAGGCCAAATCGCTATGGACGGAAGACAATGCTCTATGTTTGGTGGGATCAGAATGGTGTTATCTATTAACATATGAGCTTTTAAAACCTGGCAAAATCGTTAGTAATGAACGCTACCGACAACAAATGATGGATTTGAACCAAGCATTGCATGAAAAACGACCAGAATATCAAAAGAGGCAACACAAAGTGATTTAGCTTCATGATAATGCACCATCGCACACAACAAAACCGGTCAAGGAAACGATTGAAGCGTTTAGTTGGCAAATACTTTTGCATGCGGCTTACTAACCAGACTTGGCTCCATCCGATTACTACTTATTTGCATCGATGGGACACGCACTTACTGAGCAGCGCTTCACTTCTTACGAAAATGGCTTGATGATTTAGTTTGCCTTAAAAGAGCAACAGTTTTTTGGGTGGGCAATACTTTGAATAAAATATTTTTTACCATTTTCATACAATAAATGTGTATTTTCTATAAAAAAAATCCAGTTTCATATTTACAGACCTGATACATCAGCCACACCCATCGCATGGTCAGCCAATGTTATAGTTAAAATCAACCAAAAAGAAGGTGAATTTTTTCTTTCATGTTTTATAATACGGTTCATATCTGGTCAGAGTTTTGTTTCTTAAAATATATTCCGAAGACTGGAATCGGTGATATTCAGATGGCTCAATATCTGATATCAGTATTATGGGGGATAAGGTAGGACTTCCCATCTAAGTTCCAAAATTGTAATGAAGTATGTCAATGTATAATTAAATAATAACTACTCGGCTCGGCTGCTCTAATTCAGGATTTCAACACGATATTATTGACAATTGTAATTTATTTTTAACAAACACTGTTTATTCCACTTTTTTATGACGGTATAACCCTACCGGTTTCAAGGCTTTCACCTCATCTTCAGGGGAGCGTAAACAAGACTAAATGCTGTTCGGACTGGCACCGATATAGACACTTCAACGGATGGAGGCGGGAGGGGTGAGAGGAAGGCTAGGTATAATTTCGGCCAAGAGCGGGGAGATTTTGGGGAAATAACTATTCAACAGATGCTCTGATCGGTATACTGACTTAGAAATTTCTAGGGCCTCTAATCTGTCCAATCTATTTCCGTTGCCGCTAATATGTAAGAATTTGGCATCATCAATAGAAAAAGTATGATTCTCACGGTGACAATGATTATCCATTTCAGAATAAATTAGAGGATTTGTTAAGGCGGATTTGTGTTCACGAAATCTCTTTTCAAAAGATCTTCCTGTCTTTCCTATATAGAAATTATCACAGTCAGCACATAAAAGTTTATACACACCGCTGTTGTTAAGTATTCCATTTTTGCCTTTCCCATTAAATAAGAGTTTCCGGAGATTAAAGTTAGTGTAAAAAGCTGGCTTTATGTGACTTGGAATATTTTTGGTTATTTCATTTGATATATTTTTTATAAATAGGACTTTGCTCCATTTATAGGTATGCTTTTAGGTGTCGTTAAATCTGCTTTAACAAATCCTCTAATTTATTCTGAAATGGCTAATCATTGTCACCGTGAGAATCATACTTTTTCTATCGATGATGCCAAATTCTTACATATTAGCGGCAACGGAAATAGATTGGACAGATTAGAGGCCCTAGAAATTTCTAAGTCAGTATACCGATCAGAGCATCTGTTGAATAGTTATTTCCCCAAAATCTCCCCGCTCTTGGCCGAAATTATACCTAGCCTTCCTCTCACCCCTCCCACCTCCATCCGTTGAAGTGTCTATATCGGTGCCAGTCCGAACAGCATTTAGTCTTGTTTACGCTCCCCTGAAGATGAGGTGAAAGCCTTGAAACCGGTAGGGTTATACCGTCATAAAAAAGTGGAATAAACAGTGTTTGTTAAAAATAAATTACAATGTCTTTAAACCTCCACAACGTTAATGCCTTAACTATAAACAACATATTATTGACAATTTAAAAATATCACAAAACAAGTCGAGTGTAAGGATAGGAAGGTGGTGGCTGCAGCTATTATATTTGTGTTTCGATTAACATCGTATGATCTGAAATTGAACCTGTATTAACACGTTCCGTGCCGCAGTACATTTTGAGAAAATAAGTACCTGCCTGCGCCACTAAACAAATTATAGTTTATATTATGTATACATATATAGGCTTCATAAATAATGATTTATTTTTAAAAATAAACTGATTTTAGGTGATATTGTGAGCGTAGGTCACCGGTGACCTACGCGGCGTCGTACGGTAATACATGTATATACAACATAAACTTTTGTAGTCCAAACAAATTGTAGCATGCCTAATTTATTACTTATTATATTTTTTATTTATTTATGTAATATGCTATAGTTTTACGCCATAACATAATAATCCCTTATGATTACTGAGACAATAGCTCCAAAAAAAAGGGTCACAATGTTGCATAAACAATGCACCCTCATAAATTTCCAGAGTGGGACAAATGGATGGTCCCATTCATTATGTTATCCCTGGAATCTCTTCTATACCCCCTAGCCTAATTGTAGAGGCTTGTTTATCCTTGAAAAAAATAAACCGCTATATTATTTTTCATATACCTGGAGGTTTATTAAAAATAATTGCATTTTCAAACAAAATTTTAGAAGTTTTTATGTGCATTATATTCAGGGGCGCCGTATAGGTCACATTCAATGTTAAAATTCCTAGTAAATGTGACCGCTGGCGCACTGGGACTGTTTATAAAAAAAAAAACACGTAGGTCACCGGTGACCTATGTGGCGCCCTGGTCAAAAACATGGTAGGTCACCGGTGACCTACGCGGCGCGGAACGTGTTAAGAGATCATTGAAAAATACAATATATTGATTGAATCTGATTTATTTTTATGTGTTGCAGGTGCCCACCATGCCAACGTATCGCCCCGTTTTTCGAACAACTTCCAGCCAAGTTCCCCAGGGCTGTGTTCCTCAAGGTAGATGTGGACAAGTGTGCCGAGACGGCAGCAGCGCAGGGTGTTAGCGCAATGCCCACCTTCATTTTTTACAGGAATAAGGTAATAGTAATCCATACATAAATACCATCACACCATTTCCCTGCTGGGGTAGGCTGAGGGGTCAGAACACCAGACTTTTCTATCTCGTGCACATCCTTAGCGTCTTCTACATCCATACAGCTACTTTAATTTCTATGTTTTCTTTCAAAATATCACTCACTTGATTCAACCATATTCATCTTGGTCTTCCTGTCACATTTGCACTATATGTTTCTTAGTCTTTCTTCATTAATTTGTTCCACATGTCCAAACCATCTCAGCGTGTTCTACTTCATCTTACTCAACACATCAACCTTAAGTTCACATTCATCCCTAATCACTTCATTCCATATTCTGTCATACATTATCACCCTATGTATTCTCTGTGCACTATTTACTACAGCATTTATTTGGTTCCATCAGTCCTTTTCCACGTCCAAGCTTCATACCTTTACATCAAAGTTGGCACCTAAATACTGTTGTGGACCATCACTTGCAAATTTTGATACTACTTGATTCGAGAATATATGTTTAAGTGTCCATTGACTGTTTCTTATCACCATATGTGAAAAAATTAGGTTTTTAATTTAAAAACCTAATCATTTTCCTCGGGTCATGTACTCAAAAGAGCAAAGTACAAATTACTGCACCTGATCATCCAAGGCAAAATAGAAAGCCGAAGAGGTGTTGGCAGGAGGCAAATCTCCTGGCTCCGTAATATACGTGATTGGACTGGCATAAGGGGCTTTGGAGATCTTTTTCGGGCTGCCGGGGACAAAGATGTCTACTCTCAAGTGATATTCAAGGTTGGGGGGATCTGACATGACACTGGGAAGAAGAAGAATCATTTTCCTATACATTCTTATGATTGTGATGAAATAATTTTGAATTGTAGATTCAAATTCACGTTGCTTAATGCTTCACATTGAAAGAAACTAAATATTTCTGTAGAATATGGAATGCGAACTTCAATCTTCTGCCTATAGAACTGTGCTAACCACCTAAGCTTCTGCGGGCAACTATCACACTGCTTATCTTTCAATAATACTGCAAATCCTCAGGTACTTTGCCCATATTATTAGATGGTAGATACAATGGAGATATTGGTGATTCGACCTCCGTGGCCTGGTCGTAAGACGCTTGTCTGCCGATCCGGAGGTTGCGGGTTCGATCCCCGCTGGAATCCAGATTTTTTAAATGGAATTCCAGTCTGGTTTTCACTTAGGGCCTATTTAAACATCTTTCTGGTTGGTTGGAAGAGATTGCCACATGGCAATAAACTCGCCAGGTGAAATAAAAAGGTAAATAAGAGTCCCGATCACAAGGCAGATCACCATTATGTTAATGGACAGATCTTTAAGAAATGCAACCTAGAGTGTAGTAGAAATGCTTTTGACTACGAGAAATGGAGGTGTATCATTGTTTCTACTTCTTCTTCCTAGTGTCATGTCAGATTCCCCCAACATTGATTATCTATCACCTGAGAGTAGGCATCTTTGTCCCCGGCAGACCGAAAAAGATCCCCAACGCTCCTTATACCAGTCCAATCACGTATATTGCGGAGCCAGGAGATTTGCCTCCTGCCAACACCTCTTCGACCCTCTATTTTGCCTTGGATGATCAGGTGCAGTAATTTGTATTTGTCTCCTCTAAGTACATGACCCAAATTGGACACCGTTTGGATTTTAATATTAGTCACCAACTCTCTATCAACTTTGGCTCTTTGAAGAACCCTCGTGATGCTGACCATATCCGTCCAGGGGATCCGTAGCATTCTCCGGTGTATCCACATTTCGAATGCTTCCAGTCGGTTCATACTATCAACTTTGAGGGTCCATGATTCCACTCCATGTAGTAACACTGACCAAACGTAACATTTGACTAACCGTTGTCTATGTTTCAAGTTTAGATTATCATCGCAGAATACGCTTCTTTTTTTAAAAACCGCAAATCGTTTCTACAGTTCAGTTAATTTGCTCGCTAGATAATATGATTGCGACTGCTCTCTAAAGAGAATAACGAATAAGGAGAGATCTTTCAACCAGGCACTCGGTACAACTTGTACACTTATGAACATTACACCAACCTCATATTTAGTATGATCGTTGATCATGTTTCCGAGTTACAGAAATATTAATTGTGTAGTTTTTTTGAGGCGAGTTACTGATAAAAAAACACTTGTTATTTTCAGACCAAGATAGACAGGCTACAGGGTGCAGATTCTACAACCCTTGAGAGCAAAGTCCGTCAGCATTACGGAACTGAAGAAGATGGTGAAGAGGATAGTGCTGTCGCAGGACATGTGAGTATTTAATCATCTTTTTTCCTTTATTTAATTTAGTGGGAAAACCTTTTTTTCAATGTGATATTGATTTGTAGAATTTTCATATATTATACGAGTATATCACATATGTAAATATGAAACCGGAATTTGCTCATAGATGGCTCTAGTTGTCAATGTAGTGACTGTCGAACCGCGTCATTGGCGCCTTTTTCTTGTGTTTACATTTGTCAAAGACTTTTAACTCGCAACAATACAAGTTTTATACAACTACATATGTTTTCATAGCGTTGAACATGTCTGTTTTTGTGTCTGAAAACTACGACTTGCGGACAGCATTGATTTTCTGTTACCATTTGAAGAAAACTGCCGCAGAATCGCATCGAATGCTTGTCGAAGCTTATGGTGAGCATGCTCTTGGTAAATCACAGTGCTTTGAGTGGTTTAAAAAATTCAAAAGTGACGATTTTGACGTGAGAAATGAAGAATGTGGAAGACTATTGAGAAAGTTTGAAAACGCCGAATCCACAAATTGGCAGAGAGATGGTGGAAAAATGTGTAGCTAGCGATGGGTAATACTTTGAATAAAATATTTTTTACCATTTTCATACAATAAATGTGTATTTTCTATAACTTCCTCAGATATCTATGGTACAGAACAAAGGGTGATTACCCAAAATATGCTCACCATGTCGAACTTCTCACGGTGTGTAACTATAGAAGCCTTGAAACAAGAAGGCAAGAATCCATTGCGATATTCCTAATAAAGGTTTTCCAAGGTTCATTCAACTGTCCCGCGATTCTAGAAGAACTTAGTTTATATGTACCCAATAAATATAGCCGTGCAAGGAATCACCCTCTGTTCTACATACCAACTTACAGGACGAATATCATGGCTAAACACTCAGTCACGCGTGGTATAGAGATATTGAACCAACTGAATGACACGGTTGATATATTCTCGGTACCGTCTAGCAGTATGAGAAGAATCCTGGCTGATATTATTCCTAACGAATAAGCTAATGCTAGAAGCAGAACCTCTTTATGTAACAGGAGAAATCCGTGCAAAGTGGATAAAAAAAAAAAAAAAAAAAAAAAATTCCTGTTTCATATTTACAGACCTGATAATATATGAAACTTTCTTTATTTTGTATACAGCTTTAATTTTACCCGACGATGAATTGCTAATCAATTTTCTTCCTTAATATAATCACAGTAGGCATAAGTCATAAGTTGACACTTTGTATCTGATAATATTTAATAAAATTAGTTTTGTCCATCAAAATATTTCGGTTGGAAACCAGACTATGTCAGGTACGAACAGTTATACCCGCCGATTAACATTTTTATATGCGCTTTCACATGATATGGCATATGAGACTTAATTCACTAAATAGTGACACTTGTAGAGGTGGATCGTCAAAATGCCAGTATCAGCTCACTGCTCTTAGGTTATTCTCAGTAGACAGTTCATAAACAAACCTTCTTTATACCAAACAGACCTTGTTCATACAACGTAGATTGTCTTTCTTTACTTTGAATCCAAAAATCAAATTGACACTTCAAGAGGTTTCTTGATTTTTTTTGAGAGATCTTACAATATATTATCTATAGTTAACGCATTAACATTGCGGAGGCTTAAAGACATTTTAATTTGTTTTATCAAACACTGTTTATTCCACTTTTTGTAACGGTATAACTCTACCGGTTTCAAGGCTTTCACCTCATCATCAGGGGAGCACAGGTGAGTCTTGTTTATGCTCCTCTGATGATGAGGTGAAACCGGTAGGGTTACACCGTTACAAAAAGTGAAACAAACATTGTTTGATAAAACAAATTACAATATCTTACAATGTTCACTAAACATAGCTATAGAAATCAATTTTATGTTAACATCTCAGTTCAGACATTGAGCTGCACTGTTTTATACCCCATTAGGGGTTCAACTCATCAAATACTTACCTTACAACATTCAACGGTACTATGATACAGATATTCATAGTCTTGGCTTTAACATGGTATTACGTTGAGTGCCGGGCAGCAGATTGAACTGGATTGGTCCATTTTGTGGTATCCCTGTGTTTCCAACGGAATAACAAGGGTGTACAATTGTGTGAAGCACATAAGGACGTACTACATTACACGTTCAGGAACAAATACTCGGCATAATCGGTAGCCACAGTGGCAGATTGAGCCAAATTATTTATAACTGGTCCAAGTTATCAGGTTAATGGAGAAAGAAAATGTATAAAAATTGCATGGACTTAAGTTCCACATCATTGGATCACAAATTGGACGAAGCATCACAAATTGGCTTACATAGTTGTCTTCAGTGGCAGCAACAAGTATTTTAACCCTTTTAATCCCACGGGGCCGATTATTGGCCTCAACTGGTGTATGCAAAAAATCCCACGGGGCCGATCATCGGCCTCAAAGTTTTCATACAAGTTTTTATGTTGAGTAAAAAAATATTGTTTTTTATGAAATATGAAAATTACTTATTATTTTACACTCTACTCGTACAGGGAGGTAAACACTTTTACACTCTACTCGTACAGGGAGGTAATCACTTTTACACTCTACTCGTACAGGGAGGTAAACACTTTTACACTCTACTTGTACAGGGAGGTAAACAATTTTACACTCTACTCATACAGGGAGGTAAACACTTTTACTCTCTACTTGTACAGGGAGGTAAACAATTTTACACTCTACTCGTACAGGGAGGTCTTTTACACTACAGCAGTGTTTCCCAACGTTTTTTGTGCTATGCCCCACCTAAGCCTTTCTAAAATTCTTATGCCCCCCCCCCCCCCTACGTAATGTTGACGCCACAAAGCGATCAAAATACGACTAAACTTTGAACGAGTCAATTTTCGAATCGCCCCCTTATAAATCAAATTGCCCCCCTGTGAGGCGTGGGCTCTACGTTGGGAAACACTGCTCTACAGGGAGGTCTCCACAAAAAAATTATGTTTTAAAACTAAATATTAACTGAGATAAAAAATAAAATATAAACTACTGTTTTTTGCCAAAAAAATGCTTGTGATTTTTCTCACATTTTATGCAAAATATGCTGGGATTAAAAGGTTTAAGCCCCCCATTGTGTTACATTTATTATATTCGGCACGGGCAATGGGCATGTTAACTTACTAAAATTATGCTTTAAGCCTTGACAGATGGAATTTTTAAAATCTGTATAAGTTTTACTGTTTTAATTAAAAGTTAGAAACAGTTTCTATTATGACCAATTGACAAAAATAAATAGTGCATAAGATACACAATTACTTCTTTGCAGATAATCGACTCTTCTTCGATGATGCATGATCTCTGTCTTAAATCGCTGGTAGCACTTCTGACCTTAACAATCATTATGATTATTGTATTGGGTTTAATTTTTACTGTTTTTATTTAAAAGTTAGAAACAGTTTCTATTATGACCAATTGACAAAAATAAACAGTGCATAAGATACACAATTACTTCTTTGCAGATAATCGACTCTTCTTCGATGGTGCGTGATCTCTGTCTTAAATCGCTGGTAGCACTTCTGACCTTAACAATCATTATGATTATTGTATTGGGTTTAATTTTTACTGTTTTTATTTAAAAGTTAGAAACAGTTTCTATTATGACCAATTGACAAAAATAAACAGTGCATAAGATACACAATTACTTCTTTGCAGATAATCGACTCTTCTTCGATGATGCATGATCTCTGTCTTAAATCGCTGGTAGCACTTCTGACCTTAACAATCATTATGATTATTGTATTGGGTTTAATTATTACTGTTTTTATTTAAAAGTTAGAAACAGTTTCTATTATGACCAATTGACAAAAATAAACAGTGCATAAGATACACAATTACTTCTTTGCAGATAATCGACTCTTCTTCGATGATGCATGATCTCTGTCTTAAATCGCTGGTAGCACTTCTGACCTTAACAATCATTATGATTATTGTATTGGGTTTAATTTTTACTGTTTTTATTTAAAAGTTAGAAACAGTTTCTATTATGACCAATTGACAAAAATAAACAGTGCATAAGATACACAATTACTTCTTTGCAGATAATCGACTCTTCTTCGATGGTGCGTGATCTCTGTCTTAAATCGCTGGTAGCACTTCTGACCTTAACAATCATTATGATTATTGTATTGGGTTTAATTTTTACTGTTTTTATTTAAAAGTTAGAAACAGTTTCTATTATGACCAATTGACAAAAATAAACAGTGCATAAGATACACAATTACTTCTTTGCAGATAATCGACTCTTCTTCGATGATGCATGATCTCTGTCTTAAATCGCTGGTAGCACTTCTGACCTTAACAATCATTATGATTATTGTATTGGGTTTAATTATTACTGTTTTTATTTAAAAGTTAGAAACAGTTTCTATTATGACCAATTGACAAAAATAAACAGTGCATAAGATACACAATTACTTCTTTGCAGATAATCGACTCTTCTTCGATGATGCATGATCTCTGTCTTAAATCGCTGGTAGCACTTCTGACCTTAACAATCATTATGATTATTGTATTGGGTTTAATTTTTACTGTTTTTATTTAAAAGTTAGAAACAGTTTCTATTATGACCAATTGACAAAAATAAACAGTGCATAAGATACACAATTACTTCTTTGCAGATAATCGACTCTTCTTCGATGATGCATGATCTCTGTCTTAAATTGCTGGTAGCACTTCTGACCTTAACAATCATTATGATTATTGTATTGAGTTTAATCCCGAAAGACAATGGGACTCGTTTAGGTTAACGTTTAGTTTTAATGTGACTGCAACAACTAAACTCCCCGTGATATTGTATAAGAAGATGTTAACCGAGATTTTATAAATGTTCAAGTTTTGTGTGTGTGTTTTGCAGGAAAAAGCAAAAACTTCCGGGGATGTTAAAACTGCCAATAAAAAACCTACTGATTCTAAAAATCCCGATACCAAAACTCTCGATACTAAAACTCCCGACACTAAAAAATCTGATGTTGTTTCGTTATGTAAAGACATTTTAGATGATAACGTGGAATTAAAAGAAAAAATCCCTACTTAAAAAAATCTATAACTCTTCTCTTCAAGTTTATTTTAACCTTTTACATAATCTCTCGAAGAAAGCCAAACTTTAATTTACTTGACCGTTAAAATCTTTTTTATTCTACATTGATACTAAATTATTTTTCTATTCAATAAAAGTGTTTTTAAATAATTTCTTGTTTTTGATTTGTAGAGTAGATTAGAAATTAATTGTAAAATTCAATAACTTAGTGTCAAATTTATCAAAGAAAAAAAAAAAAACATTGGTGTCTATAATTTTCTATGATTACAATTATACAATGTTTTATCGGCCATAAGGAACTCATTTAATCAAACGCTTTTCTTACAAAATACATAGCTGTTACGATAGAGAGATTCACAATGTCTGCTTAACATAGAAGGACATGGAGTGCTGGGCTGTGGACCGACTAGGATGTAGATGTTTTGTAGCGTCACTTTTCCTGATTAAATATTTAGGGTGATGATGATAATGTGGAGAGAAAGAATAACAAACATATCAGTGAGATACAGGCAAAAGCCTAGTTTACTAGGGACACGATAAATGAAAGGCAACAAACCCAGATCCATTAAAATTGTGTGTTCGAATTAAATTACCTGTTGTTTTTACGCAAATTATGTATTAGGTGTTAACATAAGTTGTGTCCATTTTTTTCCAATTTAAAAATGAGCACCAAAAGTAAAACAAAATGGTTAATCTTGTATGTTATTGGAAAGAAAATTTTCTGCTCTACAAGATATGGTGTTTCAAAGACGGTAGTTTCGGCCTGAAAGACATGGAGCGTTCCGGACGACCAGTGGACTTCGATGAAGACCGCTTAAACCATATTATTCATGAAGATCCCCTTCAAACATTTTTCATCACCAGTAATGATGCAGTAAAGGAAGCTTTGCTTGTGGTCATGCGTAGCTCAATGACGCGCGAGCAAACCAGCAGAAATTGTCGAACGTTGATTTTTGTTGTCTCAAAACATGTGGAACCCAAGCGCCGAACTTCTGGACTTTTCCCATTGATTTAAGATAGCGGTATACTGTCATGTGACTACAATTCATCTGCTCAGCCATTTCTACGGTGGTTTGAAGGGACTCTTCATCAACAATATGGTTTAAGCGGTCCTCATCGAAGCCCACTGGTCGTCCGGAAAGCTCCATGTCTTTCAAGTCGAAATTATCGTCTTTGAAACGCAAAAACCATCGACGAGCTGTCCTTTCATTCATAGGATCTTCATCGTACACTTCGCGAGCAGCTTTGGCAGCTTTATTCCCTCGATTGAACGTGAACAGAAGGAGGTGTCGAAAATGCTCACTTTCGTCTACTTGACATTCCATTTTGAAGGCTTGTAATCAAATAAAATAATATATGTAACGTAAAAGCAAACACCATATCTTGTAGAGCAGAAAATTTTCTTTCGAATGACGTATAACATTTACAATTTTGTTTTACTTTTGGTGCTCATTTTTAAATTGGAAAATAAACGGACACAACTTATGTTAACACCCGATATATTTCTTGTCATGTGTAAAATAAATTTAAAAAAAATAAAAATATTTGCCTATCAAAAGTGAAAAGTCTATGTGAAACGAGTTTGCTTAGGAAAAGATAATTGTATCAAGTGATTCTATTTTTGAAAGCATTTAAATAATATATTATACATGATGTGATGTGATGAATGAATGTAGATGAAGCAATTGGATTATGTTTGAATAGAAGAGTGGATACCTTTTCTATCTGCCTAACACTGGGTGGATACCTGTTCTATCTATCTAGGCATAGGCACACAGTGTGATGTTATATGTGAATGTATGTAATAGTTAAATGTTTTTCCTTCTTTCATATTGCAAGAACATCCAAAAGAAGGTTTGAAATAATTTTTGACCTTAAAGTGGTTCGAACCTTGAATAATTCCACTTTGAACATGCGATACATAAATTTAAAACCCAACTTGAAAATTATCTACTGTAGTCCCAGCACAGGGATGTACAAGATTTCAATGGGATGTTACAGGCTTGTAATCCTGTGGTTCCCAATTCTGGTCATTATATACATTTCTAACATAAGTTTTTTGTGTTGTGAGTTTTATATATATATAGGAAAAATACTTGTTCAGACTCTATAATTCCAGCAACTTCTAACCATCCTAATAATCATAAATTCGCCGCCTTTAACTGTATGCTTCATAGATTGCTCAGTGTCCCATTAACCGACGACAATTTTAAAAAGGAATTAATAACCATAAAAAAAATTGCTACAAATAATGGCTATCCTGGAAGCCTCATTGATTCACTTTTAAAAAACAAAACAAAAAAGAAACTTATGAAAGATTATATATTTAACGACACCTATAAGCATACCTATAAATGGAGCAAAGTCCTATTTATAAAAAATATATCATATGAAATAACCAAAAATATTCTAAGTCACATAAAGCCAGCTTTTTACACTAACTTTAATCTCCGGAAACTCTTATTTAATGGGAAAGGCAAAAATGGAATACTTAGCAACAGTGGTGTGTATAAACTTTTATGTGCTGACTGTGATAATTTCGATATAGGAAAGACAGGAAGATCTTTTGAAAAGAGATTTTGTGAACACAAATCCGCCTTAACAAATCCTCTAATTTATTCTGAAATGGCTAATCATTGTCATCGTGAGAATCATACTTTTTCTATCGATGATGCCAAATTCTTACATATTAGTGGCAACGGAAATAAATTGGACAGATTAGAGGCCCTAGAAATTTCTAAGTCAGTATACCGATCGGAACATCTGTTGAACAGTTATTTCCCCAAAATCTCCCCGCTCTTGGCCGAAATTATCCCTAGCCTTCCTCACCCCCCAGCCTCCAACCGTTGAAGTGTCTATATCGGTACCAGTTCGAACAACATTTAGTCTTGTTTGCACTCCCCTGAAGATGAGGTGAAAGCCTTGAAACCGGTAGGGTTATACCGTCACAAAAAAGTGGAATAAACAGTGTTTGTTAAAAATAAATTACAATAAGTTTTTGTGTCTCAGATGCCATATTCGTTTGTGTTGCATCATATCTACATATAACTCTCCAGTAAACAAAATAAAGTAGTTTTAATCAAAAAAAATACTGGAGGTAGAGTATAAAAAAAAATTGCAACGAAAGGGTTAAAAACAATATCAGAAAACATTATTTAAAATCTTAATTGTTTGTGCTTTATTCTGGTGTGATCTGTTTATTTTTCAAATCTAATTTATTAGGTAGGTACTTTCTTTTTTTAGGTACTTGATTTTTCAGTTTTCTAATTTCAAAATTATTTTTTCCAATAATATTTTGACACATGTGTATTATTTCAATAAATGGAGGTCCCTTAATGACCTACGCAACCTTGTGGATAGATCAAATGAGAACATCCTCAGATGGAGGATTGGCACAGAGGATCCACCAATGTGCAAGTATCTTCTTCTTAGTGTCATGTCATGTCCCCCCAATGTTGATTATCACCTGAGAGTAGGCATCTTTGTCCCCGGCAGCCTAAAAAAGATCCCCAATGGTCCTTATACCAGTCCAATCACGTATATTGCGGAGCCAGGAGATTTGCCTCCTGTCAATACCTCTTCGACCCTCTATTTTGCCTTGGATGATCAGGTGCAGTAATTTGTGCTTTTCTCCTCTAAGTATATGCCCCAAGTAGGACACCTTTCGGGTTTTAATATTAGTCAGCAACTCTGTATCAACTTTGGCTCTTTGAAGAACCCTTGTGCTGCTGACCATATCCATCCAGGGTATCGTAATGTGCAAGTATGATGATGTTCAATCAATGCTGCACCTGATGGTTTACTCACTGTGGCGATCAAGCTCCTGAAGCCCCAATGCTACCATGGTTGCATCTTTCTGGACTGATATGATATAGATCTGGCGAATAGAATGCAAATAGAAAAGTAAATCTCTGGTTTACAGAATATTTACCGAGGGAGAGAGAGAATATGTAACTGTATTTTGATGATGATTATCTTATAAGACAACTTGACACTGGCATGTACTCGTTCGAAAAGAATTTATGGACATTTTTTCACAAGAAAGAGATACAGGGGTTTTATTGTATCCATGTAAGGAATATCACACAGTTTAAAGAGTTATAAATGATTTAGCCGTTTTCTTAGAAATTTGATAGCTTTTTAACAGGAAAAGTGTCATAAATTTAGTACAGTAGAGCAGTGCTCCGTAACCTTTTCTCACCTACGACACACCAAAATTCTTCCTAGAATTTTGAGGCACACCAAAAGCTAAAATATATAGGTATTATTGGGTATACAAATAAGTCACCGCCGTTTGACAAAAGTTGGCGCCACCAGTAAGTTATGGTTAAAATTGTCAGATGTAAAATGTCATTATCGTAAGGTTGAACATCTGTCAACAACATGACCTTGAAATATTAGTGAATTTTTATCAGTATAACATATTTTTTTGTGTTCGAAAATGTCAAGTTTTGAGCCGAATAAGCGTCATTTGCGGGAACTTTTGATTTACTTCTTCAATTTGAAGAAATCTGCAGCTGAGGCGCATCGATTGCTTGTAGAAGCATATGGTGAGGCTGCCTTAAGTGAGAGAAGTTGTCGTGAGTGGTTTCAAAAGTTTAAGAACGGTGAATTTGACATCGAAGACAAAGAACGTAGCGGAAGGCCGAAATTGTACGAAGACGCGGAATTGGAAGTATTATTGGATCAAGATTCGTGCCAAACGCAAGAAGAACTTGCACTTACATTAGGAGTGACTCAACAAGCAATTTCACATGGGTTGAAATCATTGGGAATGATTCAAAAACAAAGAAATTGGGATTCATATGAACTGACACGGAGAAACTTTGAATGCCAATTTTCCACATGTGAAATGCTGCTTGCCAGGCATAAACGAAAGGGTTTTCTGCACCATATAGTCACTGGTGATGAAAAATGCATCCATTATGATAATCCAAAAAGGAAGAAATCATGGGGATCCCCTGGTCATGCTTCAACATCTACGGCTAAGCCAAATATTCATGGAAAAAAACTCTTGTTGTGTATTTGGTGGGATCAGCTTGGTGTCGTGTATTATGAGTTGCTCAAACCGAATGAAACCATTGCTGGGGCTGTCTACCGAACATAATTGATGAGATTGAGTCGAGCACTCGAGGAAAAGCGCGCCCACTACTACGCCAGACACGACAAAATTATTCTCCTGCATGATAATGCTAGTCAACATGTTGCGGCACCGGTCAAAACCTATTTGGAAACACTCAATTGAGAAGTTTTACCCCACCCGCTGTATTCACCAGACATTGCTCCTTCTGATTACCACTTGTTTTGATCGATGACGCATGGCCTGTCTGAGCAGCACTTCACATCATATGAAGATACCAAAAATTGAGTCGATTCGTGGATAGCCTCAAAAGATGATGATGATGACTGACGCGGTATTCGTATGCTGACAGAAAGATGGGGAAAAGTAGTGGCAAGCGATGGGTACTACTTCGAATAAAACATGAGGTTCCGTTCTTTCACAATAAATGCCCATTTTTTTTATAAAAAACGGCGGAAACTTATTTGTACACCTAATAAATTGGTACACAAATTTTACAATAAATTTTTGTTTCGCTATCTTTGGTTTTTTTGTAACACTTGTGCTGGGTTCTTCATCATCTGTACGTGAAGACGGATCTTTTCCACGTAAAAATTTATCCATATTTAAAGGGGTATAAAACTAAATGTGTATCACACGAAGAACGCTAACCACACAATTCAGCAACACAATTAATAGTAATTATCGTTAATGGTAGAAACTTGTTTATTTAACTTTGTGTTGTTAAAATAGTGACAGCTCTGCACACGACAGTAATGACGGACGAGTGAACGTGATGTAACGCGTGCAAATGCAGTATAACGCATGCGCATGAGTCTTCAGCGACGCGCATAAGGGTCATTTTTGTTTGTCTATGACTAATTTGGTGCGGCCATGGTGTGTACAAAGCACACAACACAGTTTTTAACAGTTGGCACCAGGCGCTGGGGGACCATTGAAACATTATTTAGTTATAATAATTATTCTATAGTACATTTTGAAAAATAGACAATATTATGAAAAATAATTTGTCATTGTGTATTAAATACATAATGAAAAATTGTAAAATGTCAAATACATTGAATTTGACCGCGGCACACCTGTATCCGGCTCACGGCACACCAGTGTGCCACGGTACACCGGTTGCGGAGCACTGCAGTAGAGCACCGATTTTCTGAGATCATCGGAGGACACTCGATCCTAGATAATTGAAAAACATAGTTAATCTAAATTAAGTTTTTATTGAGTTACAAATTTTGATAGTTAGAATTTTGTTACGCAAGATAAGTACACGAACAAGCGTTCTCAATGTTTACCAGTTACAAACGCTAAACGCCGGTATCATACATTGGGAAGCCATGGATCCACATATCCACAGATCGTGACAGTGTGGACGCGGGGAAACACCGCCGACTTACTAGCGTTAGTCAATTAGTATAATTTAAACCATAGATTTTATAATAGTTAAGGCCCTTGCTTTGTTTTTCAAAATGTGGCCGTTCATTAAAAATTTGAAATAATTTTTTATGGGATTACTAAAAAAAAATTACTACAAGATTTACGAAATATGTTAACCCTTCCTGTCTGTCCTGTGATGTGTAACTAATACACATTGCTTCTAAAAACTTTAATATCTCTATAAATATAATAAATACTGGGTTCAGATTTTAGGTATTCTTGCGTAATACATTTACGCATTGAATGAAAAAAATAATATTAGTAATAATTAGCACTTATCGGCCACATCAGAGATATTTCTGAAAATCGGGAATAAATTCACCAATACAATCAAACGTGGGCCAGTGTGTGACGTAGGTATATTAATTAAAAAAAAATACTATGGGTGAGGAAGCGACCCTATTCACGTCTCACTCTACTTCAATATATGGGAACGCAAGAAATAGAATCTCAGTTAGCTCGCTTCTCTCGCTCAGTAGCCTGCGGGCTTTCGTTCGAGGTGGTCGCTTAACCGTTTTGTGAACGTCGTCCAATGTTTTTTTTCAATTTTTCAGCAATTAAATTTTAATTATTATCACTTTCGACTTCAAATTTAGTTAATTTAAGCGATGGGCTACGAATATTCTTATTTTTCCAATTTTAAATCGCTCATTTTTACGTGTGTATTGATGTGTATTGAATACACAGTACCGGAATGGGCAAATTTTTTTAGCACAGGAAGGGAAAGATTAAAGAAGTCTGAATTCCAAATAGGTATCCTTTTTAGAATAAGTAATAACTATTACTGATAACTATATCAAATAACAGGACTATACTTCAGAAAGTTTAGGATGAACCGTGCGATGTTTAAAACGTCATGTCACAAAGGGATGGGATAAAATCGTTTTTTTTTTGCAAATCGAGTAGTTTTTTTATAAATCGAAAAATTATTTTTCTCTAAACTGACGTTTTAATTCCTAATTTTCATTATACTGACTTTCTAATGTATTGTATGATTTTTATGTATCTTTAACCCTGAGAGCGCTACGAGAAAAAAATATAATTGTCTTTCTAGTGCTGAGATATTTACGATTCGGACGTTCGTGATAAATATTTATTTTAAACAACAAAAAAACAAAAAACAAATATTTTTACAGCATACATATATTTTAGAATATGTACCCTTGTATTCTAAATGAATGATATTCATTTAGAATACAAGGGTAGAACAAATTTCTTCCACTGCTATAGCAGTGCGCCGATCTCTCAGGGTTAAATAGGCCAAGATCCACTATGAATTAATACTAATTATGAACATTTAATTAAAATCCATTTTCGAAAATCCAATTATTGAATACCCCATCCCTAGACTTTTGACAAACGTCACCAAATATTATTCGATTTTAACAAACTGCCACATTTTTGCTAATTTGTGACAAGATGTATTAATTTGTCATTATTGTTAGTTTTATGTAATGTATTTACCTGAATAACTTGCTATTTATTAGAATCGAGGCTTATATTAAAGTTGATAAAATAATTAAAATTACTGAACATCGTTACAAGGTTGTATTGGGGCAAATTTGTGAGCTGTCACAGGACTCATCCTAGATTTTCCGAACTATAGATGAAATGAAGGATACATACGGGGAAAACAATTATTTGTGGAACGATCGATTGAGATTTAATTACCTTTCTTTTTTTTTTACAGATGGACCTGGTAACCTTCATTACTAAAGGCCAATGCGAGTGTTTGAATGAGTCTGACGAGCACCCGTTGAATAACGCCCTCTCAGCTCAAGGTGGCTACTTAGCGAGTGACTGCGACGAGCAGTTAATCATCTCTATAACATTCAATCAGGTATACCTTTTGACTACCTGTATTTGATTCTGACGTGGTCCCTTGTTTATGTTTGTACGTGTAATATAAATATGTCACTGGTTTTTATTTGGTTGCACACTTGATTATGATATATAGGTCATTGACTTACGACTGTTCGGCTTTACGACTACAATCGCTTGCCCGCCTGCGCTAAGCATGGCGCTAGCAGTCCATGTATATTGTATTATTATGCGCATGTGCGCATCACGGTCAGTATTAGCTGCGGCTTCGTGCAATAAGGACGTGTTGTCTTGTTATAAGCGTTTTTTAAGCCCTTCCAAGATGTCTTGAAACTTGAAATGAAACTTCTTGCACATTGTGAAGAAATGGACCCAAACATCGAACGATTTGCAAGGATTGAATGGATGGCGCACGACGTGTTTTGCCCATATCGTGAAATATAGGAGGAGAAGAAGAAACAAACAATCCAGACAAAGGTCACCATGTTTATGTAAAAAAATAAACAAGCGGCAAATAAAAAATGGATATGTATAACAAACACCTGTATTTTGTATTTCATATGTTTTATTAATATAATATTAGGTGTACAAATAAGTTTCCGCCGTTTTTTATAAAAAAATGGGCATTTATTGTGAAAGAACGGAACCTCATGTTTTATTTCGAAGTAGTACCCATCGCTTGCCACTACTTTTCCCCATCTTTCTGTCAGCATACGAATACCGCGTCAGTCATCATCATCATCTTTTGAGGCTATCCACGAATCGACTCAATTTTTGGTATCTTCATATGATGTGAAGTGCTGCTCAGACAGGCCATGCGTCATCGATCAAAACAAGTGGTAATCAGAAGGAGCAATGTCTGGTGAATACAGCGGGTGGGGTAAAATTTCTCAATTGAGTGTTTCCAAATAGGTTTTGACCGGTGCCGCAACATGTGGACTAGCATTATCATGCAGGAGAATAATTTTGTCGTGTCTGGCGTAGTAGCGGGCGCGCTTTTCCTCGAGTGCTCGACTCAATCTCATCAATTATGTTCGGTAGACAGCCCCAGCAATGGTTTCATTCGGTTTGAGCAACTCATAATACACGACACCAAGCTGATCCCACCAAATACACAACAAGAGTTTTTTTCCATGAATATTTGGCTTAGCCGTAGATGTTGAAGCATGACCAGGGGATCCCCATGATTTCTTCCTTTTTGGATTATCATAATGGATGCATTTTTCATCACCAGTGACTATATGGTGCAGAAAACCCTTTCGTTTATGCCTGGCAAGCAGCATTTCACATGTGGAAAATTGGCATTCAAAGTTTCTCCGTGTCAGTTCATATGAATCCCAATTTCTTTGTTTTTGAATCATTCCCAATGATTTCAACCCATGTGAAATTGCTTGTTGAGTCACTCCTAATGTAAGTGCAATTTCTTCTTGCGTTTGGCACGAATCTTGATCTAATAATACTTCCAATTCCGCGTCTTCGTACACTTTCGGCCTTCCGCTACGTTCTTTGTCTTCGATGTCAAATTCACCGTTCTTAAACTTTTGAAACCACTCACGACAACTTCTCTCACTTAAGGCAGCCTCACCATATGCTTCTACAAGCAATCGATGCGCCTCAGCTGCAGATTTCTTCAAATTGAAGAAGTAAATCAAAAGTTCCCGCAAATGACGCTTATTCGGCTCAAAACTTGACATTTTCGAACACAAAAAAATATGTTATACTGATAAAAATTCACTAATATTTCAAGGTCATGTTGTTGACAGATGTCCAACCTTACGATAATGACATTTTACATCTGACAATTTTAACCATAACTTACTGGTGGCGCCAACTTTTGTCAAACGGCGGTGACTTATTTGTACACCCAATATTTTACCAATTTTACTGAAGCATAATTTTTTACTTCATCCTAACAAATATAAAAATAAAAACAAAGCAATACGTAAAGATATTGGAATATCAGCTGCATACTGGTATATGATATTATAACAAATCGATCAATAAGTCCCTGGACTAACCAACAGATGACGCCTCTAATAACAAATCCATAACATTCTCAGTTAGTATCAACCTTTAGAAGTTACGTGTCAAACTTTCATGACATTCCGACATTGTGTCATTGAGTTACAGTGGTTTTAGTGACACTACTTTTGCTATTGTCAAAACAATGGAAAAAACCGTATTTCGTGTGTTGATAAAACATTGCTTTTTAATGGGAAAAAATACTGTTCAAACTCAGCGATGGCTTGAAAAGTGTTATCCGAGCTCTGCTACGTCGAAACCAACTATTTGTCGGTGGTATGATAATTTCGAACGCAGTCGTACAGACACAAATGATGCTGAACGCTCTGATCGTCCAAATGAGGCTGTTACACCAGAAAACATAAAAAAACTCTCAAAATCGTGATGGAAAATCGCAAAGTAAAGTTGCGTGAGATAGCTGACATCCTGAAGATATCATTTGGTAGTGTTAAAACTATTTTGCATGAACATTTGGTCATGAAAAAGCTTTTTTCGAAATAGGTGCCGCGTTTGCTCACAATAGAATAGAAACAACAACATATCGATGATTCAGAGCACTGTTTATGCGAAATAAACAGGAGTTTTTGCATCGGTATGTGACAATGGATGAAACTTGGTTCCACGACTATACTCCGGATTCAAATCGGCAGTCAGCTGAGTGAAGAGCAGCCGGTTAAAGTCGTCCGAAGCGACCAAAAACTCAACAGTCAGCCGGGAAGGTTATGGCCTCCGTATTTTGGGATGCGCATGGTATTGAAGCGTTGGAATGAATGTATCGCTCTTGATGAATAAAGAAGAATTTTGGCAAACAAATGTTGTTTTAGTAGTTAGTACCGGGACTTATTGATCGATGTGTTATAATATCATCACGAACTATAATTTACATATATGTACGGAAATTATTGCATAAGCCGACTTACGACCAGATCAACTTACGACCTGTTTATCGAAACCTAGTGCGGCCGTAAGTCGATGACTACCTGTAATCTGCAATTGAAATTTTTTGACAAATAAATTTTCTCAATTGTGAAATTATTAAATGTAGAATAAAAAAAACCTTTAAAATACGTAATAGTTTATATGAAAAAAAAAAACTAAAAGTCCGTCCATACTTACGATAATAATCTTGAGCTATTTCAATATTGAATTTATGGATATAGGAGGAATCCTGGGAATGAAACCGCTCGCCAGTGTGTAACACACCTCGTCACGTCGCCAATGCTGGCTAGTACGTGGATCTGTGATTTGCATGTGAAAAGTTTTATGTGAAAGAAATGATGAAATACGCAGTTTTTTTTAAATTAGCAGAAGAATTTATAATGAAAAGTCAGTCAATTTCGGGACCTAGAAAATTATTATTGTTGTAATGTTTGTCTAAGATTTATTTTCAACCTACGAAAGTACGATCATATAACTTCATACCCGAAGGCATTGAACTGGTTAAATGTTAGAAATTCACATACTGTCTCTATTGTATAATATCCTTAACTGGCCCCCTCTTAGCTCGCCGAAAATTTTCAGCATCTTTCCAATCATGGATTAGCGCTACGCTCAAACAGAGATTGTTTATTGGCCTTTCCAGTTCACCGCTCCTCTTTTTCTACGTCGTCCTTTACTGTCCATGCAGTGAGACTCTGGAATCAGTTACAATCCAATATAAGACTCGCTCCGTCCTTGGCATGCTTTAAGAAGCGACTGAAAAAATTCTTAATTTCTGGTCAGTAAAATAACGTGTTTCATTCCCGATTTTTCTTTTCCTTTCCTCTCCACCATCCCTTCCTTTCCTTTTGATTGATGATATCTCACTTTATATGAAAAAGAAAGTTTCGTTTGATTGTCCGTCTTTGTGGGGTTCGTGGGCATATGCTCATGTACATGTTTATAGATTTCGTGGGGATGGATAGTCATTTGAATGATTTATGCAACCATGTAATTTGCTTCATTTACTTTTGTCTGGTTGTTTGGAAGAGATTGCCGCCTGGCAATAAGCCCGCCAGATTGTATTTGCAATAAAAGCGTTAAATAATTAAAAACTTTTTCTGAAATATTAAATCACTTCTAACTCTTTTTACTAACTATCCAGGCTGTAAAAATCCACTCGTTGAAGATCAAAGCATCGGCAACAGAAGGCCCCAAGACTCTGAAGCTCTTCATCAACCAGCCCCGGACATTGGACTTCGACATGGCCATGTCCAACCAAGCCGTGCAGGAAGTTACGTAAGTATTCTATCCATTAATTTATTTCATATGAAAGGTATCGTTATACCCGTGAAAAGTAATTAGACAGTGCGGATTTCGAACTAGCGACATTTTATACAGAAGTCAAGCTTATTTCCGTGTTGCAATGCACTTCATGTGGCTATATACATTTAGATGTTAATGCCAAAGTGATTAATATACCTGGGATTGTTCATTTAATTGTCTTCACTAACTCAATTATTATATTTGATTTGGTTCAAATCAATAATTTGTTGTTGGTAGCGTTCAGTATTAGCGGTTTCGCCAGGTTTTAGCAGCTCATAATAGATAACACCCTTCTGATCCCACCAAACACAGAGCATTGTCTTCCGTCCATAGCGATTTGGCCTTGCAGTCGATGTCGCTGGTTTGCTTGGAGTTACCCATGATCTTTTACGCTAAGGATTCTCGAAATATATCTATTTTTCATCGCCAGTCACAATTTGATGTAGAAATTATTTTCTTTTCTACCTGGCGAGCAGCATTTCGCAAGTGGTTTTCCTGCTGTCTTTCATTCAGTTCATGTGGAACTCAATATCGCACCTTCTGGATCGTTCCCATGGCTTTCAAACGTACGGAGACGGCTTCTCGTGTCACATTTAATTGATCCACGAGTTGTTGCATTTGAGCGTCATCCTCATCCAAAAATGCTTGCAATTCTGCGTCTTCAAACTTTCTCGGTGGTCTTCCACGTTCTACGTTTCTCACGTCAAAATCGCCACTTTTGAATTTTTTAAACCACTCAAAGCATGGTGATTTACCAAGAGCACGCTCACCGTAAGCTTCGACAAGCATTCGATGCGATTCTGCGGCAGTTTTCTTCGTGCTGTCCGCAAATTGTAGTTTTCAGGCACAAAAACAGACATGTTCAACGCTATGAAAACATGTGTCGTTGTATTAAACTTGTATTGTTATGAGTTAAAAGTCTTTGACAAATGTAAACACAAGAAAAAGTCATAAACACAAGAAAAAGTCACAAATGTAAACACAAGAAAAAGACAAATTTAATTCATCCCTTTTTGAAATTTTTCACCAACACAGATATGTACATAAACTGACAACACGTCCTAATATAAACACAAGTTATGAACACACGTCCTAACTCGAGACTGAACCTGTGATGCCGGAAACGGGCGTGACTAATGTCGGAGTGGAGTGGATGGCCTAATGACTAATGGTACAGAGGAAGGGAGAGTCATTACAAAGAAGTACGCACGTTTTTGCATACCGATAAAAATCTTTTAAATACAGTACAAAATAGCAAATCGTACGAAAGTTGAGGACCGTCTGTACATTGGTATTATTTTGTTTTTATGCAGTGGTTCTTTTTTTTCCAAGTAAATGTTAAAAGGGACGCCCGGTGTTGTGCGGTGCAGGCTGCCCGTCTTGAGGTGATCCTGTATCGTATTAATAACTCTACACTGTCCAATTTTTATAACAATTTTAAAGTGTGTTCTTGTATACTTATGAATTGTTTAAATTGCTTTATTATAAGTGTATATTTTTATTTAGTTTCAATATAATTGTTTTTTTTTTTTAATATTTGTCTTTTATAATGAAAGAAATACTTTCTACTTAAATTTTTAAATATTGTTTTAAGGTGCATTGTACCGTTGATGCATAAATTAATAAGTAAATATTTTGTTTTATTTTATACATATTTGTATCTTTTTATAACTTACACACTTTCTTTACTCTTCTTTCTTTCAGTCTCACTGCAAAGGAGTTGGAAGGGAATCCGATTCCTTTACGCTTTGTTAAGTTCCAAAATGTTCAGAACCTTCAAGTGTTTGTCAAAGACAATCAGAGTGGCTCGGAAGTGACGCAGATCCAGCACATCGCCTTCTACGGCTCTCCCATCTGCACCACAAACATGGGGGAGTTCAAGAGAGTTGCGGGCAAGAAAGGAGAGAGCCATTGATGAAATTCCATTCCTTTCCCAAATCATCACCTCAAAATTTGTCCTGATCGAAGAACTCTGCATTTTGATAGTTTTTCATGGTTCCGAACTAAAGAAAAAAAAACTTGTGTTTAGAGGAATTTTTCAACCTATATAGACGTGTGTGTATATAAAACCTTATTTTTGTACGAAGAAAAAAAGTCTTAACATTTGCAAAATGTATTTAGTTATCGAATTTTTTTGTCTATGAAAAATTTCGTCTTTGCATTTGTTTGGGAACTGAAATTTTTCATCAGTGTGTTTTAACTAAATTTTGTTATCAAAGGTCTGGAACCCAAGAATTAAAAATTACCGTGTATTTTTTTTTATCTTATACGTACAAGATTTAAAAAATAATAGTATTCTATTATGTCGATAGTCTTTTTTTGTTGTTAAAAATAATTTATTACAGTAGAACCTTGGTTATGTGAACCTAGAATATCTGGATTTTCGATTATCCACATTTGATAGTTATCTGGACAATGAGGAAATAATTAAGACTGTATCGGACTTACCCTTAGATAAACAAGACCGTGAAGTCAGTGAAAATATTGTTCTTACATATTTTGAAACTTTTCAATGCCTAGAGGCTATCTTTGAGTGGTTTGGTTTGAAGAATGTGACTCGGAAGCACTTATATGTCTCAAAAGTCTACGTGATTTGGCTGGTATAAAAAGGACAGCTATCTTGTAACACATTCACTGCGAATAAAATTAAATTTAACAAAGACACAAACACACGTATTATCAACAGAACACGTCTGGCGTGTTGTCTACACTGGGCTTTTTTTTATATCCATATACGGGAGGCATTTCCACAATATTAAACATGTTAAGTAAAAGTCACTTATTGAATTTCAAACAAATAAAAATCTGTTGGTATATATTAAATTTAAATTTATTATTTGAAGATGTATAATATTAGTTTCATAAAAATTATACATGGTTTCTAGATAATATTGGGTTGATGCAAAAGTTATGACCGTTTTTTACATATACAATTAAACATTTTTTTTTAGATTTGTATTATTTATTTAATCAATTATATAATTTCCATCAGTTCTTATAACCTTCTCCCATCTTTCTATCAACTTATTAATACCATTAGTGTAAAATTCCGTGGATTTTGATGCGAAAAATGTGGTAAGGGATGTTTTTACCTGCTCTAATGTATCAAATTTTTTATCATTTAAAAAATTTTGCAGTGATCGGAATAAATGAAAATCGGAAAGGGCAAGATCTGGAGAATACGGTGGATCCTTGATAACATCCCAATTCAACTCATTTAGCTTGTGTTGGGTCATCATAGCCACATGTGGTCGCGCGTTGTGATGAAACACTACTCCTTTTCTGTTTACCAATTCTGATCTATCCTTTTGAAGGGCGATGTTCAATTTGGATAATTGCTGACAATATCGTTCTGCTGTAATTGTCTGATTGCGTTCCAAGAGTTCAAAATACACAATAGTGAAAAATTAGTGAAAAACAATTAGTGAAAAATCCCCAGATCGGAATTTTGTAAACCATCTTCGTACCTGTCGAACTTTGATGACATCTGCTCCATACACTTCGCAAATGTTTTGGATTGCCACACTCGCGGTATTGTCTTTACGGAATTCATAAAGTAAACAATGACGTAAATGCACTTTATCGACCGACATTTTGAAAAAATACAAGGGCTCTTCACTCTGGCCAGGCCAAAACTGAATAGAAAGTAGAGGGAAAGCATCCTTTATACAATGGAATCATTTGAAAGAAGATACTATTCATCATTTCTTAGCTGGGAATTTTTTTACCTGGGATCATAAAAAACGGTCATTACTTTTGCATCAACCTAATATTACGTAATAAACATTTTTTTCTTCACTGTTCGGATTATTTGCTATCTGGACTACCTTCACCGCCGTTAAGTTTGGATAATCGGGGTTCTACTGCACTTGAAAAAAAAAGTTCAATTTTTACTCAAATATTCATTGTTGGATATAAAAATGTTTTTTTTTTTTATAAAAATATATCAAATTTTTTTCCATGCGTCTTCAGTACTACGTAAAGAAAATTTTAATAATATACCTTTACTCCGGAAGCATACGCCATCATGTACCATAGCCATCAACTCTAAGGGGTCTGAACCACATTGGTTCCACCCTAAAAGTGAGGGATAAAAAGTAAAAAAAATAAAAAAAAATCAAAAACTACCCATTTCTTTTTTTTTAGACAATCTTACACTAGCGACGCATATTAGCTGTCAAATGGAGGTTACGACGAAATCATTTGTGTTGTTAACCCTTATCTTGGCAAAGTTCAATTTATCAAAATATTAACGTTTTTCTTTGGTGATTCCTTGTTATATGGTAAGTTATGAAGGAAAATTGAGAGAAAAAAAATCACAACTTTTCCTTATAGTTTTTTTTTTATATGTAACACCCACGTTACATTGCCAAAATATCAATTTTTTTATAAAACACAAAAAGGGCTGTGGCGGTCGCACACTCGGATACTGTGGGTGTTCATACATACGGTCAATGACCGATGAAATCTAAATAAACAAGTCCCAAGTTCACACGCCGGCCATTCAAGTCCAAAGTTCACCCGCCGGCCATTCAACCCATAGCCGAGCGTACCGCACTCCATACTAGAGAGAGAAAGCACCACGGCTGTCTCGCCAGTTCCGTATTTGAATGATACCTACATACAACAATTAATAGTTTTGCATTCGCAGAAACGAGACGTAGGCATATCGCGAGCGCACTCTCGCGCACATTCTAAAAAGATATAAATACCTACGTTACTAATAAAATTGGACTCTCTTTCCGCATTGCGATCTAACGTGTTTTATTATTTATCAACAAATCATTCTCATCATCTCTTCCCTTAACCTGTTCCCCGCGGGGAGCACAAACGCCTGTGATCTGACGACAATCCAAGTTTCAAATCACAAATACTTAAAAAAAATGACACAAAACCGGAATAAAAATTGAACTAAAATTTAAAATAATCTTTATTCTAGCGACATCTCTGAAAAACCTTGTCAAATAATATATTAGTTTATGAGATATTGTTGAATAAACAGAGCGCCGAATTTTTTTGGTTTCTCAATATTTCCAGCATTAACGACCTGTCTCGCGGATCGAGTCCTGCGATGAGTCTCTCTTATGTAAATAAACATTACTAAGTCTCTCTTACGTAAATAAACATTACTAGTGCTATATGCATTTGATTGGGTGAGTGTCATGAAGCATTGATTTGATCGTAGCATTCCTTTGTTTATTTTACGTAATGTTAAGTTTATCTCCTTTATTTAATGAGTCTCCTTAAGAGTAATGACTATTATTTATTATCAGAAAATTACTTAAGTGTCATGTTTACTTGGTGTTGTAATCAAATATCAGTGGTTCTAAACAAAATATTTATTTAAACTTAGAAATTAAAAAACGCTGAAATTGTGCCGCGCACAGGATTCGTGGAATTTGATTTTTAACGCGGTGAACAGGTTAAGGACCGATCTCCTAAAGGGCTATAAAATGATTCTATAAATAAAACAAGAACAACATTTACATAGCTGAATTATCAACACATAAAATGGTTTGAATAATTTTTCTCTACGTGTAGTGATTAATAAGATATTTAGATTATTTACCACAATTTTCAAAACGCACCCACTCTGTCCATACATGTTGACCCGATGTCGTTTGAAAGGTTGTAGCGTTGTCGATATTTATCACTAGATGATACCACTGCACACAATAGTGCATGTATAGTATTTGAATGTGTTGCCATATCTGAAATTACGTTAGTTTCTGGATTTAAAAAAAAAATCCTAAATTAGTGTAACACCTGTGTTACAATGCCATGATAAGGGTTAAATAATATAGATTTCGTTAATAGCAGTTTCAATAAAAAAAAATTTAATGAAATTTCAACATTGAATTGTTGCTCCTGAAAAATTGACTTTTGGTGACTGTTGGTTCTTCCCCTGCATCCTTCAATCAAGTGAACTGTAACAAAATAATAGACTTGGCTCATTTAAAAGTTGTGATTAGAGCGGGAAGGTGAAGGCAGACTAATATTGAAGGTGAAGGGAAACAACTGCGCTGAATCGTGAGGTGTTGGGGCCTTCTTTCTTGGATCCCCTAAATAATTTTTCTATAAGACACCAATGCCCTTTGCCATTTTGCTAATTTTATAGAAGAACATAAATAGTTTTTTTTTTATTTCGTAAAAGACATTATAAACAATTTTTCTATTTATTTATTTTTTCAAAATGGTGTACAAATATTGTAATACTACGGATAATTTAAAATTACTTAAAAAAGGTTCCAGTTTAAACTTAAAGGCTTGTTCAAACACATTTCTGGTAGGTTGAAATAGATTGGCGCATGACGGCAATAAATAAATTCATCAGGTTGTACTGTATACAATGAAAGTTGAATACAATACAATAATTAAAAATATATCTACATCACGTTTAACCCTTCCCTTACTGTGTTAAAATTGAAACGCGTGCTCCGGTGTTGGGTAGTGAGTACGCGATAAAAAATTAGCGATTTTAAATCGGAAAAATAAGAACATTCATAGATAATCCCCTTAATTAATTATAATTGAAGTTAAAAATTATAATAATTGAGATTTATTTGCTGAAAACATTAAAAAACCATCTGACAACGCTCACGGAACGGGCGTACGTCTAACCTATTTGCAAGCCTAGAAGCTACTAGTGGCGCGGCAACGTCAGTCGCATACCCCGGCGCTTACGCCTTTGCTTGCGACGTTGAGACAGTTCAGCTCCTCGCAATTCAGTCTAGTATGCAAGAGTGAGATGCGAATATAGTGTCGCGCTTCCCGCATACTATTCACCTATCGTCAAGACGAGGCACTCGCAGCGTTTAAATGCGAATTTGTTTTCGATCTTTACAAAACACCTCGATGTAGTCGATAAATTCTGATTATTATTAATATTATTTTTTAAATCAATGCGTAAATATATTATGGAGGAATACCTAAAATCTTAACCTTGTATTTATAATATTTATAGAGATATTGATGGTTATTAGAAGCAACGTGTAGAAGATACCCAACACAGGGAAGGAAAGGTGAAATAGTGATTTTTCGATAAACATTTACATGGTGACTTATGCCTTCAGGGAAGAGATATTTACTTTTTTTTTTCTGCCGAGTTCTGACAGTGTAAAAATATTGTTAACTACAGGTTTCATTCAACAAAATTTTGTTATAATCTTTTTAAAATGTATTTATAAATATATTATTTATAATTAAGACGTTAACACTGTAAAAGTTTCAAGACAATATAATTTATTTAGTATTACTGTTTTATCCACTTAACATAATGGTATAACCCTACAGGTATCCAGGTTTTCCACTTAACATGGTGGTACAACCCTACAGGTATCAAGGTTTTCCACTTAACATGGTGGTACAACCCTACAGGTATCAAGGTTTTCCACTTAACATGGTGGTACAACCCTACAGGTATCAAAGTTTTCCACTTAACATAACGGTATAAACCTACAGGTATCAAGGTTTTCCACTTAACATGGTGGTACAACCCTACAGGTATCAAGGTTTTCCACTTAACATGGTGGTACAACCCTACAGGTATCAAGGTTTTCCACTTAACATGGTGGTACAACCCTACAGGTATCAAGGTTTTCCACTTAACATGGTGGTACAACCCTACAGGTATCAAAGTTTTCCACTTAACATAACGGTATAAACCTACAGGTATCAAGGTTTTCCACTTAACATGGTGGTACAACCCTACAGGTATCAAGGTTTTCCACTTAACATGGTGGTACAACCCTACAGGTATCAAGGTTTTCCACTTAACATGGTGGTACAACCCTACAGGTATCAAGGTTTTCCACTTAACATAACGGTATAAACCAACAGGTATCAAGGTTTTCCACTTAACATGGTGGTACAACCCTACAGGTATCAAGGTTTTCCACTTAACATGGTGGTACAACCCTACAGGTATCAAGGTTTTCCACTTAACATGGTGGTACAACCCTACAGGTATCAAAGTTTTCCACTTAACATAACGGTATAAACCTACAGGTATCAAGGTTTTCCCCTTAACATGGTGGTAAAACCCTACAGGTATCAAGGTGTTCCACTTAACATGGTGGTACAACCCTACAGGTATCAAGGTTTTCCACTTAACATAACGGTACAACCCTACAGGTATCAAGGTTTTCCACTAACATAACGGTACAACCCTACAGGTATCAGGGTTTTCACCTCATAATCAACATAATGTTTACACTAATTTCAATCTCCGGAAACTTTTATTTAACGGGAAAGACAGAAATGGAGTACTTATACTTGAGAAAATGTAGGATGGTCCCTGTGACGTTTGAAATGTCATGTCTCAAAGGGGTGGGGTAAAATCGTTTTTTTTTACAAATCGATTATTTTTTTAATAAATCGTAAAATCGTTTTTCTCTAAACTGATGTTTTAATTCCTAATTTTCATTATACTGACTTTCTTATGTATTGTATGATTTGTATCTATCTTTAAATAGGCCAAGATCCACTATGGATTAATACTAATTACGAACATTTAATTTTAGGTATAAAAAAATTGAAAATCCAATTATCGAATACCCCATCCCTAGCCAATGCAGACTAACGTAGTGACTTGACACATGTCCCCAAATATTATTTGATTTTAACAAACTGTCACATTTTTGCTAATTTGTAACAAGATGTAATAATTTGTCATTATTGTTGGTTTTATGTAATGTATTTACCTAAATAACTTGCTATTTATTAGAATCGAGGCTTATATTAAAGTTGATAAAATAATTAAAATTACTGAATGTCGTTAAAAGGTTGTATTGGGGCAAATTTGTGAACTGTCACAGGGGCCATGCTACATTTTATCAAATATAGCACAGTAGTGGTGTGTATAAACTTCTATGTGCTGGCCTGTGATAATTTATATATAGAAAAGACAGAAAGATCCTTTGAAAAAAGACTGTGAACACAAATCTGCCTAAATTAATCCCTTAATTTACTCTGAAATGGCTAATCTTTGTCACTGAGAAAATCACACATTTTCTATTGATGATACCAAATTCTTGCATATCAATAATAACGGAAATAAAGACAGGTAAGAGACCCTGGAAATATCCAAGTCAGTGCATCGGGATAGACATCTGTCAAATACATACATTCCCAAGATCTCGCCACTGCTTACTGAAGTTCTTAATCCTACATTTTACTATAGGTGCGCGCGCATGTATGTCAATACTAGTTCGAATATAATTTAATCTTATTTGTGTTCTCCTGATGATAAGGTGAAAACCTTGAAATTGGTAGGGTTATATAGTTTATTTTAAGTGAAACATTGTTTTATTTAACAAATTACAATGTATTGTATTAAGTCTAGTGGTAAAATGGTGATTAATTAATACTAAATTTATCTACAAAAATTTAAATAAAACATGATTAGTTAACGGAATATCAGGACATTTGAATATTTTTTAAGTCGATAACTAGTGATGTACCGGCAACTTGGAAATTACCCGGCCAATATTTCCAGGCAAATATTTCTGGGATCCGGAATTTGGTCGTGTGAAAACTAAAAAGAAAAGTCAATGAAAATAAATTACGTAAAATTTATTTAAATTAAAAAAAAATGCATTACAATTTTTTTTATTTAATAATTAATATTTTCTCTGTGTTTCGCGGATGTACAGTACCCGGCGCTAAGTAATACACATCGGGCTTAAGAAAGAGACTGTCAGCGATAATCGGCTAACTTCGGCTTTGTAGAGCGTCGTCTCTGTCGCACGATGCGACTGACAAATCGCGACGGAACACGGTATGAATGACAGAGACGACGCTCTACAAAGCCGAAGTTAGCCGATTATGGCCGACAGTCTCTTTCTTAACCTCTAAGCGAGTGAGATTTTGTAAGTAAAATAAATAACGTAATTGCGGCAGCCATATACAAAATAATTGAATAGATAAAAACATTTGAGCCGTGTACGTTTTATGGATAAATTCATGTATTAATTCATGTATTCGAGAATAAAAACATTGGACATACCGTTGTAGCGTTTGTCCTAGTAGGACGTGCTGATGATGTTGATGTTGACATCTCTGTATTCGCTTTAGTCGAATTCTGTGTTCCTTTTCGTTCGGGGTCATCAATTTAGCGGGATGCTTAATTTGATACGTCGTGATGATTTTGATTTGTTTGTATTTAAAATAAAATACGTCGATTCAGGAATGCGATAAAAGTGAGAGTGAATAGTCAGTAAATAACACACAGAAATGAATGGTCAAGCGAATAATAACAAGTGCTCTTTATTCAACGATAAGTAGGTATATATAGAATTTCAGAACGGGACGCGTGAATGCGTCCGAGGTATATCTCGATCTCACTTCTGCGCGTGTTGAGGTGGTCGGAAGCGCTGCGGATACTACAGTGGGTAGGATATTTATTGTCGAAACGCGAGACGGCGTGATATGTTCTCTTTCTACCTTGGAATGCGATGTAAATATTATTTGCGTGTAAACAGTGTTGACGTTTCTGGTATGTGACAATTGTAGATATCCAGAGGTTGATTCATCGGTCGTTGACCCTGCATGTTAACAATATTTAGGGACGTGGGTACCCTACACCGTGCATGTCCATACTCTCTTGAGGTAAAAATTCGCTCGCCGTACGGCCATACTCGTTTAGAGGTTAATCCCGATGTGTATTACTTACCGCCGGGTACTGTAGTTTATTTCTTCTCTCTCCGTAGATAAAACCCGCCTCGCTGCATATAACATTCTTTGGCTGGGTGTGCTGCTAGGAGAGGTAGTGATAAGTTTTGTCTAGACAATTTTGATAGTTTTGGATAAATATCTGCATTTTTTGACCACCTCCCGGTAACCGGGAAAGTTTTTTTTTGGTTTCCTGATACTCAATACCCGGTATTTTTAGTACCCGGTACAGTACATCACTATCGATAACTAAATACAATAGCTAAGCTACTAAATACTGCTATTAACTTGTGTACCTGTTAAAAGTAAAAGTTCCATATACTATATTTTTTGCTCATATTCGATTTAACAATAATGACATTATTTGCTTTAACTTTTTGATTATTGTAATTTGTTATAGAAAAAATAAGATTTCAGTTCATATACAGACACAACTAGAAATTAGAAATCGACAGTGTTGAGAAATGTGCAAATTTTTTCTTAAAAGTAGTGCCAATTGCCATTTTTTACCCAACTGCTTCAGCAGCATTCTGCTTTAAATGAAAAATGCTACTTTGTAAAAGTTAACTATACTCTACGCCAGTGTTCCCCAACCGGTGGTCCGTGGCCCGGTGCCGGGCCGCAGAGACTTTCCGCCGGGCCGCAAACAGTATGTCAAATTTCAAGAAATTCGCCATGCAAAAATATTAAATAAAGGATTTTTTCGCTTTCACGTTGACTTGTATTTTTATTAATTGTTAAATAAATATAATTGGTATGATAATGCGACACGATGGTCGCTGGTTTTCTCAGAATGGACAGTCATAAATCTTCTCAGATACACTTAGGGAGAACGGAAATATTTGCTCTTGGATAGTGAACTCGGATGCAAAACCCTACCTAAATATGTTTCCAAGAATTTCATAATATGTAATTGTTTTCATTTTGGAATGGACCGGTGAGAGTAACAGTACATACAAGTAAAATAATGTCAGATACAGCACTGCAACCAAGAATATCCAATATATTAGCAAAGATGCAACAGCAGGTTTCGCATTAGTTTGTTGAAAAAACCCCATTGTTTTTGTTAAATTTTAATTGTATCAGACAATGTTACAATTAGAATTGTTTAACTGTTATATGTATATTTGTTAATTATAGTTACATACTTGTATGTCCATCTGTCACAATATAAGATTTAAAAAATATTAAATAAATAAACCATTTTTATTTCAGTATTAATGGTCCGCGAAAAAATTTTCCTTTTTTTTACCAGTCCCCAGGTCTAAAAACGTTGGGGAACACTGCTCTACGCCATTATTTCTCAATGTGTGTATTATTGTGGTGAAATACACATTTTCTAACTAGCATTGTATTACTACCGAGGCAGCTGAATAGTTTGGAGTCATCGCTTTTATACATATACTTGCGATTAGTTTAACCCTTTGCACTCGAGAGCTTTTTGTTATGTGCCTACCGCCAACTCAAAGCATTTTTTGTTATGTGCCTACCGCCAACTCAAAGCATTTTTTGTTATGTGCCTACCGCCAACTCAAAGCATTTCTTGTTATGTGCCTACCGCCAACTCAAAGCATTTTTTGTTATGTGCCTACCGCCAACTCAAAGCATTTTTTGTTATGTGCCTACCGCCAACTCAAAGCATTTTTTGTTATGTGCCTACCGCCAACTCAAAGCATTTTTTGTTATGTGCCTACCGCCAACTCAAAGCATTTTTTAAGAAAAAAAAAAAAAAAACATTTACGTTGAAATATTGGGTTGATGCAAAAGTAATGATCGTTTTTTACATATACAATTAAACATTTTTTTTTTAGATTTGTATTATTTATTTAATCAATTATATAATTTCCATCAGTTCTTATAACCTTCTCCCATCTTTCTATCAACTTATTAATACCATTAGTGTAAAATTCCGTGGATTTTGATGCGAAAAATGTAGTAAGGGATGTTTTTACCTGCTCTATTGTATCAAATTTTTTATCATTTAAAATTTTTTGCAGTGATCGTAATAAATGAAAATCGGAAGGAGCAAGATCTGGACAATACGGTGGATGCTTGATAACATCCCAATTCAACTCATTTAGCTTGTATTGGGTCATCAAAGCCACATGTGGTCGCGCGATGTCGGGATGAAACACTACCCCTTTTCTGTTTACCAATTCTGGTCTATCCTTTTGAAGGGCGATGTTCAATTTGGATAATTGCTGACAATATCGTTCTGTTGTAATTGTCTGATTGCGTTCCAAGAGTTCAAAATACACAATACCCTTACAATTCCACCAAACACAAAGCATTACTTTTTTTGATGGATTTCGGCCTTCGAAGTTGTTAATGGGGCTTGTCCAGGTATAGCCCAATGTCTTTTTCTTGTCACGTTGTTGTACACGACCCATTTCTCATCTCCTGTTACCAAACGATGCAAAAAAGGTTCATTTTTTTGTCTCGCACTCAAAGCAAAGCACGTTGAAACATGATCCAATAAATTGGCAGCCGACAATTGATGAGGTATCCAAACGTTGTACCGCGAAACCATCCCCATACGCTTCAAATGTCTTAATACGGTTGTTTGGTTGACTCCCATCATCGACGCGATCTCCCTGGTGGTTAGACGTGGATTTGTGTCAATTATGACTTTTAACTTGTTGTCATCAGACTTCAATGGCCGCCCGGTACGTGGTTTATCAAATAGTGAAAAATCCTCAGATCGGAATTTTGTTAACCATCTTCGTACCTGTCGAACTTTGATGACATCTGCTCCATACACGTCGCAAATGTTTTTGGTTGCCACACTCGCGGTATTGTCTTTACGGAATTCATAAACAATGACGTAAATGCACTTTATCGACCGACATTTTGAAAAAATACGAGGGCTCTTCACTGTACTCTGGCCAGGTCAAAACTGAATAGAAAGTAGAGGGAAAGCATCCTTTATACAATGGAATCATTTAAAAGAAGATACTATTCATCATTTCTTACCTGGGATCATAAAAAACGATCATAACTTTTGCATCAACCCAATATAATTAAATTTATAAAAATAAAAAAAACTTATTTTTTTAAATTTTGTTTTGGTAAAATAGGTATGTAAGGAATAGAATGGACATGAAAATTTATTGTTTGAAGTTTTTCACTGTATGGTATTTTTACATAACAATACCCAACGTGAAGTCCAGGTTTACTTTTGCAGGTTTCGCAATATAATCGTGTTTCTTTTCTTCCACCCGGAATTTTTCTATCGGAAGATACTGCGTAGTCCTTCTTAGTTCCAGAATGTAGAATATGCAATTTATTTATATGTCGGTCTTCTATAGGGAGAGTAGCGGAGTGTCGTCGAAATCAAGTATCTCCTCGATAATCCCCTACTAATTGATCAACCAATCATTTAACAAATTCCGTAACTTATTATTTAATTGTACTAATATAATCCTTGGTTAAATAATGTTGAAAACTGAAAAACCCAAAATATTAAAAATATTGAGAAAGAAGACTTTATTTTCTTAGCGCCATAGCGGCGACACTCGAGTTATACGGCATACCATGCATGCCACCTCTATGACGGCATTCGAGTGCAAAGGGTTAAACTCTAGCTGCCCTGTTAGTGACGTAAAACGGTAGATATCCTTACCTGTTAAGGCTTATCGTCTTTGTGCACATGCATCAACAAGATATTAGGTTTTTGCAAGGAATCGTAAGTCTTAATTTTATTTATTTTATTTTTGGGGATTGGCAAGGTTGATTGATTGGCAAGGTATTGTATTGCAAGGTTGATTGACAAGGTATTGTATTCTTATAATATTAAATAAGTCATGAATCTGACTGTTGCGCAAGCCCTAATGAGTATGCATCAATAATAAATCATAAACACTGTATAAACTTTTATTTTATGTACCATTATAAACAAGCAAAACCCACTGACAAAGAAAACTCAAAATGAATCATATATTTGATTATCCAGAAAATCTGGAAGGCCGATTACCACTGATGACAAAACCAAGTCATGAATAAAAATGACCAGCATTTCACGATACAAGAGATGACTGAGATACTGAAAATGTTGAAAACCACATTTTCAACCGTGAGCATTTAATTAACCTTTGGTACCATCTTTAATCACCCCGAAGGCTGTTGTGTATCTGGTGGGATTAGAAGGGAATTGTCAATTGCAAGCTGTTCCCACACAACCAGACGATGTATTCAGATAAATACAACTCGCAATTGAAGGGTGCGATTAATCGGAAGTGTCCAGAGTTAGCCAATTGTAAGGACGTCATCTTTCTCCGTGACACCAGACCTCACTTCTATTTGCAGACCTGATAAAAATTGGTACAACCGGGCTGTGATGTACTACCTCACCCACTGTCTTCGATAGGCCTCACACCCTTCACTTATTCCGGTCTTCGAGGTCTATAAAACTTTACTTCTCTGGAAGTTTGCAAGAATTATCTAGAACAGTTCTTCGCCCAAAAAGGTGCAAAACTTTTGAATGACAGAGTTATGTGGTTTACGAGTTTTACTCTGCAATTTTGATTGCACTCTATTATGTGATTTCAGTAATTTTGAGACTTGAAAAAATTTTACAGCTTGGCTCGAACATATAAATTTGCTTTTAAGACTTTTTATATTGCTTGTGTATTCATAATCTTCAACTGCATGAAAGGCTGAAATGAACCGCGAGTACTGTGTTAATATGGACATAAAAAGACTATCTAATATGGACGTAATATTCGACACTCTAATGTTTAAAATGAAGGGGAAACATTAGATAAATTAATTATCCAATAGAATATGCATTAAATGTATGTTTTTTTTTTAAGGAATAATAAACTGTATTTATATTATTAGTTTTTTTTATCCTTTAACCTTTCCCTTCCTGTGCTAAAAAAAATCCGCCCGTTCCGGTGCTGTGTATTCAATACACATGTAAAAATGAGCTATTTAAAATCGGAAAAATAAGACTATTCATAGCCAATCGCTTAAATTAATTAAATTTGAAGTCAAAGGTGATAATAATTGAAATTTAATTGCTGAAAACATGAAAAAAAACATCGGACGATGTTCCCAAAACGTGCGAAGCGACCACCTCAAACGAAAGTTCGCTACTAAGCGAGAGAACTGAGATTCTATTTCTTGCATTCCGATATACCGAATTAGAGTGAGACGTGAATAGCGCCGCTTCCTCACCCATAGCAGTTTTTTAGAATGAATATACCTATGTCACACACTGGCACACGTTTGAGTGTATTGGTGAATTTATTCCCGATTTTCACAAAATATCTCTGATGTGGCCGATAAGTGCTAATTAATATTAATATTATTTTTTTCATTCAATGCGTAAATGTATTACGGAGGAATACCTAAAATCTGAACTCAGTATTTATAATATTTATAGAGATATTAAAGTTTTTAGAAGCAATGTGTACTATTAGGTGTACAAATAAGTTTCCGCCGTTTTTTATAAAAAAAATGGGCATTTATTGTGAAAGAACGGAACCTCATGTTTTATTCGAAGTAGTACCCATCGCTTGCCACTACTTTTCCCCATCTTTCCGTCAGCATACGAATACCGCGTCAGTCATCATCATCATCTTTTGAGGCTATCCACGAATCGACTCAATTTTTGGTATCTTCATATGATGTGAAGTGCTGCTCAGACAAGCCATGCGTCATCGATCAAAACAAGTGGTAATCAGAAGGAGCAATGTCTGGTGAATACAGCGGGTGGGGTAAAACTTCTCAATTGAGTGTTTCCAAATAGGTTTTGACCGGTGCCGCAACATGTGGACTAGCATTATAATGCAGGAGAATAATTTTGTCGTGTCTGGCGTAGTAGCGGGCGCGCTTTTCCTCGAGTGCTCGACTCAATCTCATCAATTATGTTCGGTAGACAGCCCCAGCAATGGTTTCATTCGGTTTGAGCAACTCATAATACACGACACCAAGCTGATCCCACCAAATACACAACAAGAGTTTTTTTCCATGAATATTTGGCTTAGCCGTAGATGTTGAAGCATGACCAGGGGATCCCCATGATTTCTTCCTTTTTGGATTATCATAATGGATGCATTTTTCATCACCAGTGACTATATGGTGCAGAAAACCCTTTCGTTTATGCCTGGCAAGCAGCATTTCACATGTGGAAAATTGGCATTCAAAGTTTCTCCGTGTCAGTTCATATGAATCCCAATTTCTTTGTTTTTGAATCATTCCCAATGATTTCAACCCATGTGAAATTGCTTGTTGAGTCACTCCTAATGTAAGTGCAAGTTCTTCTTGCGTTTGGCACGAATCTTGATCCAATAATACTTCCAATTCCGCGTCTTCGTACACTTTCGGCCTTCCGCTACGTTCTTTGTCTTCGATGTCAAATTCACCGTTCTTAAACTTTTGAAACCACTCACGACAACTTCTCTCACTTAAGGCAGCCTCACCATATGCTTCTACAAGCAATCGATGCGCTTCAGCTGCAGATTTCTTCAAATTGAAGAAGTAAATCAAAAGTTCCCGCAAATGACGCTTATTCGGCTCAAAACTTGACATTTTCGAACACAAAAAAATATGTTATACTGATAAAAATTCACTAATATTTCAAGGTCATGTTGTTGACAGATGTCCAACCTTACGATAATGACATTTTACATCTGACAATTTTAACCATAACTTACTGGTGGCGCCAACTTTTGTCAAACGGCGGTGACTTATTTGTACACCCAATAGTTATACATCACAGGGAAGGAAGGGTTAATATTAATACACAGTAAAGCGCAGATTATCCGGGGCTCAATTATCCATGATTTGGATTAACCGTGGTCCTCATTAGTACAATTTTGTTTTTAGTAATTACGAGAAATATATTTTCCAAATTTTTAACAAAAGTCCACATTTTGAAAATTATAAATTATGGACCTAAATTGTTATAAAATCTATAGTTTATAATAAACATTTTATCAATTGAGTAACTCTAGTAAATTGGCGATGCATCCCTGTGTTCACACCGACACAAAAATATGTGGATTCAGGGCGTGTCAATGTAATTGTTGTCGTATAATGCTGGTGTTAAACAGTTGCATCTGTCAAATATTGAGAAAACTTGGAATAAAAGTGTTTAACCCTTCCCTTACGGTGCTAAATTTGAAACGCGTGCTCCGGTGTTGGGTAGTGAGTACGTGATCAAAAATTAGCGATTTTAAATCGGAAAAATAAGAACATTCATAGATAATCCCCTTAATTAATTATAATTGAAGTTAAAAATTATAATAATTGAGATTTATTTGCTGAAAACATTAAAAAACCATCTCGCAACGGGCGTACGTCTAACCTATTTGCAAGCCTAGAAGCTACTTTGGCGCGGAACGTCAGTCGCATACCCCGGCGCTTACGCTTATGCTTGCGACGTTGAGACAATTCAGCTCCTCGCAATTCAGTGGAGTATGCAAGAGTGAGATGCGAATATAGTGTCGCGCTTCCCGCATACTATTCACCTATCGTCAAGACACAAGGTCGAGGCACTCACAGCGTTTAAATGCGAATTTGTTTCCAATATCTTCACAAAATACCCACGATGTAGTCGATAAATTCTGATTATTATTAATATTATTTTTTAAATCAATGCGTAAATATATTATGGAAGAATACCTAAAATCTTAACCTTGTATTTATAATATTTATAGAGATATTGATGGTTATTAGAAGCAACGTGTAGAAGATACCCAACACAGGGAAGAAAAGGTTAATAAAAACAAATTACAATGAGAAAACTTACTCATCATCTTGCGTAACATAAATTATCTAATATTTCAACTCTTTAAGTGTTTAACCCGTTGACAACCAAGCCCGAGAATATCTCGGGCAAAATAATCATGCATTCCTTCCGGTCGGGTACTTCTGGGACCACCCTCGTACTACCTCACCCACTGTCTTCACACCAGGACTCGCACCTTTAAGTGTTTAACCCGTTGACAACCAAACCCGAGAATATCTCAGGCAAAATAATCATGCATTCCTTCCTTACCTAGCCTGAAAAATTCTCGAGCTATGACAATGTATATTTTTGACTTACTCTTGACATCTACCGCAAAAACACTGAAGCCTAATGGTAAATTTTTAGTTTAGCAAGGATTCAAACAAAATTGTAATACTAAGATCCATTTATTTACTCAATATTCAAAATGACGGATAAAACGCGCTCATACATATTTCTTGAACTGGAAAAATGAAGTGAAAATGAGTTATATAATGTATTAGGCGAATCAGATTGTGGGGAATCTGAAGAGGAAATACTCTTCTATAGTGAGGATGAAGAAGAACCAGTTTCAGACGAGGATACTTCAGATTGGGATGATGAATCGGGTAAAGGGAACATTTCAACCACCGGGCCAAGTAATGAAGTAGTCACCGTCCAGGATCCCATACTCGGCAGCTGGTGAATAGGGCACGGACCTCCGACACTCCTCTCAGGCTACAAGGAAGATACTCCCACTTTCCTTATAAAATCCGTGGCAATGTTGGTGGAAAAAGTATGTTACCAGAAAATGTATAGTATGTAAGGCTAAAAAGCAAAGACCTGAACAAGGAGTGTCGGTGGGAACGCAGGATAGGATAGGAGCCTACAGGAGGTCTCCCTACATAATGAAAATTGCTTCATTGATTTCCATCGTAAAAATGATTTTTCCAAATAAATGTTTTTTAATTGTTTTTTATGTTTTCAAAAAAATTTAAAATTATAATTGAATTTGAATTATAACTTCATTTTTGCCTGCCTCCAGACAAGTTAATCAAAATATTTTTTTTGAATCTCATATAAAAATATGAATTCAGCTTATTATTGTTGAGTAAGTTAGTCTTTATTTTTCTCAAATCAGACTCTCGTGTGATTTCTTATTAAATTTTTAAAGCATTATGTCATTTGACCAGAGAAATAGACAAAAACATGCTGGTTTGAGTGGTCAGTTTCAGTTTTAACATGGCGGTTGTCAAAGGGTTAACTCAATAATAACTTAATTTGGATTAACTGTGTTTTTCAATAATCTGGACTCATGTGGCCCCCAATTACCACGGATAATCGACACTCTACTGTATCTTTGAAATTCCAATCCAATACAATATGACTTTTGATTTGATAGTGAATCATTAATTTTCTGGTATTTAAAGTGATGGTCGTGATTTCTGTCCACACCGAGAATTTAACATAGGCAACAACTAAGAGCCTATTCGACAGTTCATTTAGATGAAAAAAGGTATTACCGTATTGTATTACACTTTCATTGTATACAATACAAGGTTCAGTGTCATGTGCCAATTTTTCCCCAACCAACTAGAAATATGTTCCAAGAGTCTTTAAGTGTAAATCAGACTGGAATCCTTTTTAAAAAAATCTCAAACCCACAACACCCGGGCTGAAAGACAAGCGTTTTACCAACTAGGCTACGGAGGTCGTCTGTCTGTCAGTTAAACCATTTCAGAGTTGAATATACCGGGCATGGAGTCCAGGACATCTGGGTGCTAAGCAAGAATGACCTAGAGATAGCTTTCCTGATCACACATACAGCATTTGCCTCGTCCACACCCACACACCTCATTATACATGCTCTTCTGTTTCTCATATTTATTTATTACATACATACCATTACATTGTTTCCCTACTGAGGTAGGCAGAAGACAGAGCGCCTGACATTCCTATCTCCACATATATATTTCGCCTCTTTAACCTTTCCTTCCCTGTGTTGGGTATCTTCTACACGTTGCTTCTAATAACCATCAATATCTCTATAAATATAATAAATACAAGGTTAAGATTTTAGGTATTCCTCCATAATATATTTACGCATTGATTTAAAAAATAATATTAATATTAATCAGAATTTATCGACTACATCGTGGGTATTTTGTGAAGATATCGGAAACAAATTCACATTTAAACGCTGTGAGTGCCTCGACCTTGTGTCTTGACGATAGGTGAATAGTATGCGGGAAGCGCGACACTATATTCACATCTCACTCTTGCATACTCCACTGAATTGCGAGGAGCTGAATTGTCTCAACGTCGCAAGCATAAGCGTAAGCGCCGGGGTATGCGACTGACGTTCCGCGCCACTAGTAGCTTTTAAGCTTGCAAATAGGTTAGACGTAAGCCCGTTCCGTGAGCGTTGCCAGATGGTTTTTTAATGTTTTCAGCAAATAAATCTCAATTATTATAATTTTTAACGTCAATTATAATTAATGAAGGGGATTATCTATGAATGCTCTTATTTTTCCAATTTAAAATCGCTAATTTTTGATTGCGTACTCACTACCCAACACCGGAGCACGCGTATTATTTTTATCACCGTAAGGGAAGGGCCAACATCCATACCTCTCCTTCGATTCTTCTTACATTTCCTTCTTTTAAAATATCACTCACTTGATTCAATCATACTTTCCTGTTTTCCTCCACCACGCCTTTCATTCATATTTGCACTGTATATTTGTTTTGTTAATCTTTTCACTCCTTATTTCTGCATGCCCAAACACTCTCACAGTGCTCTTCTCCACCTTACTCAACACCTAGTTATCAGCCATTAGTTCACATTCATCCCTAATCACTTTATTCTGTATTCTCTCATACATTGTCACTGTGTATCCAATTAAGGGCATGTACATAGGTCTGTAAATATGAAGCTGGATATTTTTTATAGAAAATACACATTTATTGTATGAAAATTCTTAGTTTATAAAACCGAGCTGACCTTTAAAATCCTCATCTGAACTTTCTTCTTCTTCCTCTCCAGCATCGGTGCACTGCTGCTGCCAGTTGAATCCAATGTTGCATCGAATATATGCCCATTTTTAAGACTGGCGGGAATTTTAAATCAAACACTGGAAATTTTTATATTAATTTCGAGTATAAGACGCACCTGAATTTTGGAGGCAATTTTTTTGAAGGAAAAAGTGCATCTTATAGTCCGTAAAATACGGTACTTATTTTAGATTTACTTACTTTATGTTGGACATGGTCACGGATACTTATTTTAGATTTACTTACTCTATGTTGGACGTGGTCACAGATACTTATTTTAGATTTACTATAATTACTCTATGTTGGACGTGGTCACGGATACTTATTTTAGATTTACTTACTCTATGTTGGACTTGGTCACGGATACTTATTTTAGATTTACTTACTCTATGTTGGACGTGGTCACGGATACTTATTTTAGATTTACTATAATTACTCTATGTTGGACGTGGTCACGGATACTTATTTTAGATTTACTTACTCTATGTTGGACTTGGTCACGGATACTTATTTTAGATTTACTTACTCTATGTTGGACGTGGTCACGGATACTTATTTTAGATTTACTATAATTACTCTATGTTGGACGTGGTCACGGATACTTATTTTAGATTTACTTACTCTATGTTGGACTTGGTCACGGATACTTATTTTAGATTTACTTACTCTATGTTGGACATGGTCACAGATACTTAACAAAAGGTGTGTAATAAAAACAAGTTATTTTGTAATTTTATAAATATATTTATTTTAAATTACATACAATATCAATATTCATTCATAATATTAATTACTTAAAAAATAACATTAAAAGTATATAAATGAATATTTTTTTTATACTAACCATATCTTACAAACAATCTAGTCTTTATACAGTATTTAAAAACCTTAATACAGGCACTTTATACAGTTCTCCACTTTCCTACATACAGTAGAGCGCTGATTATCCGTGAGTTGGATTAACTGTCCTCCTCTGTAGTACAGTTTTTGTTTTCAGTAATCCCAAATGTTGAACGATTGTCCACATTTTAAACATGACAAAGCAAGGACCTAAACTGTTGTAAAATCTGTGGTTTACATTATACCAACTGACTAACGCCGGTAAGTTGGCGCTGTTTCCCCGTGTCCACGTGCCACTTCCCAATGTTATCGTTACGGTACGAGACCGGTGTTTAGTGGTTGCATCTGTCCAACATTGAGAAAACGTTCGTGTACTCATCTTGCGTAGTAAAATTCATCTAGCATTTCAGCTTTCAAAATGTTGAAAATAAAAACTTAATTTAGATTAACTGTGTTTTTTAAATATCCAACTCGAGTGTTCTCTAATTACCGTGGATAATCGGCGCTCTACTCTAATTGGTTCCTGAAAATGTGCAACAAAGTAAGGCAATATAAAAAAAACATGGATAAGTGTGTAATTAAATATCTATTTTACAATAAAAACATAGGTATGATCGGTGCTTTTTAAAAAACATGGATAAGTGTGTAATTAAATATCTATTTTACAATAAAAACATAGGTATGATCGGTGCTTTTTAAAAAACATGGATAAGTGTGTAATTAAATATCTATTTTACAATAAAAACATAGGTATGATCGGTGCTTTTTAAAAAACATGGAGAAGTGTGTAATTAAATATCTATTTTACAATAAAAACATAGGTATGATCAGTGCTTTTTTAGAATAAAAACATAGGTATAATCAGTGCTTTTTTAGAATAAAAACATAGGTATGATCAGTGCTTTTTTAGAATAAAAACATAGGTATAATCAGTGCTTTTTTAGAATAAAAACATAGGTATGATCAGTGCTTTTTTAGAATAAAAACATAGGTATGATCAGTGCTTTTTAAAAAAAACACGGTGAAGGGTGTTATAAAATATCTATTTTACAATAAATTATTATTTTTATTATTTTAGACATATCAAATCTAAAGTTAAACAGATAAATAAAAATCTACAACAGAAGAATAAATATAAGATAAAATTGTAAAAACATTTATACTATTGAATATTTCCATAGGGCGTGGAGAGTGAGAGAGGGGGAGGGGGAGGCCCCCACCACATTCCCGAAGCCGCTCTAAGGACCGACGCCCCTCCAATCAGCTTCACACGCAATACAGACTTTAGCTAGTTTGCAAACTAATGCCTCCCCCTCTCTCTCTATCCCGAGCCTTTATTTATTCATATAAAGCAAAAGTACATAAATAAAAAAAAAACAATGAAAATAAAGGAAAAGGGCATGTCCACCAAAACAGAAAAAAAAACAAAAATAAATTAAAATCAAGAAAATACCAATTAAAAGAAAGCATATGTGGTACAGTATAATTGTTTTTGAAACATTAAAATACCGTAAAAAAGGTGGTGGAGCGCCCGCACCACTGCGCGCGCTCCACCGCAAAATAAAAATATAAAAGATATTCATAAACGCAAAATATAACACAAACCTTATCGAGATGTGTTATTAATAAAATTAAGGCGTATTCTGTAGTACGAGTATCAGGTGTTTTCTTTATAGGAATTTTTAACCCTTACCACTCCTATGTCGAGTGTGACAAGTCACACTCGACATAGGAGTGGTAAGATGTCAAGACATCGTATTTCTTACATCAACTATGTCGAACTAGACTCGACACGTCTGATTTTCTTTCTTTCAAATAATTAAAAAAGGACTGAATTTGTCATATTCAAACTTTCTACGCAGTTTTACATTATTATTATTATTGTAAGGGCGACCGACCGCGCACTAGGTAGCCTGGCTGCGGCAGCCAATCCGACTTATGACGGCACATTGGAGCGCGCGCACTACGCAGCCAAGAATTCCTGGCTGTAGCAGTTATTAGAACGTATGATTCAAATCTGTCATAGAAAATCCTGTAGCTAGATATCAAAAATATTATTATTCAGGTGCTGTCTATCGTTGTTTACAGGTAACATCAGGACTAGTTTCAGCAGGGAATTAAAACGCAGTGCAGGTGCTAAAAGTTGATCATCAGCTTAGCGTTAGAGCACTTACGTATATTTTGATCAACTGCAGTTTCTTAGGGAAACTGCGGTAAATAATATAACTCAAGCTAGCATGGATGAAACAGGCATCGCTAAAAGTAACGATGAGGGCGGCAGCGTTCAAATTCGTTCACTTGTTACCGAAAAGAAGAAGAAAGCCAACGATGAAAGTTTGGTTGACGTATTAAAAAAAAGTATCGCAATGAGAGAAAACCGTGAAATGAACCAAGAATCTGATTCAGATAGACTGTTCATGCTTTCGTTGCTAGATTTAAAAAAAAATCCGGAACATCGTAGGCTCTTTACAAAAATGGAGTTGATATACGTAATAAAAAGAGAACAAATGTTTCCACTGGAAATTCACCACGCCAAGGCTATTCTGATTATGAACTAGGAACGTCAACCGCTAGACCATATCGCCGTAGATATACAACATAGCCAAATTATGGACCAGTAGCCTTGGGCAGTGGGCAATATCGCCATGGATACTCAACACAGCCAAATTATGGACCAGAAGCCTCGAGCAGTGGGCAATATCGCCATGGATACTCAACACAGCCAAATTATGGACCAGAAGCCTCGGGCAGTGGGCAATATCGCCATGGATACTCAACACAGCCAAATTATGGACCAGAAGCCTCGGGCAGTGGACAATATCGCCACGGATACTTAACACAGCCAAATTATGGACCAGAAGCCTCGGGCAGTGGGCAAAGTCGCCGTGGATATTCAACACCTGTTCCAGATAGGCAGGACACTAATGGGATATGTTGAGGTGTTATCAACAACTGATGACAACTGTATCAGATATGACTCAGAATTTTGAAATACTTGACCTGTTTCAGGAATCAGTACAACATTTGTAAGAAATACTAAAATAAATAGTAAATGTAATATTTTTGTTTTGTGTACACACCTTAAAGTAATTACCAATTTGTCTTCTGGAGTTAAACAAGCTCGCATACGACTATTAGTACCCATAATTTTATGCTGACGACGCTACAATCATAGCTGTTATGCTGACGACGCTACAATCATAGCTTCAAACAAAAATGGCTTACAGAGAATGCTCACAAAGTTCGATTAATCTTGCTCAAAATACAACATGATTATCTCCGTAGCAAAAAATAAGCGTATGACATTCTCCAAAGACCCACTAGAGTGCAGAATTTCAGTATGTGACGAGCCAATTGAACAAACAACCCAGTTCAAATATCTTGGCAGTGAACTAACTGCTCAGCTCTCATGACCTCCCCAGAGAAGTAAGGCCTCAGGTAGATAAAGCTGTAGTTGTGGCGGGCTGCCTGAGAGATGTCATATGGAGGAATAAAGATATGAGAACGGATAGCAAGGTATGCATTTATAAAACCTGTGTGCGACCTATCCTATCCTCACATAAGGCATCGAAGCGAGGGCGGACACTGTCAAGACCAAAAGTATGCTAAGGACCAGGGCTGTGGAGTCGGAGTCGGAACATTTTAGGCGGAGTCGGAAAAAATCGACCGATTCACGACTCCGTTTAATTATTTGAACATTTTCTTGAATGAATAACGTTACGGTATGTGTTAACCAGTTAACCTCTCATCTTTTCATGCCTGATACTATGCAGACTTTTATAATCGCAATAAACCCCAAAAGGGGATTACGTTCAGTTTATTGCAGCCGTACAAATAGTAAATTCCTGCACTTAGATTCCTAGGGTTTTTATTTATTTTCTAGGAAAATAAATAAAATAAGAACACGTGTCTGTTATCGGCATAAATATTTTTCTCACATTTTAGTTTCATAGTTATTTTTAAATATTATTCTGTCGTCTATTTAAAAAGCAATAAAAGGCATTATTCTAATGGCCTAAGGTAACTTAAAATCAGTACGACATCTCTTCTCGAGGCTCACTCTCTTTTCAACTGACGACCCGACCCGACCCGGATACACACTCATAGACATAATTCCGTGCGGTGTAACTATAACTGTAATCAGCTGTACTGTTTTTGGTGTGAATAAAAACATATTACGGCTGAACCGGCCCGGCGTGTTAAACGAATCACTATCGACTGTACCACCGACAAGTACCCTATCAATAACTTCAGTGATAATTGTGAAAATTACAACGCGTTCGTTTCTTTTAAATCAAATTGAAGGTGTGTTTTTTTTTACAATTAGAATTTTTTTTTTCTGGCGAATATAAAATTGAACACTCCCTTTATTTACAATGAATCTGGAATCAAAGAAGAAATCGTTGGTTTATGATTATTTCACCATAACTGAGGATGGATTATTTCTTGTGTGTCTTGCGAAGGATAATATAGTAATGATAGTGAAATCTGTGGAGAAAAGGAGCCAACAAGCCAAGTAGAGCGTCAAATATGAAACGTCATTTGCAACGCCATCACAGTAATTTACTGAAAATAATCTCCGAAAAAGAGAGACCAGCAGAAATAAGAAGACTGATAGTCCTCAATTGACTTTAACTAATTATCTTGGAAGTAATAAAGTTACTGTTAGTATGACCACCGACAAATTCAAGAGCTGCATTAGTGAAATGGTTTTTAAAAATTCTGTGCCTCTCACTTTTTTCTCGAGTCCAACTTTTATTGGATTGGCCGGGGAAATGGCGAATAAAGTTGGAGTATCATTGGAGAGAAATAATGTTAGGAATCTAATACTGGAAGATGCTAACAAACAGAAACATGTACTCATGAATTGGAGTATCATTGGAGAGAAATAATGTTAGGAATCTAATACTGGAAGATGCTAACAAACAGAAACATGTACTCATGAATTGGAGTATCATTGGAGAGAAATAATGTTAGGAATCTAATACTGGAAGATGCTAACAAACAGAAACATGTACTCGAGAATCTCTTACGCGGAAAATTCATTTTTTTGAAGATAGATGCCTGTACACGTCACCGAGTAAATAACTTGGCGATAAACGTTCAGTTGGTGGATGATAGTAGGGAGGTTATCATCCGTACTTTGGCGGTAAAGAATTCTAAATCTGAACACACCACTGATAGTATCAAGAAAATAGTGTTTGATGTTTTGGAAGATTTCAACATTAAATTGGAGCAAATACTAACAATTGTGACAGACAACGCTCACAATATGCCGAGTACTGTGGAAAAGCTGAATTCCGTGGAACACATAGATGAAATCTATCACATCAGATGATAGCGGAAGTGATTCTTCTTTAGACGAGTTTGGAGTGGCCGCTTCTGAGCTTTTCAAGATACATCACACGCGATGTGCAGTGCATACATTGCAATTCGCAATGGCTTGAAAGATAGACATGCAACGAGTATTATCGAATGTGTACGAAAAATAGTAGTAGCCGAACGCTAGAACGCCTAAAATAAATGAAATTATTAAGCGGAGCTGGAAAAGGGGCGATATTAGATCAAGTAACTAGATGAAGTAGCACGTACATGATGATTGAGCGTCTTCTTCAATTAAAATCTGTTCTCAAAGACATGGCCAACCCAAATGTGACGATGACTAAAGCTCAATGGAAGGACGTAGAAGAGCTTGAAGTTTTGCTTCGCCATTCATATCGTTACAAAAAAATTTCAAGCGGTAAATTTGACTCCAGGTGTATTTTATAACGAATGGAAGAGTCTTATTTTCCGCTATTCCAAAAGTAACACCAATGTAGCCAACGGAATAAAAAATGCAATGTTGTTCAGAGAATAATCTGCTAAATAATAACATTCTGTTGGCTGGCATCTTATGTCGACCCAATGGTTCGATCGTTATTAACAGAAGAGCAAAAAAATAAAGCTAAGGATGCTCTATTCGAATTAGCTATTCGTATGAAAGGTTTGCGAAACCTTGGGAAGACCAGGCGATAGCCGACGGAACCACTCAAATTGAATTATCATCATCTGCATCCGATTCCTCCTGTAAATCTGAAGACGACTTTGAAAAATATCTTGACGAACAAGAGAGAATAAAACGTCCTCAGTTGAGTTTGAAGACGAGTCCAGAGAAAAGCAACCATTTTTCAAAATATAAAAACCTTTTTTACGACGCATTGGGAAAAGTAAATGAAATTGACCGATCTACAAAATTAGATATAAAAACAGCAATACTGCGATATCCTGAAATTATTCAAGATTCAGCGCTGACCGTCACGGCCTTACCACCTACACAAGTTTCGGTAGAACGGTTATTTTCCGCGCTTAAAATTATTAAATCAGATTTAAGAGTTGCCATAAATCCTGACTTAATGGAAGCAATTCTTTTTTTGAGATCTAATTCCATTTAGACCACGAATAGGAAATAAGATTTATATTAAGTATATTTACTTTAAAAAATCTTATCTTGTGTTCTATTCAATATTGAATCAAAATAATAATAAACAATATTAATAAGATTTAGTTAACGTATGAAAACAAATGAAGCAACCTTTTTATTTTATTTTAAAGTGTTTTCTTATTTTTTTTAATACCTACCTGTGTTGTTTTTCTAATTATTTTAAAAGTTTTATTTAATTCTTTTTTTAAATATTAATATATATGTTACAGACAACGTGTACATTTCGATAATGTATACATTAACTGGTCAATGTATGCACTACCCATTAGTGTCAGTTATAGTCTACATTGACGGTTCGGTGTGCGTCAAAGTATTCATAATGCCACCAACTTACGGTAGACTGGAGTTACCATATGAAAAAAATCAAAAAACTTTAATAAACAACTGCAATCTGAAAGGAGATATGAAAATTTTTTCAAAATAATCCTTTAAAGAACATAGATTAATAGTAAAAAGTTATTGAAATAAATGTCATTTTTATTTCAGAAAAATTATCAAAAAATTCATTTTTATCACTTTGAATCCTAAACAATGACATGTTGTTGTTTGTGATGACAGCGAAAGAAGCTTACGACGATCGTTAATCGTATTAATATTATGATGTTCTAAAAGGTAAATCGTAAAACATTGTCACCTTTTAACTAAATATTTAAAATTGTGCGAAAATAGCGGACCGCAATGTGTTTCATTGTTTTTGGGGGAAATCTAACATAGAAACCAATATTATTTTCATTGCATATAAAATATATTTTTTAATAAAAATATGCCTACGAATAAATTAATGTTATGGATTTTCAACAAGTGTAATTGTTTCGAGTGACAAAATTGCAATTCCTAGCATTATTTCACATTGGCAACATTATTACATGTTGTTATTTCTATCTGACATAACCTCAGAACTGCCATTATTCAAATAGAGAGAGACATAACCTCAAAGTTTCAACTTAAATCACGTTTCGTTTCTGTTATTCACCTATAAGGTATGTAAAAATACAATGTGCTTACAATTTCGATTAAAATTTCGATTACAATTTATTTTATTAATTCGATGTATAATTAATTTACAGAATTTAAAAAATCCACCCACAATGAATGTTGATAAAACGAGAGAAATATTCTATGACAGATTGTCGAAGAAAATTCAAAAGAAGAATAGTGCTCAAATGAGTACAGTAAAATACAACGAGTTGAAAGAAGAAGTAAATGCGGCAAAAAGTAGAAGTAAGAAAATCAATAGAGATTATTGGCTTCTACGCCATTATGATGTGATTAAAGTTGGCGGAAAAGAGCAACTTATTGCTCCAGTGGTAAATGAACAAATATTGTATTATATACCTTTTGAACAGGTGTTTAACCTGTTAAACAATACTCACGAGTCGATCGGTCACGGAGGACGCGATAGGATGAGACTAGAGCTCCATAAACGCTATAAAAATATAACACTTCGTGAAATTCAAGTGTTTTTAAATGTTTGCGAAATTTGCTTGCAGAAGAGAAAAACAGAAAGAAAAGGAATTGTAGTAAAACCGATGGTATTTTCAGAGTTCAATAGTCGGTGCCAAGTCGATTTAATTGATTATCAATCGCAACCTGATGGCGACTACAAATATATAATGGTATATCAAGATCATTTAACAAAATTTGTTATACTAAAACCTCTAAAAAGCAAAACGGCTGCAGAGGTTGCAGATAATATTCTCGACATTTTTTTGTTATTTGGTGCACCGTCTGTTTTACAATCGGACAACGGTCGCGAATTCTGTAATAACATTATTGAAAATTTGAAAATATTGTGGCCCGAGTTAAAAATAGTGCACGGAAAACCTAGACATAGCCAGTCTCAAGGAAGTGTCGAAAGATCGAACCAGGATGTGGAAAACATGTTAACTGCGTGGATGATTAACAATAAATGCACCAATTGGAGCAAAGGTCTTCGCTTCGTCCAATTTATGAAAAATCGGGCATTACACGCTGGGATCAAACGATCACCCTATGAGGCCTTGTTTGGATAACCAGCAAAAGTAGGCCTTACAACATCAAAGCTCCATTGTGATATTATTCAAAACATTTATACTGAAGAAAACCTCGAGACAATATTGGAGAGCGAAGAAATAACAGAGAATGTACTTATTGAAGCTGATGTACTGAATACCGATACTGATGCCCAAAAAATATTGATTGAAGAAGTTAGCATATCAGATTTTTATATAAAGAAAAATAAATGTGGAAATTGTGAGATACAATTACAATCTCATGAAGAAAATATATGCACTCTCTGCAATCAAAACATATACATTAAAAGAGCAAGAGAGGAAGCCAAAGAAAACTTAAATAAACAAGCAAAACGCATGAGGTTAAATTCAGATGCCAATCATCCTGCAGCCGAGATAGGGACGACAGTAACGGTCAAAATTCCCGATGTAGACAGGGGAAGAGGAGATAGCCGGTCGATTATAGGAACCGTATTAAATAAAACGGAGGACGACTTTTATCAATTAGGCACACGAAGCGGGGTTGTAAAGGGTCTGTTTTGCAGATCCCAATTTACTGTGTGTCCTGAAAATATAATAAGGGCGGAGATTGTTCCCGAAGAAGAATTTTCAATCCGCACAATTGCAAATAAGCAATCACTTGGAACAGGACAAGGCTTCTCCAAGTGTTGTTGTAAAAATAAATGTGAGAAATAAATTTCAATCCGCACAATTGCAAATAAGCAATCACTTGGAACAGGACAAGGCTTCTCCAAGTGTTGTTGTAAAAAAAAAGGTTTTATGTAATTCTAAGTGCCATTCAAGTATGCCATGCAACAATAAATAATTAGTTTATGTTTAGAATTTTTGTATGTTTAATGTTTTAAATTTTGATTTAATTTTTTTATGTTGAATTTTTTAATTTTACAATACTTTTTAATGTTTAATTTTTACAATATTTTTCGTCTTTATGGTTTAAATATTTTTATAAAAAATGGAAATAGACTTTATTGATTATCAAACATCAACAAAATCAACAACTCAATTTCAAACTTTTTGCCATATATAGTATGGTGACCGTAACAGTTAAGATCATCGGTTCTTGGATTATGTTTAATTTTTTCAATGTTTACAATAATCTTTTGTTGATTTTTTATGTTTACAATTTTCTTTGAGTTTTTTAATGTTTAATCTTGTTTTAAGTTTATTTAATGGACAAAATTTCAGACACATGGCTTGCTTTTATACATTTCATTTGGACTCTACAATACGTGTGTAACAATACATTTCACAAGATATTCTGTTCATTGTCACATAGTTAAGAACAAGGTATTGTCAACATGGCAAATATAAATGTATCCACAAACCAACACACCTCTTTATTGATGATATTGTACTTCTATATGTTTAGAATTTTTTGTAAAGTTTCCATATTTAGCTATAGCAAGAGCTCCAGAATTATCTTCATAAACTTTAATAGGTTGAACAATTTCAACAAAACATCATTAACAACATTTCTCAAGATCATATTCAATATCAATTCCAATGTAGCTTTTTACTTTATTTAAATTCTTCATTTTAAATTTATTATGTAGTTGTTTTTTGATATCATTAATTGCTTGAATATATTTGCAACATATTAACAAATCATCAACAAATAAAAGGATATATAACATACAGTTATATTATTTTCAGCTTTAACATAAAAACAATAATCATATTCACTTCTAGGAAAACCCAGATTTTCAATATAATCATTAAAACATTCATACCAAGCACGTGGACGGGGATGTGGGCTCTCCCTTAACACGTTGAACGCCATTGTAAAAATGACAAAAACACATTTTTTTGTTTATGAAAAAGAATCCTTTAATGACATCAGTGAACATTAAAACATATTTCTTTTTTAATTTGGGATTGAAATTTTCCAGGAAAATAAAGAAAATTCACTCCGGTCACCAATGACCACCGTGGCGCTGTGGGACAAAAAACACATTTTTTATTTGCGCACGCCGCGAGGTCATGATACCGGTCACTCATCTCGACAGTGTACTTTTGTCATTGCGCGAGTAAGCAGTGTCGTTTGTTGCGCGCTGCGTTACCGGATTTTATTTTGCTTCTAATTTAATTTCAAGAATTATTTCTTTAAATTTTATGTTTTTTCTTACTAAATTATTTTTTATTGACCGTTTAATATGGAAACAAATAAAAATTTGAGTGGAGACAATGATTTTCAAGAAATACAAGTAATTATGGACGATTACATGTTTTCTCAAGAAGATCTAAATGCAATTGATAGTATCGAAAAAGAAATTATTGGCTCGGATGGTGAATGTGATGAGCAATTAAGGTTTGCAAGAAAACGAAGGCGCTTTACGATTAATTCTGATAGCGAAAGTGATGGAGAACAACACAATATATCAAATGTGACGAATGCGGGATCGCAATGGTTTGATCCGATGAATCGGCAAAAAAACATCATTCCGTTTACGGAAATATCGGGAGTAAAGTTTCCTTACAATCGATCGCTAGCCCAAAGTGAACCAAAAGACTTTTATGAATTATTGATTCCTGACGAATTGTTCGACAAAATTGTTGTAGAAACAAATTTATTTGCCGCACAATCGATTGCAAAAGGTAAGAAAAAGTGTTCACGGTCACATAAATGGAAACCAACTGACAGACAGGAAATGAAAAAATTTTTTGGGCTGGTTTTATATATGGGTCTAGTACGTCTACCAAAACTATATTATTATTGGAGTAAAGATAAAATAATGGGACAAAGTTTTCCTCCCACAGTGATGAGCAGAAACAGGTTTGAATTGATATTACAGTATCTGCATTTTTCTAATAATGAAAGCATAGACCCTTGTGATCGAATTGGCAAAATACGAGAATTGGTTAACGAGTTAAATGATAATTTTAAAAAATACTACACACCTAATGAGTATTTATGTGTAGATGAAAGTATGATACCTTTTAGAGGAAGATTAATAATTTTACAATTTAACAAACAAAAGAGACACAAATATGGAATTAAAGTATTTAAAGTCTGCACAATACCTGGATATACTTACAAGCTACAAATTTATTGTGGAAAAAATACAGAAACAACGAATAATTCACCTACACATATTGTTTTGTCTCTTTGTGAAGATTTATTGAACAAAGGTCACAGCATTGCAACGGATAACTGGTATACCAGTCTGCAACTAGCACACGAATTGCTAAAAAATGACACACATTTATTTGGTACAGTTCGAAAAAATAGAAGAGGCTTGCCAAAAGATGTTATAGACAAAAAGCTTCGACGTGGCGAATTTATTGCCCAGGAAAACGAAGATGGTGTACTGGTCTTAAAATGGAAAGACAAGAGAGATGTTTTAATGTTATCTACGAAGCATTCAGCAGATTTTGCTACTATCACTAAAAAAGGGAAATCTGTAACAAAGCCAAAGGTGGTTTTTGATTACAACAAAGCCAAAGCTGCTGTAGATATGAGCGATCAAATGACCTCCTATTCATCGCCACTTCGAAAGACTGTAAAGTGGTATCGAAAATTAGCCATGGAACTAATTTTGAATACAGCAGTGGTAAATGCATTTATAATGCATCGTGAAGTTACGAAAAAAAATATATCGATAGTAGAATTTAGAAAATTACTAGTTGAGCATCTCACTTCTTATGAAAGAAACGTAGTTGACAAAAGACCAAAAAGACTAAAACACAAATTAAAAATAAAAGAAGGAAAAGTGAGTTTAACAAGACGCTTTTGTGTCAGTTGTTATAAGGAAAGTGCAAAAAAATGGGGCAGTAAACTTGCAAAAAATAAATGTCTGAAAGTTAGCACCTATTGTAACCAATGTGTGAACAAACCACATTTCTGTTTGCGTTGCTTTAATAAGGAGCATAGATACATATAAACTACATAAAACTGGATATTACCCTACTTCATTAACATGACGTTTATTTCAAGGATGTTTTTTACAAATATGGTTTTTACAAGATTTGTTACATACATAATATTTTCATATTTACATTTTTTATGATTATTTTTCTTGTTTTTTAATATAAACAATACTATCACATTTTAGAGATAGTAAAAAGTATACATTTATAGTTAATTTTATAATTCATTTAAGTTGTAATAAAAGTTGACATTGAGAGATTTCACTGTTTTTATTTTTCCTCTCAAAAATTGAGAAAGCACTATAATATCCAAGTCCCGCGTGAGAGTATTGTTGTTGAGCGCCGCTCCGGTCATTCTAGTACTACAAATGTATGCGAAAATCACGCGCTGGCGCTCAAATGCTTTTTAAACACATCTCTAAGGTGAGGTCACGGGTGACCTACGCGGCGCAATGATCAGGACATTATGAGGTCATCGGTGACCTACACGGCGTTCAACGTGTTAAACCATACAATGCTTTGTTTAATTTATAAACTCTATTGGAAACATCATTATAGCCTTGTGGCTGCTTTACATAAACTTCAGATAACACTTTACCATTTAAGAAGGCTGTCTCTACATCCATTTGATCCTCTTTGTCTTTTTGTGTGAGATTCGGTACCTTAAGGTAGTGTTCTAGGACCTATATTGTTCTTGATATATGTTAATCAGTTCTGTAATCTTTCTATCAGGGGTAAGTTTGTTACTTTTGCAGATGACACGGTACTTCTGTTCGAGGGCCGAACATGGGATGATGTATTTTCAAAGTCAAACGAAGAATTACGTGTAGTTAAAAAATGCATGGACTCAAATTTATTGACTCTAAATTCCCAAAAAACTAAAAACATCACATTTAGCATCTCTACAAGAACTCGAGCACCTACAAATGAATACATAACACCGCACACTTGTTCACCCTTGGCTGACTAGTTGTGTTTCTTTGGAAAGGGTTGATAGTATAAAGTATCTTGGAGTCTTTGTTGATCAGTTCCTTCGCTGGGAGGTCCATACGAGTATTAACACTGAACACAAAAATCGAGAGGAAGGGAAGATGCAGACTCAGCGGAGACACATGAAACGCATGGCAACTGATCAAATGTTCCCCATCCCTAGAGTTGAAACCTCTTTTGCCCAAAGGCAATATGCCTATTTGGCTCCCATTACATATAATGGGGTGCCGCATTCAATAAAGGTAAAGGGAGGAAAACAATTTAGACAGTCGGTCGGAGTGTGGTTATTATTGCAACAGGAGTTTGAGTACTTGGGCTTGCAAGAGGAATGACGTGTGAAAAAGTGGGCTCTTGAGTGTGGGTTTTTTTTTTGTTTTTATCTTTATGATTGTGTGCGGTCTATTGTGGGATGAATGTTTTTGGTCTGTCTGGAGTGATGATGTGTGAGGAGTTTGATTTCGCATGATGTTTCCAGTTGTAATTGGGTGTCACTGTTTTTCAGGTTGATGAGAATGTGCAACGGGGTTCTGTTTTTGTGCAATCGAAAATGGGAAAAAAATATCTATTTATTTTTTCATGTTAAATGTCCTCAGTGAGATACAGGCAAAAGCCTAGTTTACTGGGGACACGACAAATGAAAAGCAAGAAACCCAGATCTATTAAAATTGTGTATCCAAATTGAATTACCTGTTGTTTTTTCGCAAATGATGTATATTTCTTGTCATGTGTAAAATAAATAAATAAAAATGAAAATAAATCTTTTCATTTTCCAGCCACATTTCATGATAACTAAAAAAGAAGAGCGGTGAATTGGGAAAGTCAATAAACAATATCTGTTTAACCCATTAACGCCCGCCGTACACGCTTGTGTACACCTGTTCAAAGCGCGAATTGGTGTTTTCTTTATATGATTATTATGGAAGTAATTACTTATTTCGAAACTATAAAATAGTAGTTAACTATAAAAAAATAAAATTTGGCAATAATGCGTAAATAAATATCATTGGTTTATCATCGCAATATGGATATGAAATAAGATTTTTTTCGTAAGATGTTTTTAACGTTTTTATTATAAATAATAAAATATTTTCTCTTGTTTTTTTATTATTAGGTATAGTTAGACTCTATTATAACGCGTGATTTTATTACTGCAACGAAAAAAATTGTTTATGGTGTGCTGGGTTATATTTTATTGCCCTGTACACAAGCGTGTACAATGGGCATCTGACTGTAAAAATGTTAATGACTCGTGGAAGCAGATCATATTCAGTTCGCTTTTGTTTCTTGCTCAGTTCATACCCTGCAGTGTGCTAAAGGCATAATTCGATAACACATATATTTGATAACCCGATAACTATAATTGTCGAATCCTGAAATCCTTAAAATTTTTAAAATGGCGGCCCGTCGTGTTTTCACAAGCCATAATACCTATACAAGACTCGAAGAAGCCCTTGAATCAATAATGTCCGATGAAAACGATGAAGTCGAATACGATATAGTATTGATTCCACCAAATCCTGATGTCCTGAGTGACGAAGAAGAAGGGAATGACGATGATTTGACGTCCTCTAATCTTCCAAAAGATGTGCCAGGTACAGTGCAAGTAATTCCACGTCGTCCTGGCCATGATATTTCGGACAGTGATGATGAGCCGCTTTCTAATTATATAAGATCTTCAAAACGAGTTAAAAGTCAAGACGCACCTAAGTGGAGAAAAACTTCACCTATATATAGTACAACACATAACATTACCGATGCCATTCAGAGCAGACAAAAGACTGTTGTAGAATCCATAAAAGACCACAACCCTACAATGTTGTTTGACAAATTCTTTGATGAAGAGGTTATGAACTTGATAACACAAAATAATGGACATAATTTTGAAATTAATTGTGAGGACTTGAAATCTTTTTTGGGCATATTGATATTGACTGGATATCACGAATTACCTACCGAACGTGCTTATTGGAGTTTGGATGAAGATCTTGGCATTCCATTGGTTGCAAATTGCATGTCACGTAATAGGTTTTTGGAAATAAAAAGAAACCTACACTTTGCAGACAATTCTCTAGTTGAAAATTCGAATGATAAAATGTTCAAAGTGAGACCATTGTGTAATCTCATTCAGAGAAACTCGTGCCAGTGGGGAGTTTTTCATAAAAATTTGTCTGTAGATGAGTCCATGATTAAATATTTTGGCCGTCATTCAGCCAAACAATTCATAATGGGAAAACCTGTGAGGTTTGGCTATCGGAATTGGGCAGCAACAAGTTCTGATGGCTACTGCTACACATTTGACATTTATTGCGGCAAGTCATCTACAGAAGTTTCTGCTGATCCTCTCGGCGCGAGAGTCGTAAAATCTCTGCTGGCAAAGATGCCAATTGTACCAAATGAACATATTGTGTACTTCGATAACTTTTTTACAAATTATCAGTTGTTGCATGATTTGCGACTCTTAGGCTACAGGGCCACAGGCACAATGCGAGAGAATAGAACTAAGAATTGTCCACTTACCACTGTGAAGGTAATGAAAAAGCGACCTAGAGCAGAGTATGACTATCGATTTGACACAAAAAATGAAATTACAATTGTACGCTGGAAAGATAATAATGTTGTTACAATGGGATCCAATTTTGACAGTATAGAGCCTCTGGGAAAAGTGAGAAGATGGTGCAAGGTTCAAAAGCAAAAAGTGGAAGTCAATGTCCCAAGACTGTTTATAAATTACAACAGAGGAATGGGTGGCGTCGACCAAATGGATCAGTCCATCAGTCTTTACCGAGTGTCCATAAGAGGAAAAAAATGGTGGTGGGTAATCTTTACCTACTTACTAGATATGGCTATTTCTAATGCTTGGCGACTACATGTGTTACTCAGCAAGACTGGACAGGTGACATGTATGGACCAATTATTGTTCAGACGGACGATTGCCCGAGGGTACATACGACACATAAAAACGAAAAGTCATCCGACATCGTCAAAAATACTTGGATTGGAGCAAAAAAATAATGGTCACAACCCCGAACGCATAGAAAACCCATTGCGTTGTGTTATTTGCCACAACCGAGGTCGCTGGCGATGCGGACTCTGTAAGAAAACGTTGTGTGTTGAGCGACCGTGTTTTGGACAATTTCACTCTTAAACCGCCCACTGTACACAGCCGTGTACAGCCCTTTATTTTCTAAAATATAAGTGTTTATTTAAATTTTTCTTTTCTAATAGTATTAAGTGTTCACAATGTTGTAATAAATAACAATAAAAAATAATTTTCACATGTAGTTTTCTTTTGGGCGTTAATGGGTTAAGCGAAGCGCAAGTCAATGATCAGAAAGACACTAAATATTCTTAGCAAGATGAGAGGGGGTGGCGGGATATATAAGGATATTATAGAATAGTAATAATGCACTCCCTTTAGTAAAAAAATAAAAACAGATGAAAAATGTCAGCACGAGCTTGTATGTTCAAAATAGTTTGCGGTTGTACGAATAACTACGAATGTTAAATTTATTCAGCAGTCATGTCATAGGGCTTTGCCAAGTTAAAAAAAATGAAATGACCATATTAACACTACGTTAGTCGCGCCCCTTGCTCACACATCACTTGTCGCGTTGGATCTGTGAGATCCAAGATACAAAACTTAATGTACCGTCAGAAATATTCGCATTAATCTTCTTTTTTTTTAATGTTTTATAGAGAGAAAATGACAATATACAAATTTATTGTATAGTTACCTAAACATGTAGGCAGAAAAAAAAAATAAAAAAACTTTCGAATACCTTAAAGCTTATTTTTATTATTATTTTCTTATCAACATTTTTTATTATCAATAAGGAACTAATAGCTTCAGAATGACACATAACATAATAATAAAACATAAAAACTATTCAGTATCTTCATTATGAACTGTAGTATTACAACCTTCAGAGCAAATAAGTGCACAATGCTGCAGGCACAAATACAGCCCACAGGTTTGACAGGAATATTGTGTTAACCTTCTTTCCTTTGAAGCTAGGCATGGTTTGCATCTTTGACGCCCTTCATTATCGTTTCTTGATGTATTGTCTCTTTCTATTTCCGCCGGTTTATTCTCATGTACAATTTCTTTTATTCGTGTACTCAGCGTCCATGGTAAGTTGGAGAACGAAGATCTTTTTACAAACTGGCCATAAATTAATTCTCTTCCCAGTTGTTGCAAAAATATTGGACGTCGTGACACATTATTGTTATTCCCTATATACGAGTATATTATTTGAGAATTGATTCCCGCTATGTTCAAAATTGAGTAAAATACGAACATTGGCCATCTTCTTGTGCCTCTTTGGACATTGTAGGCGGCACACATCTTGTCGACCATGTCAACTCCGATTTTAAATATTTTAATGCCGTATTTTGCTGGCTTTGATGGAATGTATTGAATGAAATTGCATCGGCCTCTAAAGGCCTCCAATTTTTCATCAATTGTGACATCTGTACCCACTGAATAACACATTTGACAGTTTTCTTACAAATTTGGTCGCTTGGGCTCTGACAGATCCACTAGCGTCCTGACGGAAACGTAAGCACCGAATGAAGGTCACTCCAGTACTGAAAGCTCCCACTTTTTGAGATAGGAGAATAAAAGGAGAGGGGGTCCCACCAAGCAAAGTGTCTGGAAGCTACCACAAAAAAAGTACAGTGTGGATCTCTCAGATCCACCGCGACCATCGTAGTGTTAAATACTGTCTATATATGACCAAGAGAAATATGTGCATTTTTTAATGTGGCCGGGGCCATGACGGCTGTACACCGTGACTCATACAAGTAACTGTAGCTTGCTACACTATATTGTGTGGGTGGTCCTTAGTGTGTATCTTACAATATGGTTTATTGTGTAGTTGGTGGTGAACATGTTAAGACATCTTTTAATAAACAGTAATCATGTCTAACTGGGAAAATGGGTGATGTTCCAACTTAAAGATTTTTCAAGGTAAAAAAAATTTAAATATAGGAAGAAAAAAAACTTTAATGGAGGGTTTGTATTTTGTTTCATGTAATTATAATTATTATCATTCTAGATAGACATGCAGCATATATGTTGTTGTCGTGTGTTAAAAACAATTAATTAATTAATGACACATTGTTTGTTACTTAATAATAATATTTAAACCCTGAAGTGTACAATAAAATGCACTCGCTTCTATCATTAGAATTGTTAACGTGTGGAGGAGTCATTTTCAAACTCGCTCTTTTTAGGTTAGCTGTCAAAACGCTCATCTGACAGATCTTGTTTGTTCACGATTTGACCAGTTCGCATCGGCGAGTTCACACACTAACCAGTTAAATCATACATTATCTAGTGAAAATATACACGGAATACAACAATTTATACTGTGACTAAAACTCATTGTTAGTGCATACATTAACCAGTTAATGTATACATTATCCAAATTTCACACTTTATCTGTAACATATATATTTTTATCACTTTATCTGTAACATATATATATTATCTTTATCTGTAACATATATATATTATCCACTTATACACTTTATATTTTGTACACTTTATCTGTAACTTCACTTTATCTGTATTTTGTACACTTTATCTTTATCTGTTTATATTATTATACACTTTATCTGTAACATATATATATTATCTGTAACATATCTGGGGCTCACAATTTTGGTAGGGTCACGGAGATGCGTGTTTTGCTGGAAAACATGTGTCTGTTAAATACCGTGTAATGCCACAGTTGCATTCCATCAGCAACACTACCAATAGTCCTACTCCTCAGCGTCCACGAGTGGCCTCTGGCCCCGCGAGCCCTGGGCAATGTGGTCACTAGCACAAATAACATCAGTGCCATAGCAGATGAGGAGAGGATGAATGGCGAGTGTCCGGCGCCATAAAACCGGGCCCCCCCAGCTAAGGGTAGGTAACCCCGAAAGAAAAATCCCTGGAGAAGGCAACGGGAAACCACTCCAGTATATTCCCAGGATATCACTATGAAGAGAAAACAAACAGCCACGGCCCCGAGTCCCGGGCGACCCTTCGATGGGTCAGGGGTGCTAAGAATCTCCCGGCTCAACATAGTGAAAGACATGATAAAGATCGGAACTTGGAATGTGAGAAGTTTATATGCTGCTGGTAAAATAGACAATGTTGCACAGGAGATGAACAGAATGAAGATTAATATCCTTGGTATTAGCGAACTCAGATGGACTGGAGCAGGTGTGCATCAGCACAACAAGGGTAACCTATATTATTCAGGAAGTGATATATCTGACAAAAACCACCGGAATGGGGTTGGCATATTTGTATCAATGGACTATATTAGATTTGTTAAAAAGTTTATACCTGTATCGGATAGAATCATTATCCTACAATTAGAAGCAAGACCTTTCAATGTAAATATCATACAAGTATACGCACCAACAGCTGACTCTAAATATGATGATGAAGTTGAGAGACTTTATGAAAGCATTGCACAAATTCTGAAATCAACCAAGAGTGATGACATCAATATTATAATTGGAGACTTTAATGCGAAAATAGGACAAGGTCGCCGTTCGCATTTAGTTGGAGATTATGGTCTAGGAGATTCCAATAAAAGAGGCGACAGAATGTTTGAGTTCTGTGAAGAACACAATATGGTTGTTGTCAACACATGGTACAAACTTCCTAAACGTAGACTTTACACATGGAGATCCCCACAGGACAATCCAACTATCCCCAACCCTATCAGAAACCAAATAGACTATGCATTGATTGGAGAACGTTTCAGAAATAGTATTAAACGTGCCACAACATACCCTGGTGCTGATATAGGATCGGATCACAATCCACTTGTTATTGACATCAGATTGAAGTTAAAGGTACTTGCAAGGAAAACCAAGAGAACGGGACTGAACACAGAGAAACTGAAAGATCCACTTACCAAAGATACAATGTCATCCGAGCTGAATTATAAATTACAACAACTTAACAATGTCAACAGTGGTACAGTTGAAGAACAATGGAAAATTTTTAAAAACACAATACAGGATATAAGTAAGAAGCATTTGAAATCTGAAAAACTGACTCGTAAGAAGCAATGGATGACAGACCACATATTAAACTTAATGGAACAGCGTAGGGTAGTTAGTACCAAGAATCGCAATAGTGATGAATACAGGAACCTCCAAAGGATTATAAAACGTGAGATCAGGAATGCCAAGGAAGAGTGGATAAAAAAACAATGCGAAGAGTTAGAACAGTATGACCAGATGCATGATGCATTTAATCTGCATAGGAAACTAAAAGAACTGTCCGGTCTTAATAGTAAACCGAGACCATCATGCCTTACAGATGACTCAAACAATCTAATTTTGGATGATTCAATCATTCAAAAGAAGTGGGAAGATTATATTCAGAATCTCTTTAAAGACTCTCGCATTGACATTGAAATGCCACAGTGTGATCAAGGTCCTACTATATTAAAATCGGAATTATTACATGCTATTAAAAATTCAAAGACCAGAAAGGCAGGTGGACCTGACGAAATCTCCATGGAGGTTATCAAGCTGATTAATGAAAATAATGTTGACTGCTTACTCAAACTATTTAACAATATATATGACACAGGGATTATCCCCCAAGATTGGTTAACATCATTATTTATTACTATACCCAAAAAACCAAACCCAAGAAAATGTAATGACTATCGTCTTATAAGCCTTATGAGTCATATACTTAAACTATTTCTGAAGATTATACATGCAAGAATAAGACTGAAATGCGAGCAAGACCTGGATGATACCCAGTTTGGGTTCAGAAATGGCTTTGGTACCCGCGAAGCGTTGACTACAATAAATGTTTTACTCCAGAAATGCCATGATCAAGGAAAAAATGTTTATAGTTGCTTTATTGATTATGAAAAAGCATTTGACAGAGTCAAACACACAGAGTTGATAAAATTGCTTCAAAGATGTAATGTAGATGATAAGGATGTGAGAGTGATTAAAAATCTGTACCGGGACCAAAACGCTGTTATCAGACTTGAAAATGGAACCACTTCACAAAGTATTCCCATTCAGCGTGGAGTTAGACAAGGATGTGTACTCTCACCTACTTTGTTCAACATGTACTCTGACTTTGTCTTCAAACAGGCGCTGACTGATATAGATATCGGCGTCAAGGTCAACGGTGTAGTCATCAATAACATTAGATATGCTGATGACACGGTTCTACTGGCAGATAGTATAGAAGACCTTCAACAGCTTTTGGATAGGATCAGTTCCACCGGTGAGCATTATGGTTTGAACATTAATGTCAGCAAAACTAAGCTGATGATTTTCAGTCGAGAAAGTCATCCAAATGCAAATCTTCGGCTGGGTGGTGTCAATATTGAAAGGGTAAAGCAGTTTAAGTACTTGGGCAGCATCATCACTGAGAATCTGGACCCCGATATAGAAATTAAATGTAGAATAGAAGCAGCTCGTGCAGCTTTTAATAAAATGAAAAATCTTCTCTGCAACGATAATGTAAATTTGAAGCTCAGACAAAGAATGATCAAGTGTTATGTGTGGTCAGTTTTGCTTTATGGTGTCGAGGCATGGACCCTCAAAGTTAATATCATTAACCGCTTGGAGGCTTTTGAAATGTGGATCCACCGAAGGATGCTAAGAATATCCTGGACTGACATGATTAGCAACGTTGAAGTATTGCGTAGAGCAAATACACAGAGAGAATTGTTCACAACAATCAAGCTCCGTAAGACTTCATATTTTGGCCACATAATGAGAGGTGAAAAGTATGCAATCCTACAACTTGTCATAAAGGGGAAGATTGAGGGTCGTAGAGGAGTTGGAAGAAGGCAGCACTCCTGGCTTCGGAACATTAGAGAATGGACCGGGATGAGAGGTGTGGAGGAGCTGTTCCGTGCTGCCCAGGACAGACAAGGTTTCTCCCAAGTGATCGTCAACGTCGGGGGGACCCGGCAGGACACATGAAGAAGAAGATATATATTTTTAATATTATTTTTGTGTGAAGATATTGCTTAATGCGTATTGTTTATATATTTTTTTATTAAATTGTTTCATTTGTGTACGAATATAATTAATTTTTTAATTATATCTGTATCCATTATAGTATTATAAGTCAGTTGTGATCATACCTTGGTCGAGGAAGCATCTTTGTCTCGATGCTCTTCGTTTTTCGGTTCGCAATTGGCGTTTTATGTGTTTTATGAGGTTTAAATCGCATGTGTTTTGTGCGGATTTTGACGATCTGTCTTTTGGTGTTTTTTTTTTTTTTTGTGGTTGTAAAATTAACGAAGATATTGGGAAAAAACTATATTCAAATACATCGATAATATTTGACAATTCAATTCTGACAGTATGAATTTCATAGACAAAAAGTGTTCCATGAAGGATAGGATGTTGAACTTAAATGTTTTTTTTTTATTAAAAAATATTTAAATTTTTCTTAGTGTGCTACTCCGAATTTCGTGGGGGCTTTTTTCTGGGTGGGCGACGGGCCCGGTAGGGTGGTGCGTCGGGGTCGGAGTGAGCGGCCAGGAGTCGTGACTCAAGAGAGCGGCCGGGAGCCAAATTCTGAGAACACTGTAGTGCTTAAAGACCGGAAAATTGTTGGAGGAAATTTTCCGAGCTTTTCCGACATTGTACAGATTTCGGAAAAATTCAGTTTTCCAGAGGCTTTCAGGAATTTCAGGATTTTTTTTTAAAAAATTTCAGGAAGTTTTCAGGTTTCAGGGAAAGAACAGTTTAACTTGTTATTGAGAAGATCTCGATTGGAGCGGCTAGCGGAGTCCTTTCCAGGCGGCCGTCCGCTGGCGATCACAACATGCCGTGGCAGATTGGGACCCCTAAGTCGGGAACCAGCGTGTGCTCATTAGGGACACCTTGGTCCCCGCAGAAACAGAGGCCAAGCAAACAGAGGCTTCCATGGGCAAACAAGTGCCAGGAAATGGAGGAAAAAGGGGACGGCATGGGGGAGGGGGACGGCATGAGGGAGGTGGACAGAATAGGTCTCCGGACCAAAGCGGGAGAGCTCTGCGAATACATCGCAAAGAAAACTAAATCGATGGATATAGTTATCTCGGTGGAGGAGTTAATGAGCATCATCAACAGTCTGGCGGAGGCTGGTGAGGTGAACACTGAACACTGGCTGAGACGCCTCTGGATATCGAGCTTCTTTGCCGGGGCTTGAGCGCTTCGGTGCGTTTGGCTTGCGAGGAGGCGATTCCGCGCTTGAAACAGCGTACGAAGAGGGGCTGGGGGTTCTGATCTGGGGGTTTCTGGGGGTTCTGAAGAGGAAGGTCACCGCCGCGAGAAGGAAGCTAAGGAATTCCAGTACGATCCGGCGAGAGTTCACCCTTCCGGAGTATCTGCGGGCCAAGGAGGAGTTTAGGAACGCCGTCACAAGTGCCAAGACGACAAGCTGGAAGGAGTTCTGTCGAGTGCAAGGCAAGGAAACTGCTTGGACCATGCTCAACCATGTGTTGAGGGCGCGCGCGAGCGCGCCTCCGGCAGCCCTGAGAGTTCAGGGAATCGACTGCCTGGACGAAGGGCGGACGGCTCTGGATAATTTTTTCCCTGACGACGATGTCAATAACATCGATAAAATTTCCTGCATCAACTTCCGTTACTACCGGCAATGTTGATACTCAGGAAGAAGTGATACGAGTACATGTAGAAAACACAGAAACTGCCAATCCGTCTACTACGAAACGATCAAAGACGACAAATGTCTTTCGTGCTCATCAGAATCGCAAACGGGAAATGTTACATGACAATATTTCAACTATTAGCGCAGCAATTGATAAACTTGATAAAAGTAGCGCAAAATAATAAAAATGAGACTGATAACGAATTCGACATATTCGCTAAACATGTCACTGTCCAGCTAAAACAGATGCCTCTTTACGATGCAATCATTTGCCGGGAACAAATTCAAACTAATAAGGCAAAAACGATCGGGACTCTTATTGAGACAGTCTCAGTGTCATACAACTCCATCATCAGGGTTTTCACCTATTTATCATACAACTTCATCATCATCAGGGTTTTCACCTATTCATCATACAACTCCATCATCATAAGGATTTTCACCTATTCATCATACAACTCCATCATCAGGGTTTTCACCTATTCATCATACAACTCCATCATCAGGGTTTTCACCTATTCATCATACAACTCCATCATCAGGGTTTTCACCTATTCATCATACAACTCCATCATCAGGGTTTTCACAATTCATCATACAACTCCATCATCATAAGGATTTTCACCTATTCGTCATACAACCCCATCATCAGGGTTTTCACCTATTCATCATACAACTCCATCACCAGCGCTTTCAAATATCATGGAAGGAGAATATTGGTCGTCGTCAGTTTCAAATGCATCATGCAACAGAAAAGAATGCGGAGAGGATTCGCAGGAGCCATCTGATATACTTTCTAAAGCTATAAATGATATCTTAAACTAAAATTATTATTATTTTTCTTTTTTGTGAACAGTTTTTTCTTTGTTTGTGTCCAGTTTTATTGGATTTCATTTCGGTAATTATTATACATAAACACACGTTTTTGTGTTTCTATTGGTTGTTTTCGGTGTATAAACTTTTTTGTTTGCTTTTTTCTATAGAACAATGGCAGATGCAGGTTAGGATGCTGTGGATATGTTGCTACGTAACAGTACACGCTGCCAATGAATGACCGAGGAGGAAAAACGTGTAGTTGATGAACGATTTGCTAGTTGTATGGATGAGGAGAGCGATTATGATGATGTTGATTCGTTTGACGCCGAAGGCGACGATGACGCTGGCCTGACATATCGGCCAGAAGGTGATATTGGTGTGTCCGAGTTCGAAGGCGAAGCGAATGTGGAAATTAACGATGAGTTTGATGACGACGACGATGATGCAATAGAACAGCTCCGTGAAGAAGCTGCTGCTGCCATTGCTGCTCTTTCCCGGGCTGAGACTGATGGTGCCCATTTAATTTCTAAAAATGGCATGAAATGGTACAAAGATCCGCCACCGAATAACAGTATTCGTGCTCATATCGTCGACTACAGCAGAAGCAAACCAGGGCCATTGAGAAACATCCATGATCCATTCACAATATTCCGCTCACTGGTCACCGAAGATATTGCGCACATCATCATACGCGAAACGAATCGCAAAGCCGTTCACAATTAACAACTTCGTGGAATGCAGCAAATCCTACCAAGCCGAAAGAATGGAAACCATTGACTCGAAGAGTTCGATGCATTTTTAGCTATCGTTTTGTATGCTGGGCTGTGTAAGCCGAATAGCGAGCTTGCTAAGGAACTGTGGGGCCCAACAAATGCTCCAATATATAATACAAAGCCCCTATGTCATATGATCGCTTTGTGTCAATAACAAAATTCATTCGCTTTGATAACGCGAATTCACGGCCGGAGCGATTACTCACCAGCAAAACTGCTGCTATTGATGATGCGTGGTTTATGTTGCAAGCCAATTTGGCAGCAGCTTACAATCCGCACGATTCGCAGACCGTAGACGAACAGCTAGTTCCGTATAGAGGCCGCACACGTTTTACCCAGTACATTATATCTTAACCAGCAAAGTACGGAATAAAAGTATGGTGGTTGTGTAACTCGAAGTCCTTCTACCGCCTCAGGGGTACGATTTATGCTGGAAAGATGCCAGGTCAGGAGCGCGAGGTTAATCAAGGCCAGAATGTTGTACATCAATTGGTTGAAAAAATACCTTCATACCGGACGCACAATTTATGTCGACAATTTCTTCTGGATGTGGCACTAACATTGATGGGAAAAAACTGCATTTGTCGGAACGGTACGCTCAAACAAAACATTCATTTCAGCTCATTATTTGGCAAAACTCACCCAAATAGCATTGAACAGGGGTGTGCCTATTTTTAACGTCAAAGAAGAAGTGATAGTCTACTTCTACGAAGGCGATATTTCATTGTGCTCATATGTGCCGAAGAATAAATCGGTCCTGCTGTGGTCTACAATACATTGTAGTTGTGAGGTAGATAATGAAACCTATAAGTGAAAGCCAACAGTCATTCTGGACTACAATGCCCACAAATCTGGGGTGGACACAGTGGATCAGATGCTTGGCACTTATTCATGCAAACGTTCAACAAATCGTTGGCCGCTTGCAAAATCGGTGCATTAAGCCTTTTTTAATGGTTGGTCTGCTTTTTTTCCCGATCAAATGCAAACGCCACAAAAGTTGCAAAGAAATAAGTGAGAACCAAAAATTGATATTATTCTGTGAATTCTACAAGATTACCGGTAATGAAAAGCAAAGATCATATCTGATGAGCTTAATAAACACGGTAGGAGTTCAACGGAGGAGAAATGGAAAATACCGTAATCCAAAAGAGAGCGAACGCCCAGTACGCAGTAAGCTACTGTTTACCAGATGGTTCAGGAAATATACTCTCAGTCTGCAGAAAAAAACATTTGTTCCACTTTTTGACATTAAACAAAAGAAAATTCATGGCATTATTCAACACGTAAAGAACAGGGACTTGGCGTACATCGAAAAAAGAGGTAACAGAAAAAAAAAATGCCGCAAATTTGGTCCACAACTCGAAAAAGAAATAAAAGGAACACATAGACAAATTCCCACGGCAAAAATCTCATTACGGTAGAGCTCATTCGCAAAAAGAATACCTAAGCCCTGATTTAAACATGAATCGTTTGTTCATGGCTTTTAAAATGCTGCACCCTGACAGCATCGTCACTTATAAATTGTACAGGGAAACTTTCGGAAGATATTTCAAGTCTTAAATTCGGCCCCAAACGAGTCGACACCTGTTCTACTAGCGATTTGTCGAGCACACAAGTTCGAGCCAACGTTGCAAATAAAAATGAGCCGAGCGTAAAGCTTCGTCTCCATCAAGCTCGAGCAAACAAAGCATTGGATACCCTAAAAAATGATATAATTTCATCACAAATACCAAATAGTGACACGTGCACAGCCACAATGGATCTGCAACAAGTGCTTGCGACACCCACACTAACCCATACTCAAATATATTATAGTCGTCAGCTCTTTCAGCCTGGACGCGTCCACATTGGAGACTAACGATGTCCACATGTGCATTAAGGCATGAAGATATTACAGGCAGGGGAGGTAATGAAATTGCTTCGTGCATTGCCAAAGTGTTCACTCAAGGACTTACTTATAAAAAGAAATTGGTCATGTGGAGCGATAGTTGCGCTGGCCAAAATAAAAATCGCACGATAATTCTTCTGTAGATTTATCTGATTCAGCTACGGGTATTCAAAAACTTTTGCTGAATTTCTTCGATCACAAGACACTCTTTTTTTGAGCTGTGATAGGCACTTTGCTCTTATAAAAAAGAGAAAATGTGTTTGCAGTCCGATGGTTCCTGAAGATTTGGCAAAAATGATAAAAGAAGCTAAGCCAAAACCTTTTCATATCATCGAAATGAATGCTGCACATTTTTTGGACTTTCAACAAGCCCCAGATAATGTTATCTATACTGAAAAGATGAGTATATCTAAAGCCCATTGCATAAAGATACACAGTCATGACGTTCATAAAGTACGAGTCAGAACAAGTTTAAACAACATCTTGGGAGTTAAGTCACGGATCTGCTACAGAGCAGTCGCTTCCCGCTAAAACAGCGCGATCTCACTGCATTTCGTTGATAACTAACAATTACAATACACGATTCGTCATATAGTGTCGCGTCAAGTTCACCGTCGCCCGTTTGTCACCGCGCATACTTTCCGCGCATCGTCGCTCAAACAGTGCTTTGTTTGTTTCTCGGCCGCGCAAGTGCACAAATAAACAATTGACATTCCACTCGTCCCAGACAGCTGTCTAGATCAAATCGGTTTTTTATATTAATTCGTGATAAGGAGCTGGCCTCCACAAATTCTTGGTGACGTAATTTGTTCCGAGTAGCGGTCGATGCCAGTTTTTCTTCTTCTTCATCGAGTAAGCCACTGACTGTTACTATCCTTCTTACCCTTTTACACTCCGCGGGCAGAGTTGAAGATCTGAAAGGTCGTCAACTCTTCCCATCCTATATTCATCTCATATTTCATACATTCGCACCACTCATCAAATCTTTATTTCTTTAGTTATCATTGTTTGTTTTTACTCAATACACAATTATATATACAGTGGAACCTCTATCTATCGTTCCTCGAATAATCGTTTTCCCGTATGTATCGTTGTTTCTTCAGGTCCCAATTTATTTCATACAAAACACTAAAAAATAGATCGCATCGATCGTTTACCTATGCATCATTTTACCGCATTTATCGTTTAAATTACGCGGCAAATTTCGTTTGTAAATGGTCAAAAACATTCAAGAGCGAGAGAGAGAAACGAACGGTTTGTCGCTTCTGTCGGCTGCCGCGCCGCCCACGCCGGTATGTCGACGGCAGTTGGCTTTAAGCATTCAAGCACAGCAGTCGGTGCAGTTGTATTTTTACTCCCTTGTTTTTGAGCCCTTTAACCATAAAAATGAACCGACCCGTGAAAAAAGTGCGCACTCTTCAAGAAAGATTGAACATTATCGAGGAAGTGGAAAAAAATCCTGCTGAAAAACGCGTTGATGTAGCAAAGCGTTTAGGAATCGCGGCATCCACGTTGAATTCGATTTACTCAACGAAAAATGAAATTCGTGAACAGATACGAAAATGTGGAAAATCATCGAAAACTAGAAAAACCAGTAAAGAATCGAAGTTTAGCGAGCTGGAGAAAATTCTCTTTTCCTGGTACCAACAATCACGTGCCGTAAACATTCCGATTGATGGAAGCATTATTCGAGAGAAAGCCAAACAAATTGCGGAAAGACTTGGCATTAACGATTTTGCAGCATCAAATGGATGGATAAGTCGATTCAAAGATCGACACGGTCTTGTATACAAGAAGCTAGCAGGAGAGAGTGGATCCGTAGATCTAACAAGGACATCATTGTGGATAAATGAGCTTCCAAAACATTTGGAGCAATACGAGCCTCGGGATATCTACAATGCCGATGAAACTGGCTTGTTTTATAATTGTCTGCCTAACGGCACATTGACGTTAAAGGGCGAGTCCTGCCACGGCGGTAAAGGGTCGAAAGAGAGGATTTCTGTGTTGTTTTGCGTCAACAGTGATGGATCCGACATGCGAGAGCCACTCGTCATTGGCAAATCACTGAAGCCTAGGTGTTTTAAGAACACAAAAACATTACCCGTAAAATATTATGCAAACAAAAAGGCATGGATGACAACCAACATTTTTAATTTGTTTTTAAAGGACCTTGACACAGAAATGCGCGTAAAACGACGAAAAATTTTAATGTTTGTTGACAACTGTGCAGCTCACTCGACTGATACGACATTTTTAAAGAATGTGAAAATTGTGTTTTATCCTGCCAATTGTACAAGCGTTTTGCAACCCTTAGATATGGGCATCATCAAGAGTTTCAAGGGATATTACCGGAAACAACTTGTACGGAAGGCTATCTGTCTAATGGATCTAGGCACTACTGTCAATAAAACACAGTTAAAGATTGACGTTCTCCAGGCACTACACTTTACATTGACTGCTTGGCGTCAGGTGAAACAGTCTACAGTTGTTAACTGCTTTAAGAAGTGTGGGTATGGCATTGTAGCATCAGTAGCATCATCAGATGAACAACAAGAAGAACAAGTTGAGGTTTCTGAAGATGATTGGCTCAGATTGGATGCTGATATTAATTTTGATAATTTTGTTACATTCGACGACAATATCCCAACATGTGGGATCGAAACAATAGAAAACTTGTGTGACGCAAGCTTGAAAGAGACTGTAGCAGAGGAAGATCTCGATGAAGAGGATCCGCCACCTATCCCTTCATTTTTGGAAGCGTGCACAATGTTTGAAAAATTAAAAACATTTCTGTATGCTCATGAAATTACAGATGCTGAAAAAAGTGTGATAAGCAGCACAGAAAACATTTTAATTTCTCACGGCAGTAAAAAAGCCAAAAAACAAATGTCCATGATGGATTATTTTAAATAAAAATATGTTTTTTGTATTCAACTTCATGTGTTTTTTTATTTGTGTTTCATTCTTTTGTGCAGCTTTTTTTTTTTGATTTTCTTACAATATTTTATTATGTTATTTTTATTTAAACAAATTGATGTACATATACCTAAAACATGTATTTTTTAGAATATGTATGTACCTATTAAACATTTAAATATTCATGTGTTTTTTTCTATATTCCCACATTCATTGTTTTCCCGCATTCATGGTTATTTTCAATAGGTCCCTTCCAAAACGATAGATAGAGGTTCCACTGTATATATTTTTTTATTTTTTTATTTTTGTCCACTTTTATTGTCCACAACATTCATTCTATTTGCTCATTTCCTCCTATTAAGCAGCCATGAAGCCCGTCAAATCGGACTTCTGCATCAAAAATAAACGCATCATAATTAAAAAAACTACACCCAAAAAAAAAAAAACTACACCCGAACCAACTGAAACGCCCGCATCCGTCCCCGTGACCTCGCCTATACCAGCCCTCGCTATGTCTCCGGACCACTCAACATCCCCTGATCTGACCATCTCCACTTTCGAGGAAGCCTTCGAGCTCTTCAAGATGGAGACCACATCCAAAAAAGAAACAATGAAGATGGTAAAACTTCCTCGTGAGCTCTTCCATAAAGGTGAGGTCTCGATTGAGGCCAAAAACCCTCCATCTGATTCACCCACTGTCTTGCCAGCGGTTCCAATCACAACACCGCCGCGCCCCACCCCCATTTCTGACCCCCCACTCTCCCCACCAATAATTATCATCCCGGATACTCCAGAAATGGACTGGCAATCCTTTGCCAAAAATCGCAAAAGGGCTCTCCAACCCCAAGAAAGCCCCCCCCTCGTTCGCCTCCAATCAAACCCGAAACCAGCTGATGCCACTGTGACCCAAACCAGCAAAAGGATGAGAGACCCACTCAGCCCTCCTCTTCCCGCAGCCCTCGCCCCACCTTCAAATATAGACGTACGACCTCTACTTCCGGTCAAAAAAGACCGCACCCCCCCATCGTTCTTCACAATTCCGACAAGTACGGAGACCTGAGAGCCAAACTCAGGGCTCAAAACATCAACTTCTCCTCGAAGGTTCAGCCCAATGGTGATTTAAAAATCTCCACAGAAACCGTTGAGGCTTACCGCTCCCTCGTCCACATCACCGACTCTCTCGCCATCCCATACCACTCCTTCCATCTGGAAAACGAGAAGCCCCTGTTAGCCGTCATTCGTGGCCTACCGACCCCTATCAGCGTCGAGGACATTATGATCGAGCTCAAATCCCTTGATTATCCGGTTCAGAATGTGTATCGCATGAAGAACAGGAATAGAGTGGAACTCCCCATGGTCATCGTCAAACTGACAAGGGACTCTTCCGCAAAACGCATCTTCACCGAACTCCACGGTGTACTCGATATTCGAGTCACAGTGGAGGAGCTGAACAAGCGCAAAGGTATGGGCCAGTGTCATCGCTGCCAACAGTTCGCCCATTCCGCCGGCAACTGCCACGCTCCAGCCAATTGTGTGAAATGCGGTAGAACGCATCACACCTCTGAATGCAGGAAGCCCGCGGACACTCCCGCCACCTGCTGTAACTGCGGAGGCCCACACACGGCCAACTTCAGAGGCTGCCCACGCTTCCCTTAGAGTAACCTCCCTTCAATCACTCCCCACCACCACTTCCAGACCCCGCAGCCCTTACGCCCCCTCATGGATGGCATCTACCAACGCCCCCTCGGCAAACAACGCCACATGGCGATTCCCCAACGCCCCCCAGAGTGCATCGAAACCGGTCACTTCCAACGCGTCATACGCGAACATCGCCCCCTATTATCATCATCTACACCCCAAAACTACACATTGCCCGCCCTTACGTTCCGGCAAGGTGCCCGCCAGGGAAGCGGAAGCGGATAGCGAACGAAGTTCGGCGTCTTCACGCGCTGAGACCGAGGACAGTCAGGAGGCTACGGAAGGAGGTCCGCGAGCAGAAGCGGAAGGTCGCCGCACTCAGGAGAGAGATGCGACGAGGGACTGCGACGGCGGAAGCCGTTCCGGGACCATCGGCGGAACACATCCCCGATGACGTTCCGGTAGCCGACCCCAGGCGACTCACCGAGGAGTGGGTAGACAGACAGCAGGACCCCATGGCACAGATGGCAGCGATGATGGAGTTCATCCGATCCTCACAGGGGAATGGGAGCCCGAAGGCGCCAGTCAGTGAAGATGGTGCGAGGATGACCGCTCTCATCGCACGCCAGACTGGAGCCAAGGACCTGCCCGTTTTCTCTGGGGAACCCCTCGAGTGGCCTGCCTTCAAGGCACAGTACGACCAGTCCACAGAGTTGTGTGGACTAGCCGAAGCTGAGAACCTGCTCCGGCTGCAGCGTGCCCTGAAGGGGCGCGCACGAGAGGTGGTGTCCGCTCTCTTGGTGGACCCGAGGAGCGTGGGGGAAATAATCCGCACCTTAGAGATGCGCTTTGGCCACCCGGAGGTGATCGTAGCCACGATGCTGGACAGAGTGCGGCGACTGCCACGCCTGACCGACAGCAACTCCATGGAAGCCATCGTGGAGTTCGCGATCGCAATTCGCAATGTTGTCGCTACGGTCAAAGGTGTGGAAGGAGAGTACCTCACGTCACCGCAGCTCCTGACAGAGATGGTGGCCAAGTTACCCTTGAGCGTCCAGTTCGTGTGGGTCCAGTCACGGGTCGGTCGACCGAAAGCCACCGTGAACGACCTAGCCACCTGGATGATGGAGATAGGCAACACGGCCACCCATGCCGGAGCAATGGACACACGGGTGTCCTCGAGAACGCAGAAACCGCCGAAGCGGGACGGCCAAGTGATGCTACAGTCGGCAGAGAGGCTCGAGGACAAGTGCACGCTGTGTGAGGATAGTCACACGCTGCCGACGTGTCCAGTGTACCGGGGCAAGAGTGTTGAAGCGCGCTGGGAATGTGTGAAGACCACCGGACTCTGCTTCAACTGCCTGGAGTCCACGCATCGATCCCCCGAGTGCAAGCAACAGAGATGCGGCGTCGACCGGTGCAGAAGAGGACACCACCGTACGCTGCATCGCAAAGCCGCGGGAGCCGGCCCAACTCCAAAAGCCACAGTGGCCCACATGCGCTTGGTCACCCAATCGCCGGTACTCATGAAGGTGGTACCAGTGACTGTGACAGGACCAAAGGGGCAAGTGAACGTGCACGCTCTGCTGGACGAAGGATCTTCAGTGACCCTGATAGACGCGACCATTGCCACCAAAGTGGGAGCCGAGGGTCCCGTTTGCGGCCTACGGATACAAGGCGCAAACCGGATGTGCTCGGCGGACAAGGCGTCGCGCCATGTCAGGGTCCAAGTGGGCGGTAAGGGAGGGGTGTACATCGTGTCGGGGTACACCATGAGGAAGCTGGACCTCCCTCCGCAGCTGGTGAGAGCCTCGGAAGCCGGCGGAAGGCGTTTAGAGGAGGTGAAACCCTTGGTGCTGATCGGGCAGGACAACGTGCACCTCATAGTGTCACGGGAGGTGCTCGAGGCAAGCAAGGGTCGCGTCGCCTCACGCACCGCGCTAGGGTGGATCACCCATGGAGGACACGCTTCGCCCACCGCAGCAAATACGGTGGCAGTGAGCCACGCCATTGAGGAGGACTCGCGCCTGAGTGCGATGCTCAGAATCCACTTCGCTGTCGATGCCTTGGGAGTCACCGCAACTGTCCGGGTGAGCAAGGATCTGCAGCGAGCGGAAGAGCTTATGGCGGCGACGACTCGTCCTTTGCCCACTGGACGATGGGAGACAGGCCTCCTGTGGAAGGAGGATCACGCGTGGCTGCCCGATAACAGACAGTGCGCCGAGAACCGGCTGATAAGCCTAGAGAGGAAATTGAGACGCGACTCAAAACTCTCAGTGGCTTATCACGCCAAAATGAGAGACATCATCGCGAAAGGCTACGCGCGCGAAGTGGCCCGAGACGAGATGGCGGCACCATCAGCACGACGGTGGTACCTGCCACACTTTGCGGTGGTGAATCCGCACAAACCAGGGAAGGTGCGAGTGGTCTTCGACGCAGCCAGCCGCTGCCGGGGAACGTCATTGAATGACCACTTGCTGACCGGCCCTGATCTGCTGACGTCCTTGATGGGAAAAATCATCCGGTTCCGGGAGGGGAAGATTGCGATTGCGGCGGACATCAAGGAGATGTTCCTCCGCATCAAAATCAGGAAGGCTGACCAGACCTCACAATGGTTTTTGTGGAGGCCCTCGGAACAAGGGGACGTCAAAACCTACGTGCTCACCTCCATGATGTTCGGTGCCAAGTGCTCGCCCAGCAGCGCCCAGTACGTCCGAAACCGGGTGGCCGACGCCAGCAGGAAAGAATTTCCAGACGCAGCCGAAGCCGTCACCCGGAAATTCTATATGGACAATTATTTGGACGCAGTCGACAGACCCACGGACGCCGTGACCTTGGTTAAGGTCACCGCTGTCCTGCAAAGGGGCGGGTTCGAGCTGACGAACTGGGCGTCAAACGAGCCCCGAGTAATCGCGACAATACCGCGAGAGAAACGGGCCGGGGGACAAGTGGAGCTACTCGGTGGAGGCGCGCAGACAGAGCGGATTCTGGGGGTCACCTGGGATCCCCGAGCAGACCAGTTCATCTTCACGTTGGCGGACCTGAAGGAAGAAGGAGGTGCTCGACCTACCAAGCGACATCTGCTGAGCACCGTGATGCGAGTTTTTGACCCGATGGGGTTCATATCTTGCCTGACGATCAGGGCGAAGATATTGCTCCAGACCGTGTGGCGCTCAGCGGTAGGGTGGGACGAGATTCTTCCAGATCAGGCGTCGGCAACCTATGGCACGCGTGCCAGGCTTGGCACGCGATGGGGTTCTGAATGGCACTCTACAAATAATCAGGGAAATCGCGAAAATATCGAGACGAAGTGATTTTTAAATAAGAGAAAATGTTTAATTATAATTATTTATCTAACGTGGCTCGCCAATGTCACGAAAATCTGCGCGAAGGGTGAGTGAGAGCGCATTCGGAGTAAAAGGGATGAAACATGCGTAGCGCCGACTAGTTATCGAAGCGGACTTCACGTATGTTCAAGCCGGAATGACATTCGCCCCTCTCTTTCTCGTTTTGCTACTGCGCATCATTTGCCTGTAATACCAGTTAAACTTGCATTTCGTTTAATACTGGTCGTTACTTTCCGTTCTAACTTTTTTGTGAAGACTTGTATCTTATTGGTTTAATATTTGTTATAATTCATCCATATTTAATCAAATGGAGGGTAAGAAACAAAAACTAAATGTTCGCGGGTTTCAAGACTATTGGACGAATGAATATGGATTTATACAACAAAAGGATCGTGCTGTATGTGCGATATGTCGCGAAAGTGTCGTATGCCGCACGTCAAGTGTACAAAGACATTTCCAAACCAAACATCAGTCCACATTTAATATTAGAGTCTGATCCTCACGCTAATCCTAATCATTTGACTGTTTCTGGCGATGGCACGTGGAAAAAACGAGGCTTCAATTCTCTCTTTGGTGTTACTACGCTCATCGGCAAGTACAGTAAAAAAGTTGTTGATACGATAGTAAAATCAAGTTTTTGTCAAGGGTGTAATCTATGGAAACACAAAAAAAATGATGACATCGAAGCTTATCGAGATTGGTATGAAGAGCATGAAGAAGTATGTACCATAAATCATAAAGGAAGCGCTGGAAAAATGGAAGTTGATGCGATTGTTGAAATGTTTGGGAGATCGGAAACCAAGCATAATGCCAAATATATCCGATATATCGGAGATGGTGACTCAAAAACTTTCAAAGGCATTCTTGATATTAACCCCTACAATGATAATCCGGTGGTAGAAAAAAAGGAGTGTGTTGGACACGTTCAGAAACGCATGGGTTCACGGTTACGTAAAGCCAAAAAAGATAATAACGGTATTGGTGGCAAAGGCGCTGGTAAACTCACTGATAAGCTAATCAATGAATTATCTTTATATTATGGTTTGGCGATTCGTCGAAATCCAAATTCTGTTGAAGACATGAAGAGAGATGTGTGGGCAACCTACTTTCATAAAATTTCAACTAACGAAAATCCTCAACACATGAATTGTTCACCTAGTTGGTGCAAGTATCAGAAAGCAGTAGAAGACGGCACTATTGACGAATTTGACCACAAAAATCCTCCTCTAAATGATAACGTTATACAAGTAATAAAACCAATTTATCAAAGTTTATCAGCTGATTCTTTATTGGAACGATGTTTGGGTTCTGAAACCCAAAATAATAACGAATCGTTGAATTCATTGATTTGGACTTTTGCTCCGAAGCACATTCACGCTGGACTGAAGACGATTGAAATTGCCACTTTCTTCGCAGTTAGTATTTTTAATGAAGGTTATATACCCATATTAAAAATCTTAGCTGTGATGGGAATCACGATTGGCCCAGAAGCTAATGCTTTTGCAGCGAGACGGGACGAAGCGCGTATCGAACGCTCGGAATTCCGGACTTCAGAGGCGTCAAAGGAGGGTAGAACTGCTCGTCTTCATCAGAGAACATCGGAGAATGAGTATTTTGAAGTAGAGGAAGGATTTTTATATGGAGCAGGAATCGCTGATTAAAAATATGTAAGTATTCTGTATCATTCTATAAGTAAAATTGTCGAAAACTTGTCTTAAAACTTTGAACGCGTTTTTCTCGAAACTTCTTTTTTCGAGCTGGCGGTAAGGACATATCGAGTTCTAATAAACCGATTTACTTCAAATTTGGAGAGGATGTTCTTTATACATCTCTTCATCGTGTGGTCCTTGCCCAAAAATATAACTTTTCATTTAGTATTTTAAAAAAATTCGGAATTGTTAAAAAATATACAACAAGAAAATTTTTTTTTTCAAACTGCCGCCATTTTGTAAAAAAGTTTTTTTTTAACTTATCCAAGGGTGAAACGATAGCGACATCTATAATAATTAAGAATCCGTCTGGTTTTTGTTTTTCAGATCACCAGGAGGGTTGGTAGGATGCACGCCAGGACACCCTCTTTTATTTAGACCCTCCACTTTGACTGCTTGTAACTTCGTTAATTTTAATTTATTTTTTTTATTAATTTTTTTATGTATGAACAACAAATCAATAAACAAATGATAAAAAAATTGATTGTAAAAATATTTTTTGTTTCCTTTTTACAGCGCTTCAAAAACCGGGCGAAATTCATGTCTCTACACTAGAATACCCCCTTAACCCTTATAACTCCAGAGGCGACATATAGTCGCCATGGTAATTATTTTAATAACTCCAGAGGCGACTATATGTCGCCATTTTTTATGGTTGTATTGTTTACATCACATATGGGCAACCGCCGGCCCGCGGGCCGGATCCGGCCCGCGGAGCTATTTTGTCCGGCCCTGATTCATCTCGGCGAAGTAATTGAGAAATACATTAGTTAAAATAATGCAGATGACACGGGCGCTTGCAGTGATTCGGGGAAGCTCGTATACGCACCGAAGGATTACGAGCGGGGCCCACCCCCTCCGCGCTACATAATATCTTTATATATATATTTCTTCTGTACGTGTGTAAGTCACTGAACTCCTCCTAAACGGCTGGACTGATTTTGATGAATTTTTTTTTGTGTGTTTGAGTGGGTCCGTGAATGGTTTAGATTAACAATTGGATCCGGTAGGTGGCGCTGCAATCGAGTTCTAGGAATTTTTATTTTTTATTTTTTGACGAAACAAATTTTTTTATTTTTTTTTAAATCTTCGCATATCAGAACATATAACCCCAAAATTTCACCCCCCCCCCCCATTAACCTCATATATTTTTAAAATGAACAAAATCATAAGTTCATGAATAATTTACTGTTAAACCCTTCTAAGAAGTTCATGAATAATTGACCTTCTGAGAATAATTCATAGTTATGTTTGTGTACCATAGGTGGCGCTGATGTCGAATTCTGTGGTATTTGACGTACGCATCTAATAGATGCGCAAGTCACTTGCGATGACATTTTTTGTGTGTTTGATGAAATTTTTTGTGTGTTTGAGTGGGTCCCTGAATGGTTTCAATTTACAATTGGACCCGGTAGGTGGCGCTGCAATCGGGTTCTAGGAAAAGTTTTTTTTTGAAAATTTATTTTTTATTATTTTAAGATTTTTCACATATCAGAACATATAACCCCAAAATTTCACCAACCTCATATTTTTTTAAATGAAAAAAGTCATAAGTTCATGAATAATTGACCGTTAAAACCTTCTGAGAAGTTGATGAATAATTGACCTTCTGAGAATAATTCAAAGTTATGTTTGTGTACCATAGGTGGCGCTGATGTCGAGTTCTGTGGTATTTGACGTACGCATCGAATAGAGCTTAGGGTTGTTTTGACATTTGAATTTCTGTTCGCTGTGTTTCGATATGATACATATTGAAATAACAAAACATATTGAAATAACGTTTTAAATCATAAATTAAGTGTAATTAAACACATACAGTGTGCAAATGTGTAAGGTGCAGTGTTGAAGTGAATATCTTATATGATCTTCCATAAATTTTAATTATATCCATGTGCGTTCAATGACAATCACTCTAACCTGCAAATATTTATTTTAAGTGCTTATTTGTGTCGATAATTCTATATAATATACGGAGTGTTAAACGGCTCATCGAAAATAAACAACATGTAAGTTTGTTCAACAAATTATAACATCCATAAAATTCAAATATAAGTTACTTATATTTATGTGTTGTGTGTTTATTACAGAACAATGCCACGTGTTCGTGGACGAGGAGGAAATATTGGTCGACGTACACGGAATTCACAAATAGCCCACACACGTCGGTTAAATAGAACGGTAGAAGGTCAACTGACGTACAATGCAAATTTAAGAGACCTGGTTGCAAACACACGTGCAAATGAAAGTCAAGAGGAAAGCAACGAACGCCTTCGAGCAAATGCATTGAGACAAAGAGAGGCGCGTCAACGAGCCACCAACGCACACAGAGCACATGAACGAGAGCGCCTGCAAGTACATCGCTCATTAACACGTGCATCACTTCTCCGCCTTGCGTTCGAATATGAGTCGGACATCGACTGTTCCGTCACATTCACAAATTGTCATCGGCGCTATGGACAAAGAATGCCAACACTGCCATGCATTCAAATACAAAGGTGAATCGGCCGGTTTATGCTGCGCGTCTGGAAAAGTTGTACTGCCACCATTGAATTCGCCGCCAGAACCATTGAAAACACTATTGGATGGAGCCACACATCAATCAAAATTGTTTTTACGTAAAATTCGTAAATTCAATTCTTGCTTCCAAATGACATCATTTGGAGCAACAAAAATCGTTCAGAATGAGGATGGTCGCAATTTTGAATCAACGTTTAAGATTCAGGGCCAAGTGTATCATCAAATTGGTTCTTTAATTTCAATGCCTGATGCCGATCCAAAATTCTTACAAATCTACTTCATGGGCGATAAGGAGCAACAAATAAACACACGCTGCCAATACAACCACATCGAGCAGATGGAGGAGCGAGAAATTGTGGTGACTTTGGAACCGTTTTTGCGAAATCATAACCAGTTGGTCCAGTTGTTCAATAACGTTTCAAACAGACTGCAAAACGACAACTACATGATCGTCATCAAAGCAGACAAAGTACCATCTGGAGAGCACGCGGGCCGATACAATGCACCAACTGTTAATGAAGTTGCAGTTGTTATGGTTGGCGACGCATACGAACGTCGAGATATACGGATCCAACGCAGAGATAACACGGTGCAGACAATTCAAGACAGTCATCGTTGTTACGACGCTTTGCAATATCCATTGATATTTTGGGAAGGAGAAGATGGATATCATTTCAACATCAAACAAAGAAATCCAGCGACAGGTATAATCTACACATTATTTACTTTTTTCTTTTTCTGTACGATTAATTTATTTTTGTTTTATTTATATTTTAACTTTGCAGGTGAAGAAACCAACAAGAAAGTGAGCGCGATGAACTACTACGCATATCGGTTGATGATTCGTGCCAATGAAGACAACAATATTCTCCGATGCCGCCAGCTGTTTCATCAATACATCGTTGATATGTATGCGAAAATTGAAAGCGAGCGATTACGGTACATCAAATATAATCAAGCGAAGCTGCGTTCTGAGGAGTACATTCATTTGCGTGATGCTATTGTCGGTAACGTAGATGCAACAACTAATATCAACGACATCGGTACCGCATATATTCTTCCATCATCATATATTGGTAGTCCGCGTCATATGCAAGAATACATTCAAGACGCCATGACTTTCGTGCGCGCGTACGGCCGACCAGATTTGTTCGTAACATTTACGTGCAATCCAAACTGGGATGAAATAAAAATTTTGTTTTTGCCAGGTCAGACAGCAATGCATCGCCATGATATCACTGCACGCGTCTTCAAACAAAAATTAAAATCGTTGATGAATTTGATTACACATCACTCTGTATTCGGCGAAACACGTTGCTGGCTGTATTCTGTTGAATGGCAAAAACGAGGTTTGCCACATGCACATATTTTGATTTGGTTGGTCGACAAAGTACGGCCAGAAGAAATTGATAAAATTATTTCAGCAGAAATTCCGGATCGGAATATCGATCAAGAGCTGTTTGACATTGTTACCGCTAGCATGATCCATGGTCCATGCGGTGCTCTTAACATGACGGCGCCGTGCATGGACAATGGAAAATGTACGAAACGTTTCCCAAAAAAGTGTATAAACGATACTATCACTAATATCGATGGTTATCCATTGTATCGCCGTAGAGACACAGACAATGGTGGTCAATCATATCAATTGCGCATGTCAAACGGTGGAACGGTTGACATTGACAATCGCTGGATGGTTCCGTATTCGCCATTGCTGTGCAAAACCTACAAAGCACACATAAACGTTGAATTCTGCAGTTCGGTGAAGTCCATCAAATACATTTGCAAATACGTTCATAAGGGCAGTGATATGGCTGTATTTGCTGTTCAAAATGTAAATGATAACGACGAAATAACACGTTATCAAATGGGCCGATACATTAGTAGCAATGAAGCAGTTTGGCGCATTTTGAGTTTTTCCATACACGAAAGATACCCTGCTGTTATACATTTGGACGTGCACCTTGATAATGGACAGCGTGTTTTTTTCACAGAAGAGACCGCTCTACAACGAGCATTAACTGCCCCAAAAACCACACTAACTGAGTTTTTCGAACTATGCAACCGACCAGGTATTTACGGTGAATTCGCAAAGACATTAATGTATACTGATGTGCCAAGATTTTTCACGTGGAACAAACAGTCAAAAAAGTGGGGCCCACGAAAGCGAGGCGTTCCAGTCCAAGGATACAACGGCATATTTATGGGAAATACATTAGGTCGATTATACACAGTCCATCCAAAGCAACGCGAATGCTTCTTCTTGCGTTTGTTGTTGGTTAACGTTCCTGGACCAACGTCCTTCCAATACTTGCGAACAGTCAATGGTATTTTGTACGACACGTATCACGATGCGTGTCGCGAATTGCATTTGCTGGAAGATGACAACCATTGGGATTTAACACTTGCAGATGCAGTACTGAGTTCCTCTCCTCATCAAATTCGCCAATTATTCGCAATATTGTTGACGACATGTTTTCCGTCGCAAGCTTCTGTTCTCTGGGACAAATATAAAGATTCCATGAGCGACGACATTCTGCATCGCATTCGGGCCGCTGATCAAGATGCCAATATCGATTTTTCATCGGAAATATATAACGAGGCGTTAATAAAGATTGAGGATATTTGCATTCTCATTTCGAATATGCCACTCATTCATTTCGGTATGCCATCGCCTAACCGCCCAGCAACAGACCTCATTAACAGCGATGTTCAGCGCGAACAACAGTTCGATGCGGCCTCTTTGACTACTTTTGTTGTAAACAATGAGCAACTACTCACTGCTGAACAAAAGAACATATACGATCGAATTAATTTGTCAATTGCAGCACAACAAGGCGGATTCTTTTTTTTGGACGCACCAGGCGGCACTGGCAAAACATTCCTCATCTCACTGATACTTGCACGCATTCGATCACAAAATCATATTGCATTGGCAATTGCTTCATCAGGAATTGGAGCGACTTTGCTTGATGGAGGACGGACTGCACATTCAGCACTCAAGTTGCCATTGAACGTTCACACAAATCCAGACGCAATGTGCAACATAAAGAAGCATTCCGGCATGGCTAAAGTTTTGCAAAAATGCAAAATTATAATCTGGGATGAATGCACTATGGCCCACAAGCATTCACTTGAAGCTCTCGATAGAACGCTGAAAGATCTCAACGGTAATACCAGACTTTTCGGTGGCGCTCTACTGCTGCTGTCCGGTGATTTTAGACAGACATTGATGGTCATTCCACGCGCTACTTATGCGGACGAAATTAACGCATGTTTGAAACAATCATACCTATGGCGAAATGTAAATACATTACGCCTTAACATAAATATGCGTGTTCAACTGCAAAACGATCCATTGGCACTGTCATTCTCCGAACAATTGCTCAACATTGGCAATGGAAAAATTCCATTGCATGGTAATACACAATGCATCAAATTGCCAGACAATTTTTGCAACATGGTAGCAACGAAAGATGCTTTGATTGAAAGCATATTCCCAGATTTGCGAACTAATTACATTAATCATGCTTGGCTACGTGAACGAGCTATTTTGGCCGCAAAAAATATCGATGTTGACGCTATTAATTTTAAAATACAACAGTCATTGCCTGGCAATGAGGTGTCGTTCAAATCGATCGACACTGTTGTCGATCCTGACGAAGCAGTCAACTATCCTGTTGAATTCTTGAATTCACTGGATTTACCAGGAATGCCACCACATAACTTGCGATTAAAAATTGGTTCAGTAATTATTTTGCTTCGGAATTTAAATGCACCTAAGCTATGCAATGGCACGCGATTGGTCGTAAAAAAAATCATGGGCAATGTTCTTGAAGCTACCATTTTGAACAGCAAGTTTCAATCTGAAGTTGTCCTCCTGCCACGGATCCCAATGATCCCTTCAGACTCGCCTATTCCAATCAGACGCCTGCAATTTCCAATTCGCTTGGCATTTGCAATGACTATTAATAAGTCACAAGGGCAAACAATGTCCATTTGTGGGTTGGATCTAGAAAATCCGTGCTTCTCACATGGCCAATTATATGTTGCGTGCTCTCGCGTTGGCAAACCATCAAGTTTGATAATTTATGCACCTCAGGGATTAACGAAAAACATTGTTCATCAACTCGCATTAAGATAAAAACAAAACAAAATTTATTTCTTTTAGTATTAAGATTAAACATTTATTTCAATACTTTACTTTTTTACATTAATAAAAATATGACTGTCCTGGAAATGGATTAAGTTTTTTCTTTGTTTGCTATTATTTAATCAAAATGAAAATCGCTTAAATTTGCATCATATATTATTGGTAAGGCGTCACATTCCTCTGCTACTCGCAGTCCATCTTCGGTGTACATATGGTTCAGAAGGTACAGAAGAGTTATATATATTATTATATAGTTTATCGAAAAAACGTTTGCTGAATCCGCTAATAGCAGGCAAGCCAACGTTCGAGCAGGACAACGTCTGCCGGGTCAGCTAGTTGTTTATATATTTTTTTATTAAATTGTTTCATTTGTGTACGAATATAATTAATTTTTTAATTATATCTGTATCCATTATAGTATTATAAGTCAGTTGTGATCATACCTTGGTCGAGGAAGCATCTTTGTCTCGATGCTCTTCGTTTTTCGGTTCGCAATTGGCGTTTTATGTGTTTTATGAGGTTTAAATCGCATGTGTTTTGTGCGGATTTTGACGATCTGTCTTTTGGTGTTTTTGTTTTTTTTTGTGGTTGTAAAATTAACGAAGATATTGGGAAAAAACTATATTCAAATACATCGATAATATTTGACAATTCAATTCTGACAGTCTGAATTTCATAGACAAAAAGTGTTCCATGAAGGATAGGATGTTGAACTTAAATGTTTTTTTTTTATTAAAAAATATTTAAATTTTTCTTAGTGTGCTACTCCGAATTTCGTGGGGGCTTTTTTCTGGGTGGGCGACGGGCCCGGTAGGGTGGTGCGTCGGGGTCGGAGTGAGCGGCCAGGAGTCGTGACTCAAGAGAGCGGCCGGGAGCCAAATTCTGAGAACACTGTAGTGCTTAAAGACCGGAAAATTGTTGGAGGAAATTTTCCGAGCTTTTCCGACATTGTACAGATTTCGGAAAAATTCAGTTTTCCAGAGGCTTTCAGGAATTTCAGGATTTTTTTTTCAAAAATTTCAGGTTTCAGGGAAAGAACAGTTTAACTTGTTATTGAGAAGATCTCGATTGGAGCGGCTAGCGGAGTCCTTTCCAGGCGGCCGTCCGCTGGCGATCACAACATGCCGTGGCAGATTGGGACCCCTAAGTCGGGAACCAGCGTGTGCTCATTAGGGACACCTTGGTCCCCGCAGAAACAGAGGCCAAGCAAACAGAGGCTTCCATGGGCAAACAAGTGCCAGGAAATGGAGGAAAAAGGGGACGGCATGGGGGAGGGGGACGGCATGGGGGAGGTGGACAGAATAGGTCTCCGGACCAAAGCGGGAGAGCTCTGCGAATACATCGCAAAGAAAACTAAATCGATGGATATAGTTATCTCGGTGGAGGAGTTAATGAGCATCATCAACAGTCTGGCGGAGGCTGGTGAGGTGAACACTGAACACTGGCTGAGACGCCTCTGGATATCGAGCTTCTTTGCCGGGGCTTGAGCGCTTCGGTGCGTTTGGCTTGCGAGGAGGCGATTCCGCGCTTGAAACAGCGTACGAAGAGGGGCTGGGGGTTCTGATCTGGGGGTTTCTGGGGGTTCTGAAGAGGAAGGTCACCGCCGCGAGAAGGAAGCTAAGGAATTCCAGTACGATCCGGCGAGAGTTCACCCTTCCGGAGTATCTGCGGGCCAAGGAGGAGTTTAGGAACGCCGTCACAAGTGCCAAGACGACAAGCTGGAAGGAGTTCTGTCGAGTGCAAGGCAAGGAAACTGCTTGGACCATGCTCAACCATGTGTTGAGGGCGCGCGCGAGCGCGCCTCCGGCAGCCCTGAGAGTTCAGGGAATCGACTGCCTGGACGAAGGGCGGACGGCTCTGGATAATTTTTTCCCTGACGACGATGTCAATAACATCGATAAAATTTCCTGCATCAACTTCCGTTACTACCGGCAATGTTGATACTCAGGAAGAAGTGATACGAGTACATGTAGAAAACACAGAAACTGCCAATCCGTCTACTACGAAACGATCAAAGACGACAAATGTCTTTCGTGCTCATCAGAATCGCAAACGGGAAATGTTACATGACAATATTTCAACTATTAGCGCAGCAATTGATAAACTTGATAAAAGTAGCGCAAAATAATAAAAATGAGACTGATAACGAATTCGACATATTCGCTAAACATGTCACTGTCCAGCTAAAACAGATGCCTCTTTACGATGCAATCATTTGCCGGGAACAAATTCAAACTAATAAGGCAAAAACGATCGGGACTCTTATTGAGACAGTCTCAGTGTCATACAACTCCATCATCAGGGTTTTCACCTATTTATCATACAACTTCATCATCATCAGGGTTTTCACCTATTCATCATACAACTCCATCATCATAAGGATTTTCACCTATTCATCATACAACTCCATCATCAGGGTTTTCACCTATTCATCATACAACTCCATCATCAGGGTTTTCACCTATTCATCATACAACTCCATCATCAGGGTTTTCACAATTCATCATACAACTCCATCATCATAAGGATTTTCACCTATTCGTCATACAACCCCATCATCAGGGTTTTCACCTATTCATCATACAACTCCATCACCAGCGCTTTCAAATATCATGGAAGGAGAATATTGGTCGTCGTCAGTTTCAAATGCATCATGCAACAGAAAAGAATGCGGAGAGGATTCGCAGGAGCCATCTGATATACTTTCTAAAGCTATAAATGATATCTTAAACTAAAATTATTATTATTTTTCTTTTTTGTGAACAGTTTTTTCTTTGTTTGTGTCCAGTTTTATTGGATTTCATTTCGGTAATTATTATACATAAAACACACGTTTTTGTGTTTCTATTGGTTGTTTTCGGTGTATAAACTTTTTTGTTTGCTTTTTTCTATAGAACAATGGCAGATGCAGGTTAGGATGCTGTGGATATGTTGCTACGTAACAGTACACGCTGCCAATGAATGACCGAGGAGGAAAAACGTGTAGTTGATGAACGATTTGCTAGTTATATGGATGAGGAGAGCGATTATGATGATGTTGATTCGTTTGACGCCGAAGGCGACGATGACGCTGGCCTGACATATCGGCCAGAAGGTGATATTGGTGTGTCCGAGTTCGAAGGCGAAGCGAATGTGGAAATTAACGATGAGTTTGATGACGACGACGATGATGCAATAGAACAGCTCCGTGAAGAAGCTGCTGCTGCCATTGCTGCTCTTCCCCGGGCTGAGACTGATGGTGCCCATTTAATTTCTAAAAATGGCATGAAATGGTACAAAGATCCGCCACCGAATAACAGTATTCGTGCTCATATCGTCGACTACAGCAGAAGCAAACCAGGGCCATTGAGAAACATCCATGATCCATTCACAATATTCCGCTCACTGGTCACCGAAGATATTGCGCACATCATCATACGCGAAACGAATCGCAAAGCCGTTCACAATTAACAACTTCGTGGAATGCAGCAAATCCTACCAAGCCGAAAGAATGGAAACCATTGACTCGAAGAGTTCGATGCATTTTTAGCTATCGTTTTGTATGCTGGGCTGTGTAAGCCGAATAGCGAGCTTGCTAAGGAACTGTGGGGCCCAACAAATGCTCCAATATATAATACAAAGCCCCTATGTCATATGATCGCTTTGTGTCAATAACAAAATTCATTCGCTTTGATAACGCGAATTCACGGCCGGAGCGATTACTCACCAGCAAAACTGCTGCTATTGATGATGCGTGGTTTATGTTGCAAGCCAATTTGGCAGCAGCTTACAATCCGCACGATTCGCAGACCGTAGACGAACAGCTAGTTCCGTATAGAGGCCGCACACGTTTTACCCAGTACATTATATCTTAACCAGCAAAGTACGGAATAAAAGTATGGTGGTTGTGTAACTCGAAGTCCTTCTACCGCCTCAGGGGTACGATTTATGCTGGAAAGATGCCAGGTCAGGAGCGCGAGGTTAATCAAGGCCAGAATGTTGTACATCAATTGGTTGAAAAAATACCTTCATACCGGACGCACAATTTATGTCGACAATTTCTTCTGGATGTGGCACTAACATTGATGGGAAAAAACTGCATTTGTCGGAACGGTACGCTCAAACAAAACATTCATTTCAGCTCATTATTTGGCAAAACTCACCCAAATAGCATTGAACAGGGGTGTGCCTATTTTTAACGTCAAAGAAGAAGTGATAGTCTACTTCTACGAAGGCGATATTTCATTGTGCTCATATGTGCCGAAGAAAAAATCGGTCCTGCTGTGGTCTACAATACATTGTAGTTGTGAGGTAGATAATGAAACCTATAAGTGAAAGCCAACAGTCATTCTGGACTACAATGCCCACAAATCTGGGGTGGACACAGTGGATCAGATGCTTGGCACTTATTCATGCAAACGTTCAACAAATCGTTGGCCGCTTGCAAAATCGGTGCATTAAGCCTTTTTTAATGGTTGGTCTGCTTTTTTTCCCGATCAAATGCAAACGCCACAAAAGTTGCAAAGAAATAAGTGAGAACCAAAAATTGATATTATTCTGTGAATTCTACAAGATTACCGGTAATGAAAAGCAAAGATCATATCTGATGAGCTTAATAAACACGGTAGGAGTTCAACGGAGGAGAAATGGAAAATACCGTAATCCAAAAGAGAGCGAACGCCCAGTACGCAGTAAGCTACTGTTTACCAGATGGTTCAGGAAATATACTCTCAGTCTGCAGAAAAAAACATTTGTTCCACTTTTTGACATTAAACAAAAGAAAATTCATGGCATTATTCAACACGTAAAGAACAGGGACTTGGCGTACATCGAAAAAAGAGGTAACAGAAAAAAAAAATGCCGAAAATTTGGTCCACAACTCGAAAAAGAAATAAAAGGAACACATAGACAAATTCCCACGGCAAAAATCTCATTACGGTAGAGCTCATTCGCAAAAAGAATACCTAAGCCCTGATTTAAACATGAATCGTTTGTTCATGGCTTTTAAAATGCTGCACCCTGACAGCATCGTCACTTATAAATTGTACAGGGAAACTTTCGGAAGATATTTCAAGTCTTAAATTCGGCCCCAAACGAGTCGACACCTGTTCTACTAGCGATTTGTCGAGCACACAAGTTCGAGCCAACGTTGCAAATAAAAATGAGCCGAGCGTAAAGCTTCGTCTCCATCAAGCTCGAGCAAACAAAGCATTGGATACCCTAAAAAATGATATAATTTCATCACAAATACCAAATAGTGACACGTGCACAGCCACAATGGATCTGCAACAAGTGCTTGCGACACCCACACTAACCCATACTCAAATATATTATAGTCGTCAGCTCTTTCAGCCTGGACGCGTCCACATTGGAGACTAACGATGTCCACATGTGCATTAAGGCATGAAGATATTACAGGCAGGGGAGGTAATGAAATTGCTTCGTGCATTGCCAAAGTGTTCACTCAAGGACTTACTTATAAAAAGAAATTGGTCATGTGGAGCGATAGTTGCGCTGGCCAAAATAAAAATCGCACGATAATTCTTCTGTAGATTTATCTGATTCAGCTACGGGTATTCAAAAACTTTTGCTGAATTTCTTCGATCACAAGACACTCTTTTTTGGAGCTGTGATAGGCACTTTGCTCTTATAAAAAAGAGAAAATGTGTTTGCAGTCCGATGGTTCCTGAAGATTTGGCAAAAATGATAAAAGAAGCTAAGCCAAAATCTTTTCATATCATCGAAATGAATGCTGCACATTTTTTGGACTTTCAACAAGCCCCAGATAATGTTATCTATACTGAAAAGATGAGTATATCTAAAGCCCATTGGATAAAGATACACAGTCATGACGTTCATAAAGTACGAGTCAGAACAAGTTTAAACAACATCTTGGGAGTTCAGTCACGGATCTGCTACAGAGCAGTCGCTTCCCGCTAAAACAGCGCGATCTCACTGCATTTCGTTGATAACTAACAATTACAATACACGATTCGTCATATAGTGTCACGTCAAGTTCACCGTCGCCCGTTTGTCACCGCGCATACTTTCCGCGCATCGTCGCTCAAACAGTGCTTTGTTTGTTTCTCGGCCGCGCAAGTGCACAAATAAACAATTGACATTCCACTCGTCCCAGACAGCTGTCTAGATCAAATCGGTTTTTTATATTAATTCGTGATAAGGAGCTGGCCTACACAAATTCTTGGTGACGTAATTTGTTCCGAGTAGCGGTCGATGCCAGTTTTTCTTCTTCTTCATCGAGTAAGCCACTGACTGTTACTATCCTTCTTACCCTTTTACACTCCGCGGGCAGAGTTGAAGATCTGAAAGGTCGTCAACTCTTCCCATCCTATATTCATCTCATATTTCATACATTCGCACCACTCATCAAATCTTTATTTCTTTAGTTATCATTGTTTGTTTTTACTCAATACACAATTATATATATATATATATATTAGGGGGACCGGAAAGAAATCAAAATTTTCGGGAGTACCACTTTAAGGTCAGTCTGCGTCGAGACACAAAAGAGAAAACACGTGCTTTTTGGTGCTAGTAGTTTGTGAGGGTTGTAAATTCATTATTTTTGCAAAGATTATTTTTTCCGTCGTTTGTGAAGAATGTCAAGGCCGACTATTGACGAAGAACATTTACGCCACTGTATGTTGTTTTTATTTGACCGGGGATTGAAGGCGAAAGAAATGACAGAAACAATTACTGCTACATATGGAGACGTATTAAGACTCAATAAATGTCATAGATGGATAAAAAAATTTAAAAATAATGATAGGGACCTGAAGAACGCCCCTAAAACTGGAAGACCAACAAAATTGGATGATGATGCGCTGACGTCATTGGTTGAATCTGACCCTCGTCAAACAATAGCTGAATTATCAATTAAACTCGATTGTCCATGGTCAACAGTGCAGGAACATCTTAGTCGCATTGGAAAAATTCATAAACAAGGAGTTTGGGTTCCGCACGTGTTGACGCCAGCTGCGCTCGAGCAGCGAATAACGATATGCACGTCCCTTTTGTCCAGGTATAAAGTGGACCCATTTCTTCGAAGAATAATAACTTGCGACGAGAAATGGGTCTTGTACAATAATCCCACACGAAAAAAACAATGGCTTTCTCGGGGCCAGTCGGCTGTTCCTACACCAAAACCAACGTTGACTCTAAAAAAGGTTCTCCTCTGTGTATGGTGGGATATCGAAGGTGTTGTTCACTATGAACTATTGAAACCAGGAGAAACAATTAATGCAGCTCTTTATTGTCAACAACTGGAGAGAATGAAAGAGGAACTAAGAAAAAAACGTTCACTTTTGGTCAATAACCAACCCAGGATGCTTCAACAGGACAACGCGCGGCCACATACTGCGATAATCACCCAGAATAAAATAATGCAACTTGGACTGGAACTTTTACCTCACCCCCCCTATTCCCCTGACATAGCCCCCTCAGATTATCACCTTTTCAGATCATTGGAACACTCCCTCCGCGATAAAACATTCAAAAATATTGATGAAGTAAAAAATCATATCGAAAAGTTTTTTAAGGAAAACCATTTTTTTTTTACAAAAATGGAATTGAAAAGCTGCCTGATAGATGGAGAAAGGTCTTGGAAAACGATGGAAACTATTTCATTGATTAATTTCTTTTTGTATTTTTTTTAAATAAAATTTTTAAATGTATTACTTTTTTTTTTATTTCTTTCCGGTCCCCCTAATATATATATTTTTTATTTTTATTTTTGTCCACTTTTATTGTCCACAACATTCATTCTATTTGCTCAGTTCCTCCTATTAAGCAGCCATGAAGCCCGTCAAATCGGACTTCTGCATCAAAAATAAACGCATCATAATTAAAAAAACTACACCCGAACCAACTGAAACGCCCGCATCCGTCCCCGTGACCTCGCCTATACCAGCCCTCGCTATGTCTCCGGACCGCTCAACATCCCCTGATCTGACCATCTCCACTTTCGAGGAAGCCTTCGAGCTCTTCAAGATGGAGACCACATCCAAAAAAGAAACAATGAAGATGGTAAAACTTCCTCGTGAGCTCTTCCATAAAGGTGAGGTCTCGATTGAGGCCAAAAACCCTCCATCTGATTCACCCACTGTCTTGCCAGCGGTTCCAATCACAACACCGCCGCGCCCCACCCCCATTTCTGACCCCCCACTCTCCCCACCAATAATTATCATCCCGGATACTCCAGAAATGGACTGGCAATCCTTTGCCAAAAATCGCAAAAGGGCTCTCCAACCCCAAGAAAGCCCCCCCCTCGTTCGCCTCCAATCAAACCCGAAACCAGCTGATGCCACTGTGACCCAAACCAGCAAAAGGTCGAGATACCCACTCAGCCCTCCTCTTCCCGCAGCCCCCGCCCCACCTTCAAATATAGACGTACGACCTCTACTTCCGGTCAAAAAAGACCGCACCCCCCCATCGTTCTTCACAATTCCGACAAGTACGGAGACCTGAGAGCCAAACTCAGGTCTCAAAACATCAACTTCTCCTCGAAGGTTCGGCCCAATGGTGATTTAAAAATCTCCACAGAAACCGTTGAGGCTTACCGCTCCCTCGTCCACATCACCGACTCTCTCGCCATCCCATACGACTCCTTCCATCTGGAAAACGAGAAGCCCCTGTTAGCCGTCATTCGTGGCCTACCGACCCCTATCAGCGTCGAGGACATTATGATCGAGCTCAAATCCCTTGATTATCCGGTTCAGAATGTGTATCGCATGAAGAACAGGAATAGAGTGGAACTCCCCATGATCATCGTCAAACTGACAAGGGACTCTTCCGCAAAACGCATCTTCACCGAACTCCACGGTGTACTCGATATTCGAGTCACAGTGGAGGAGCTGAACAAGCGCAAAGGTATGGGCCAGTGTCATCGCTGCCAACAGTTCGCCCATTCCGCCGGCAACTGCCACGCTCCAGCCAATTGTGTGAAATGCGGTAGAACGCATCACACCTCTGAATGCAGGAAGCCCGCGGACACTCCCGCCACCTGCTGTAACTGCGGAGGCCCACACACGGCCAACTTCAGAGGCTGCCCACGCTTCCCTTAGAGTAACCTCCCTTCAATCACTCCCCACCACCACTTCCAGACCCCGCAGCCCTTACGCCCCCTCATGGATGGCATCTACCAACGCCCCCTCGGCAAACAACGCCACATGGCGATTCCCCAACGCCCCCCAGAGTGCATCGAAACCGGTCACTTCCAACGCGTCATACGCGAACATCGCCCCCTATTATCATCATCTACACCCCAAAACTACACATTGCCCGCCCTTACGTTCCGGCAAGGTGCCCGCCAGGGAAGCGGAAGCGGATAGCGAACGAAGTTCGGCGTCTTCACGCGCTGAGACCGAGGACAGTCAGGAGGCTACGGAAGGAGGTCCGCGAGCAGAAGCGGAAGGTCGCCGCACTCAGGAGAGAGATGCGACGAGGGACTGCGACGGCGGAAGCCGTTCCGGGACCATCGGCGGAACACATCCCCGATGACGTTCCGGTAGCCGACCCCAGGCGACTCACCGAGGAGTGGGTAGACAGACAGCAGGACCCCATGGCACAGATGGCAGCGATGATGGAGTTCATCCGATCCTCACAGGGGAATGGGAGCCCGAAGGCGCCAGCCAGTGAAGATGGTGCGAGGATGACCGCTCTCATCGCACGCCAGACTGGAGCCAAGGACCTGCCCGTTTTCTCTGGGGAACCCCTCGAGTGGCCTGCCTTCAAGGCACAGTACGACCAGTCCACAGAGTTGTGTGGACTAGCCGAAGCTGAGAACCTGCTCCGGCTGCAGCGTGCCCTGAAGGGGCGCGCACGAGAGGTGGTGTCCGCTCTCTTGGTGGACCCGAGGAGCGTGGGGGAAATAATCCGCATAAATAATGCGCTTGGTCACCCAATCGCCGGTGCTCATGAAGGTGGTACCAGTAACTGTGACAGGACCAAAGGGCCAAGTGAACGTGCACGCTCTGCTGGACGAAGGATCTTCAGTGACCCTGATAGACGCGACCATTGCCACCAAAGTGGGAGCCGAGGGTCCCGTTTGCGGCCTACGGATACAAGGCGCAAACCGGATGTGCTCGGCGGACAAGGCGTCGCGCCATGTCAGAGTCCAAGTGGGCGGTAAGGGAGGGGTGTACATCGTGTCGGGGTACACCATGAGGAAGCTGGACCTCCCTCCGCAGCTGGTGAGAGCTTCGGAAGCCGGCGGAAGGCGTTTAGAGGAGGTGAAACCCTTGGTGCTGATCGGGCAGGACAACGTGCACCTCATAGTGTCACGGGAGGTGCTCGAGGCAAGCAAGGGTCGCGTCGCCTCACGCACCGCGCTAGGGTGGATCACCCATGGAGGACACGCTTCGCCCACCGCAGCAAATACGGTGGCAGTGAGCCACGCCATTGAGGAGGACTCGCGCCTGAGTGCGATGCTCAGAATCCACTTCGCTGTCGATGCCTTGGGAGTCACCGCAACTGTCCGGGTGAGCAAGGATCTGCAGCGAGCGGAAGAGCTTATGGCGGCGACGACTCGTCCTTTGCCCACTGGACGATGGGAGACAGGCCTCCTGTGGAAGGAGGATCACGCGTGGCTGCCCGATAACAGACAGTGCGCCGAGAACCGGCTGATAAGCCTAGAGAGGAAATTGAGACGCGACTCAAAACTCTCAGTGGCTTATCACGCCAAAATGAGAGACATCATCGCGAAAGGCTACGCGCGCGAAGTGGCCCGAGACGAGATGGCGGCACCATCAGCACGACGGTGGTACCTGCCACACTTTGCGGTGGTGAATCCGCACAAACCAGGGAAGGTGCGAGTGGTCTTCGACGCAGCCAGCCGCTGCCGGGGAACGTCATTGAATGACCACTTGCTGACCGGCCCTGATCTGCTGACGTCCTTGATGGGAAACATCATCCGGTTCCGGGAGGGGAAGATTGCGATTGCGGCGGACATCAAGGAGATGTTCCTCCGCATCAAAATCAGGAAGGCTGACCAGACCTCACAATGGTTTTTGTGGAGGCCCTCGGAACAAGGGGACGTCAAAACCTACGTGCTCACCTCCATGATGTTCGGTGCCAAGTGCTCGCCCAGCAGCGCCCAGTACGTCCGAAACCGGGTGGCCGACGCCAGCAGGAAAGAATTTCCAGACGCAGCCGAAGCCGTCACCCGGAAATTCTATATGGACAATTATTTGGACGCAGTCGACAGACCCACGGACGCCGTGACCTTGGTTAAGGTCACCGCTGTCCTGCAAAGGGGCGGGTTCGAGCTGACGAACTGGGCGTCAAACGAGCCCCGAGTAATCGCGGCAATAGCGCGAGAGAAACGGGCCGGGGGATCAGTGGAGCTACTCGGTGGAGGCGCGCAGACAGAGCGGATTCTGGGGGTCACCTGGGATCCCCGAGCAGACCAGTTCATCTTCACGTTGGCGGACCTGAAGGAAGGAGGTGCTCGACCTACCAAGCGACATCTGCTGAGCACCGTGATGCGAGTTTTTGACCCGATGGGGTTCATATCTTGCCTGACGATCAGGGCGAAGATATTGCTCCAGACCGTGTGGCGCTCAGCGGTAGGGTGGGACGAGATTCTTCCAGATCAGGCGTCGGCAACCTATGGCACGCGTGCCAGGCTTGGCACGCGATGGGGTTCTGAATGGCACTCTACAAATAATCAGGGAAATCGCGAAAATATCGAGACGAAGTGATTTTTAAATAAGAGAAAATGTTTAATTATAATTATTTATCTAACGTGGCTCGCCAATGTCACGAAAATCTGCGCGAAGGGTGAGTGAGAGCGCATTCGGAGTAAAAGGGATGAAACATGCGTAGCGCCGACTAGTTATCGAAGCGGACTTCACGTATGTTCAAGCCGGAATGACATTCGCCCCTCTCTTTCTCGTTTTGCTACTGCGCACCATTTGCCTGTAATACCAGTTAAACTTGAATTTCGTTTAATACTGGTCGTTACTTTCCGTTCTAACTTTTTTGTGAAGACTTGTATCTTATTGGTTTAATATTTGTTATAATTCATCCATATTTAATCAAATGGAGGGTAAGAAACAAAAACTAAATGTTCGCGGGTTTCAAGACTATTGGACGAATGAATATGGATTTATACAACAAAAGGATCGTGCTGTATGTGCGATATGTCGCGAAAGTGTCGTATGCCGCACGTCAAGTGTACAAAGACATTTCCAAACCAAACATCAGTCCACATTTAATAGCAACGATGAGAAATGTGAAACTATAAAGAGAGCTGTTTCTGGTTATAAGAAACAAGTAACTTTTTTTTGTGGAATAACTGGAACGAAGCCTAAAGCGACAGAATGCAGCTTCGCAATTGCTCATTGCATAGCTGCCAAAGGCAAACCCTTTACAGATGGGGAATATATAAAGGAAATCTTTATAAAAAGTGCTGAAAAGTTGTTTAGCGATTTACCTAACCAACAAACCATATTATCCCGAATTCGAGAAATACCGGCTTCTGCGCGAACAATTGAAAGAAGAATAACTGAAATGGCAGACAATGTAACAACAAAACAGAATTCTGGATTACAAGAAGCTGTTGCATTTAGCGTCGCTGTTGATGAAAGTACCGATGTAAATGATATTGCGCGGCTTGCAGTATTTGCACGGTATTGTGATAAAGGTCAAGTTTATGAAGAATTGTGCAATTTGATTCCTCTGTCTGGGACAACTAAGGGGCAGGATATTCTTGCTTCATTCATAAATTGTTTTGACAGCAAGAACATTAATATCAAAAAAATATTTTGTGTAACTACTGACGGCGCACCTGCAATGGTTGGCAAGGATAGAGGATTTGTCAAACTTCTTGAAAATCATATTGGACATAAAATATTGAACTTCCATTGTATAATACACCAGGAAAGTTTAGTTGCCAAAATTTCGTCACAGCGGGGGTAAGTGTATTATTGTGAGAAAACCATTATTACAATTGTGAAAATATTGTTGTCTTTGTTGAATGGAGGTGACGCTCTCTCCAAATTTTAGTAAATAGAGGTAAAGTCTTAACAATGTCGCCCGTACGTGGGGCATTATCAAGATATGCTGGTTTCCGTGGTGTTTGACTAGTGGACGGGGTGATAAAGTGTATAAAAGTATAATTTGTTCTTTTTTCAGATAATTTAGCGCGAAATTCGTAAAATAAAAGCGTGGGTCGCCATTTTGTTCTTGTTCGAGAAGCGTCTGTGGTTTAGGTGGTTGCGGATAATCAGGAGTATAGTTTGCCGCGTAAAGTGATTAGATACGCATTTTGCAATAGTTTAATTCAAACGAAATAAGTGACTGAAGAAATAAAAGAGTGCCTAGTTAATTGCGGATAGAGAAGTGATTAGTGGTTACGTTCGTGAAGTATTCCAGTGTTTTTGGAATTTCAAGACCAATTGTTTGAAACCAATCTCGCCTTATAGCTTGCGCGGGGATAGGCAAGAGGAAAGTGCGTATAACTTACAGTAGTTCGGTTTGCGTCGCTGTTGATGCGGTAAAGGGGAATAGTGTTACTACATTTAGATAAAATCACTTGGTGCTTATACTCAATTGTTTTCGGAACAAATCTTTGTAATATAAGAGAGTGAATAATATTGAATTGAATTACTTTGATATTTAAGTCCTAGATTCGTGGCAAGCGGTGTGGTGGAAGCGTGGTTTAGTAAATTTTGATAATAATACATATTGGTTATAATTGTTAGTTCTTAATTTCGGAACATTTCAACAAAGGGGGGGTTGTTGGTGTTGAATTAAAGTTACGTTCTAGTTAAATTCTTTGTTCTTGTTGAACAGTGTAAGTAAAGTATTGTTTAACAAGGTGAAGTAAGATTTCGTTGGGGATAGATTTTGATACCTGCTGTTACGATTAGGGTTGGAAATGGATATCGCAATGGATCCAATAGTTAATATAATGAAAGCCACTAAAGAGAGGTTAATCGGGGAATCAATTGAAAGGGGAGTAGTTCCTAGTAATAGTTTTTATGTGTTGCGGCGTCAGGCCTCTTTGTATAACAAGAGTCTTGTATCATCGTCATCGGAGGCGGTCGCCTTACCAGTTAGGTGCGTGCCTTACCGGAATCTTATGAGGGCTCCGGAGTTTTTGGAGACAACGGATCCTGGGGTTACCGCTTCAGAAGCCCTAGCACCAGTGCCATTGGCAAGTTCATCTCCATATACTGGAGGTAGAGTGGCGAGTTCGGGTATTCCACGTTCGTCTCCACAAGGGAATTTAAATTCTTCTGTTTGGCCAGTAGAGGCTTGTACCGGAGGAGGTTGCGTAAGAGAATTTTTGTCGCGTATAGAGGAGTTGGAAAGGCGGTGTTCGGCCTTAGAGCTGATGAATAGGAATAAGGGAAGGTTTCCTCGTCCTGCTCCCTTCGTCTCGAGAACAGATGCTCGTTTGGCACCAGTCTCTCGTACCTCGAATACTCGAGATTCGTTTGAACGCAGGTGTTTTCGGTGCAATCTTCCAAATCATCAGGCGCGCAATTGCCCCGGGCAGCCGCGTAACCGAAAGAAACCTGTGCGGACGGCTGACGATCTTCGTAGGGCTAGAGCTAGCCCAGCGCGTCCGTTGGTCATATTACCCGATATGTCTGGGCCACCTCCAGATGTTAAGTTTCCAGAAGACCGGGTGGGCACCAACCCGTATTAAGTACGTCGGAGTTACCGGATTTGTCGCATTACTCAGCGACCGGGAGAGTTTTCCTTTTTTTATAAAAGGCTTGATTGAGATTACGAGTTCAGGGGAAGAGCGGCCCTACCTACGTTGTAGTATTCAAGATTTTCTTTAACGTTGTATACCTTAATGTGTAAAGTACGTCCTCTCGCGTTATTAACAAATTGATACCGTTGGCCCGTGAGACGCGGAATATATATTCATTTCCGTTGCTTGCAATTGAGTTTCCTTTACCATTGTATGATCGAGATTAACGCCCGTCGTCTCGCGTTGTATAAACAAATTGATACCGTTAGCCCGTGAGACGCGGAATATATATTCATTTCCGTTGCTTGCAATTGAGTTTCCTTTACCATTGTATGATCGAGATTAACGCCCGTCGTCTCGCGTTGTATTAACAAATTGATACCGTTAGCCCGTGAGACGCGGAATATATATTCATTTCCGTTGTTTGCAATTGAGTTTCCTTTACCATTGTATGATCTGGATTAACGTCCGTCGTCTCGCGTTGTATTAACAAATTGATACCGTTAGCCTGTGAGACGCGGAATAGATATTCGTTTCCGTTGCATTTGCGGTTGGATTTCCTTTACCATTGAGAGTAGTAGCAATCGAGAATCAGTTCCGTTTCGTTTACGGTTATAAATCGTTTGGCGTTGTGTAGGTAGTTGAATCACGTTGTCTCACGTTGTCTTGACCCATCGTTGCAAATGGTATACCAAGTATCCGTGGTCTCGATCCGACGTCGCATGCCGTAGGCAGTAAGCCGTCGTCGCACGAGAAGGGATGCGCACGCATAGGTTAGATCCAGTCCGGTGTCCACTATTTAGTGACCCGGTGGAGTATATGAAGGCTAATAGTATATGGAGTAGTGATAGGCTCATCGGTGCCTAATTGGGAGTCATTCATGGTCGGGAAAGTACAGGTTCTTAAATTAAATTTTCGTTATATTCTTGTTAATGTTTAAATCATACCTTGACAGTATGCACTGTCGGATTCCTTGATGAATGGCAGTAGAGTTTTTTTTTTTAAATAACATCACCAGTGAGAATTCGTAATTCCGCTTGGGTGAATAAACAGTGAGCTAGTCGTGAGGCAATCTCGTATGGATTCAGTTCCATATGTTCTATGTACGGGTTTGGTACTCTTCCCCGTGATTAGTGTGGTTATTATTTTCCAAAGAGTATCTGGCGCTCAGAGCCTGGGCCTGGACCATGAGTGACGGAATGCTGAGAGCCTCGAGTAGAGTGTACAGAATTTCTTATGTACTGAGGGGTAGGCTTCCTTCAGTATCGGGTGTTCATAAGGTTGAACATTGCTTTAGTGCAAAACCCATGGAGGAGGGTTGATGGTTGAAAATTACCTTCGGATAATAGTCCGTTTGGAAATATCTGTAGAGTGTACAGAATTTCTTATGGAAGGAGGGGTTGGCTTCCTTCCGTGTTGAATGTTCATAAGGTTGAACCTTAGCTTAGTCAGGTATCCATTGAAAATAGTTGCCTGGAAACGTTGGAGAAGATTGTTATAGGAGTTTGCTAGTTGCTCGTTATATTGGCCATGGAGATGGAGTCTCCTCGCAACAAGGATTCCCAAATAGTTGGAAGATTTTTAGTAATTCGGTGATTGCACATCTGAGTCATTGCCTTGGGCTGCTGGTCCGGAGGAATTAAGGAAGTTGGAGTTGCTCCTAGTATTTTTTTTTTTTGAGAATAGTAGTACCCTGCATCGGTGGTACGTATGGTTATTACTGGTGTAACCAGTTCATTGAATTATTGCCTTATAGAGAGGAATGGCATCGCTGGATGAGAGCCTGGGATTTACTGTTCTGTTTTGTTATAGCACTATATTGAGAAGTTTAGATCTGTTGCCTTGTAGGTTGGCTCACCTTCTCTGTTTGGAAGTAGTCTTTGTTCCTTTCTGTAATTCGTTACGTACTATGGGTTTTCTTTTCGGGTGGTTAACTGTGAACCACCCCCTCATCGAAGAGTTTGTTGTCTCGCATAAGGAAATAGATCTGTTCGGAGTTTTTGTTTTTTTTTCTATTCCTGTTTACTGCAAGGCGTATTAATATTATGTGTTTTTGTTTTGTGTCTATTTTCCTTTTGTTTCCTTTTTTTTCCCTTCCCTAATAATTGTGATTAAATTATTTTTCTTCAAGGCTTACGGATGGCCTATATCCATCCAGTATTTTGTTTTGTATTAAATTTTGTGTGTAGAATCATTCTTTTTAAGGCTTACGGATGGCCTGTATACATCCAGCCAAAGGTTTACGGATGGCCTGTATACATCCAGCCAAAGGTTTACGGATGGCCTGTATACATCCAGCCAAAGGTTTACGGATGGCCTGTATACATCCAGCCAAAGGTTTACGGATGGCCTGTATACATCCAGCAAGAGGTTTACGGATGGCCTACATACATCCAGCAAGAGGCTTACGGATGGCCTATACTCATCCAGTATTTTTTCTGTATTATTAATTTTTTTTATATAGTCATCTTCCTTCTCGTGCTCAAAGTAGCATGCAGAAGCCCTGAACTGCCTCTAGGAGTTCAGGTTGAGAGAGGCTAGCCTCTCAACCGGTTAAAATTTTGGTAATGGCCTTTCGGTGCATCTGCGATGTATTGAATTGTCTCCACCACGGGCGTCATGAACCCGCATTAGCAGAGATGCCGCTCCAGAATGTTCTGGTGGGCACGCGCTTTTTGCTTGGAAGGGTTCGATTATGGGAGCCGCGGTTTCTGGCCCTCGGATCTTGGTTATCCACAGTGGCGTATGTGGACTCGCGTGATTCTTGGTTCCAGTCTGGGGGTCCGGGGGACGTGTCTTGCTTAAGATCGGGCCTAACCGCGAGTGTTCATTAATATTGTTTATTCTTTTCAGAGAAAGATGAGGAATGGAGTAGAATTACAGGGAGAGGGTAGGTGTGAGCCTTGTGGTAGGACAGTCGTTGAACAGCCGGTTCTGCATCGTTCTAGCTATGGTAGATTTCCTAAAAGTTTAGAGAGTGTCTTTTTTAAAAAAATTCAGTCTCGAAAGAATTTTCGGTCCTTATCTGATTACATTGGCTTGCGTAATAATTACCCCTTATTATACCGAGTAGGTGGACGGTAGGGATTGTAGAAATGTGTAATGCAGTCCTTAGCGTAAGGGCTGGATTTGGGCTTGTAATGATTGATCTCTGTTCACAGTGAGGGGTCGAGGTTGGCAATGGAGGAGTAGTCACCCGTATAAAACCTGTAAGTGTATAACTAAGCAAGTGCCAAGTGTTATCTTTAAGGTCAGCCGCGGAGCAGGCTGCAGTGTCTAGTGAGAGGATGAATGGTGGTTAACTAATTTGGTTGTGAACCTTTCCTCAGCATGATGCGCTGAGAAGAGGGGTGGGTTAATTATCTGTTAACGGTCCACCTTTTTGTGATACAGGGTGACCATGTATAATATAATTTTATTTTTGATTTAATTTGGATTCCTTTTTGTTTTGTTTCTGATCTGCCTTTTGATGTATCCCAAGCCGTGCTTTATGTAAGATCATTATCTCTTTGTTATTATTGACGGCCTACCTTTAGTGATACAGGGTGACCATGTATAATATAATTTTGATTTAATTTGGATTCCTTTTTGTTTTGTTTCTGATCTGCCCTTTGATGTATCACCAGCCGTGCTTTATGTAAGATCATTATTTCTTTGTTTTTGTTGACGGCCTACCTTTTGGGATACAGGGTGACCATGTGTAATACATTTTTTTTTTATGTAATTGGGATTCCTTTTTGTTGTGTTTCTGATCTGCCCTTTGATGTATCACAAGCCGTGCTTTATGTAAAATCATTATCTCTTTGTTATTATTGACGGCCTACCTTTAGTGATACAGGGTGACCATCTATAATATTTTGTGTTATTTTAATTTTATTTGGAATTCTTTTTGTTTTGTATCTGATCCCCTTTGAAGTATCCGGTGACCATGCCTTATGTGAATTTGTCTATAATCTATTGTCTTGGGTTTTTTTTTTGTTTGTTTTGTTTATTAAATTGTCTAAGGAATTGTACTAGCTGTCTTATGCGATTGTTTCCGTGCTGGTTACCCTGTGGTTAAACCAGTATTGGAAAAGCCATTTCTCTGTATTATTGTGAGGAGTTACAGGAGGGTTGTTCCGTGCTCCTCAGTATTATTAGGTTATGGGCCATGGTAGATTCAGTAGTGTGTTGTCATCGTAAGGTTTCCGTGGTTTCCTTGCGGCTAGGTTCCCTTACACCAATTAGGGGATCCTGCAGGCAAATGCTGACAACCGGTAAATCGGCCACGAGACCGTATCCGGTAGGGGGAACATACACCCCTTACTCCTTGTAATTGCCTATCGCTGAAGTGTCTATACTCTAGGAAGGATACATTTTTTTTTTGTGGGTTTTTTTTTTGTTTTCTTTTATAACATAAGATGGAGTGTTAGGAGTATATTTATTCTCTCATAAAAAAGCGGGTGAAAAATTGAGAATATTTCATAAGGAAAAAATACGCGCGAAATGGAATTCCCGTACGAACAGAATTGAACCGTACTTTTCTTTGTTCTGATTTTGACGGATAAATAATGACGCATAATAGCGAGTACGAGCGCGACGCAGTTGTAATTAGGACAAAGAATGATGCAATCATCTTCCCGGTTCTAGAAAGTTCTCGATTCAAAAACAAGCCGATATAAAGTTTTGTACACCGGCCGCAGCACTTGTAGTAAGAAATCGAATGCAGGTGACCTATTGGTGTAATCTTGTCCTAAAAATGCCGCGAACCAATGAAATCTTCGCCTAGGGACGCGTGGTCAATTCGTGATTTTTTCGGAACCACCGGTCGAATCGCGGGACGGGCATTCATTCCGTCACCGGCCGGGACTAGCTATTGACGGGCTGTTACAGCTCCTCCGTTTGGGAGATTACGAATTAATAATTAGTTTTTTTCGTTAAAGTTTATCGGTCAATTACCTTCAATTCCGAGTTACCATCTCCTTCTGGGATCATACGAATTAATAATTGGTGTTTCGTGAAAGTTTCTCCAAACCACATCGGTCTAGAGCCGTTGCGCGGATTTACCGGCTTGGTAATACCGCCCGAGGAACAATTATCGTGGATTATTATCGCTGCCATATTTCAGAGTCTGCTGAAGACCTCGAGCGACTACGATACGTGGTTCCTCAAATAACTGCGCCGCAGTTACTCAGCTTATCGCGCTTGCAGCAAGGAAGAAGTTCGTATCGGATAGGCGGGAAATTCCCAGGGGGAATTGTTGCATCATCCTGATCGAAGGAGTCGTTCCGGCTTGGGCCGGTTTGCTATCATCTGGCTTGCGTCCACCTCTTCTGGGAGAATAGACATTACAGCGTCATTCCTTTTGGATATTCAGGTTATTTGGGTGAGTGAATTCTTTATATTGTAACCGCCATTGCTGGCTCTCATCGCCTCATATCCGTCTTTGTGTGTAATGAATATCGAACAGGAATCAGTCTCTTATGCAAGCCCAATTGTTAGTCTGCCTACTCTGGTTTTGTAGTATTATTTTTTTCTCCCGGCATTAATGCGGAGTTTTTTTTTTACGATATAGAGTTAAATTAAACGAAGTATTATCACCAATATATGTCTTTTTCTGTTATTCACCTCGTCCACAGCTTGGTACCTTGGAGGCCTAGCATATCCCTTTTATTATAGCCCATCGCGATCTGAGACAAAAAGAGTACTTGTTCTTAATTTTCTTCATGTGCCGCTGAGACCGGGGTAAGTGTATTATTGTGAGAAAACCATTATTAAAATTGTGAAAATATTGTTGTCTTTGTTGAATGGAGGTGACGCTCTCTCCAAATTTTAGTAAATAGAGGTACAGTCTTAACAGGATATAAAGATATAATCTTTTAGATATCATCGTCATCTTCAGAAGCAGAGCGTAGCAATCGCCACCTTCTGAAGTTTGAAGATATTAAATCTTTTGGATATAAAGATATAATCTTTTAGATATCATCGTCATCTTCAGAAGCAAAGCGTCGTAATCGCCACCTTCTGAAGTTTGAAGATATTAAATCTTTTGGATATAAAGATATAATCTTGGGATATCGCCGTCACCTGAGGATCATCACCAGCCACTGACGCGATCATGCCTTCTCTGCGTTCCGGAAAGGCTCCCGCTAAGGCAGCGAGAGCTGAGAGCGACCGTACCTCAGTCGCCGACTCAGTGGCGTCTTCGGGCGCTGACACAGAGGACACGGTCAGGAGGCTACGGAAGGAGGTCCGCGACGAGAAGCGGAGGGTTGCCGCACTCAGGAGAGAGCTGCAACGAGCGACTGCAACGGCTGAAGCCGTTCCGGGACCATCAGCGGAACACATCCCCGATGACGTTCCGGCAGCCGACCCCAGGCGACTCACCGAGGAGTGGGTGGACAGACAGCAGGACCCCATGGCACAGATGGTAGCCATGATGAGAGTTCATCCGATGCGCACAGGGGAATGGGAGCCCGAAGGCGCCAGCCAGTGAAGATGGTGCAAGGATGACCGCTCTCATCGCACGCCAGACTGGAGCCAAGGACCTGCCCGTTTTCTCTGGGGAACCCCTCGAGTGGCCTGCCTTCAAGGCACAGTACGACCAGTCCACAGAGTTGTGTGCACTAGCCGAAGCGGAGAACCTTCTCCGGCTGCAGCGTGCCCTGAAGGGGCGCGCACGAGAGGTAGTGTCCGCTCTGTTGGTGGACCCGAGGAGCGTGGGGGAAATCATCCGCACACTGGAGATGCGCTTCGGCCACCCGGAGGTGATCGTAGCCACGATGCTGGAAAGAGTGCGGCGACTGCCACGCCTGACCGACAGCAACTCCATGGAAGCCCTCGTGGAGTTCGCCATAGCAATACGCAACGTCGTCGCTACGATCAAAGGCGTGGAAGGCGAGTACCTCACGTCACCGCAACTCCTGACAGAGATGGTGAACAAGTTGCCCTTGACCATCCAGTTCGTGTGGGTCCAGTCACGGGTCAGACAACCGAAAGCCACCGTGGACGACCTGGCCACCTGGTTGATGGAAGTGGGCAGCGCGGCCACCCATGCCGGAACAATGGACACACGGGTGTCCTCGAAAATGCAGAAACCCCCACGGGAAGGCAACGCGCGGCCCCAGTCGACAGAGAAGCTTGGCGCAAGATGTGCGCTATGTCACGACGAGCACAAGCTATCGACGTGTCCAACCTACCGAGAAAAGAGCGTGGACGAGCGCTGGGAGTGCAGAAAGGCGTTGGGAGTATGCCTTACGTGACCAGACGTCCCGTTTTGAACGGGACTGTCCCATTTTATAATTACGAGTCCCGGTGTCCCCGAAATAAATTCTCGGACGCAAAATTGTCCCGTTTTCGGAATCCGCGCGAAAATTGAGGAACCAAAGCTTACCGTACGGTCGGCTGGACGCGAGCAGTGTGCGAGAGCAAGACCGACCGCGTCGTCCGTTGACGCGACGATAACCGAGAGTAGCCGAGGATGCCAACGTTCGCGCGCGCTTTGGCTTATTATTGTTATTTGACAGAGTTTTCGTTCGCTCACTTCTCGCTCATTGTTTTGTTGTTTGATGCTCGATTAGTAATTTTCTTTAACTTCTTTTGTTTTGGAATCCTAAGTTAATATGCCAAAACGTAAGTGTTCGTTTAATGATAGCTTACAAGCAAATTATCCTTTTATTAGGCAAATAAATACTCCCTCAGATGTCAGATGCGAAAAGTGTCGTACAGAATTTAGTGTTTCTCATAGTGGTGCAGGTGATATTGAACAACATTTAAAATCTGAAAAGCATAAAAATGCCGCCGTGCCACCGCTTCGAGTTCTTCGATGTTAAATTTTTTTAAGAAATCAGACGCGCCAACGACAAAGGATTTGGATATCGCTGCGGCAGAAGGCGTCTGGGCTTATCACACGATACAAGAAAATCACAGTTTTCGCTCCAATGATTGTGCTTCGAAAATAATTCAATCATGTTTTGATTTGAAATTTACATAAAAGATAATTTCACTCAGAAACAGACCAATCAGTTTCTCCCATTTTCAGTCCGTCAATTTATGGTGAAATTGAAAGATAATGGTACTGGTATCGATGAAGAGTTTGTGAAAAGGACGGCTACAGAATTTTATAAAACAAGCCGTGAATATCTGGAGCAGTGGACTTGCTTTCTAACCAAAGAAATGGAGATATTTTTTTGGGCAGATTTAAAAAACGTCCCCGCATGGGAAGACATTCAAAAAGCTCTGGATGTCCTAATTGAAAAGGAATATATTGATAGTAATAAAGATACAGAAGTTTTTGACGAATTTTCATTAATTTCTAACTACATTACATCGCAAAAGGTAACAGAATGGAATAATCAAAATGTTTCCACGGAAACTCGTTGGGTGGAAGTATTCAAACATTTTCACGCCAACAATCTGCAGCATGAAAATTTTTCTGTTTTAATTGAATATATTTTATGTTTGCCTGCTACAAATGCTCCAGTAGAAAGAGTATTTTCTATGATGAACAAATTATGGACATCTGAGAAAACTCAGTTACAAATTCCAGTTTTAAAGGCGATGTTGATTACCAAGGTCAATATAAAAAAAACGTGCCAAGAGTTTCATTCCTACTTAAAATCATCACCAAATGTTTTAAAACAAATTTGTTCCTCTGAAAAATATAAATATAACTAAACATTTTGGATTTCAATTAGTAACTTTAATGTTATCTTAATTTTTCTAAATACATCAATATAACTTTAAAAAGCATTTTTTTTTCAATGACTACCTATGGTTATTTGACTTAAATAAACCAATGTCCCGTTTTGAGTCAAAAAATAAATGGTCACGTTAAGTATGCCCCAACTGCCTAGAGTCCAAGCACCTGGCTGTTGACTGCAGGAAGCAGCGATGCGGCGTGGGTAGTTGCCGACGACCGCACCACCGTACCCTGCATCAGGAAAGAACCGGAGCCCCCCCAGCAGCAACGCATACAGTCGCCACCATTCGCACATCGGACCCGTCACCGGTACTGTTGGAAGTCGTACCCGTGACGGTGTCAGGACCGCGAGGGCAACTGGAGGTGCACGCTCTCCTGGACGAAGGGTCAGCAGTGACCCTGATCGACGCAGCCGTGGCAGACAGGATTGGCGCTGAAGGTCCCGTTTGTGGCCTTCGGATAGACGGCCCAAGACGGATGGGCGCCACAAATAAGACGTTGCGACGGATCAGCATCCAAATAAGGGGACGATGGACCGGGGTAACACACAGCGTATCGGGGTATACGATGAAGAGATTGGACCCCCCTAGGCAGCTCGTTCAAGCCCCATACGCCAGCCCAGAGCCGGTGCGAGAGATCAGGCCCGAAATGATCATCGGCCAAGACAACGAACGAATCCACTTCGCTGTCGATGCCTTGGGAGTCACCGCAACTGTCCGGGTGAGCAAGGATCTGCAGCGAGCGGAAGAGCTTATGGCGGCGACGACTCGTCCTTTGCCCACTGGACGATGGGAGACAGGCCTCCTGTGGAAGGAGGATCACGCGTGGCTGCCCGATAACAGACAGTGCGCCGAGAACCGGCTGATAAGCCTAGAGAGGAAATTGAGACGCGACTCAAAACTCTCAGTGGCTTATCACGCCAAAATGAGAGACATCATCGCGAAAGGCTACGCGCGCGAAGTGGCCCGAGACGAGATGGCGGCACCATCAGCACGACGGTGGTACCTGCCACACTTTGCGGTGGTGAATCCGCACAAACCAGGGAAGGTGCGAGTGGTCTTCGACGCAGCCAGCCGCTGCCGGGGAACGTCATTGAATGACCACTTGCTGACCGGCCCTGATCTGCTGACGTCCTTGATGGGAAACATCATCCGGTTCCGGGAGGGGAAGATTGCGATTGCGGCGGACATCAAGGAGATGTTCCTCCGCATCAAAATCAGGAAGGCTGACCAGACCTCACAATGGTTTTTGTGGAGGCCCTCGGAACAAGGGGACGTCAAAACCTACGTGCTCACCTCCATGATGTTCGGTGCCAAGTGCTCGCCCAGCAGCGCCCAGTACGTCCGAAACCGGGTGGCCGACGCCAGCAGGAAAGAATTTCCAGACGCAGCCGAAGCCGTCACCCGGAAATTCTATATGGACAATTATTTGGACGCAGTCGACAGACCCACGGACGCCGTGACCTTGGTTAAGGTCACCGCTGTCCTGCAAAGGGGCGGGTTCGAGCTGACGAACTGGGCGTCAAACGAGCCCCGAGTAATCGCGGCAATAGCGCGAGAGAAACGGGCCGGGGGATCAGTGGAGCTACTCGGTGGAGGCGCGCAGACAGAGCGGATTCTGGGGGTCACCTGGGATCCCCGAGCAGACCAGTTCATCTTCACGTTGGCGGACCTGAAGGAAGGAGGTGCTCGACCTACCAAGCGACATCTGCTGAGCACCGTGATGCGAGTTTTTGACCCGATGGGGTTCATATCTTGCCTGACGATCAGGGCGAAGATATTGCTCCAGACCGTGTGGCGCTCAGCGGTAGGGTGGGACGAGATTCTTCCAGATCAGGCGTCGGCAACCTATGGCACGCGTGCCAGGCTTGGCACGCGATGGGGTTCTGAATGGCACTCTACAAATAATCAGGGAAATCGCGAAAATATCGAGACGAAGTGATTTTTAAATAAGAGAAAATGTTTAATTATAATTATTTATCTAACGTGGCTCGCCAATGTCACGAAAATCTGCGCGAAGGGTGAGTGAGAGCGCATTCGGAGTAAAAGGGATGAAACATGCGTAGCGCCGACTAGTTATCGAAGCGGACTTCACGTATGTTCAAGCCGGAATGACATTCGCCCCTCTCTTTCTCGTTTTGCTACTGCGCACCATTTGCCTGTAATACCAGTTAAACTTGAATTTCGTTTAATACTGGTCGTTACTTTCCGTTCTAACTTTTTTGTGAAGACTTGTATCTTATTGGTTTAATATTTGTTATAATTCATCCATATTTAATCAAATGGAGGGTAAGAAACAAAAACTAAATGTTCGCGGGTTTCAAGACTATTGGACGAATGAATATGGATTTATACAACAAAAGGATCGTGCTGTATGTGCGATATGTCGCGAAAGTGTCGTATGCCGCACGTCAAGTGTACAAAGACATTTCCAAACCAAACATCAGTCCACATTTAATAGCAACGATGAGAAATGTGAAACTATAAAGAGAGCTGTTTCTGGTTATAAGAAACAAGTAACTTTTTTTTGTGGAATAACTGGAACGAAGCCTAAAGCGACAGAATGCAGCTTCGCAATTGCTCATTGCATAGCTGCCAAAGGCAAACCCTTTACAGATGGGGAATATATAAAGGAAATCTTTATAAAAAGTGCTGAAAAGTTGTTTAGCGATTTACCTAACCAACAAACCATATTATCCCGAATTCGAGAAATACCGGCTTCTGCGCGAACAATTGAAAGAAGAATAACTGAAATGGCAGACAATGTAACAACAAAACAGAATTCTGGATTACAAGAAGCTGTTGCATTTAGCGTCGCTGTTGATGAAAGTACCGATGTAAATGATATTGCGCGGCTTGCAGTATTTGCACGGTATTGTGATAAAGGTCAAGTTTATGAAGAATTGTGCAATTTGATTCCTCTGTCTGGGACAACTAAGGGGCAGGATATTCTTGCTTCATTCATAAATTGTTTTGACAGCAAGAACATTAATATCAAAAAAATATTTTGTGTAACTACTGACGGCGCACCTGCAATGGTTGGCAAGGATAGAGGATTTGTCAAACTTCTTGAAAATCATATTGGACATAAAATATTGAACTTCCATTGTATAATACACCAGGAAAGTTTAGTTGCCAAAATTTCGTCACAGCGGGGGTAAGTGTATTATTGTGAGAAAACCATTATTACAATTGTGAAAATATTGTTGTCTTTGTTGAATGGAGGTGACGCTCTCTCCAAATTTTAGTAAATAGAGGTAAAGTCTTAACAATGTCGCCCGTACGTGGGGCATTATCAAGATATGCTGGTTTCCGTGGTGTTTGACTAGTGGACGGGGTGATAAAGTGTATAAAAGTATAATTTGTTCTTTTTTCAGATAATTTAGCGCGAAATTCGTAAAATAAAAGCGTGGGTCGCCATTTTGTTCTTGTTCGAGAAGCGTCTGTGGTTTAGGTGGTTGCGGATAATCAGGAGTATAGTTTGCCGCGTAAAGTGATTAGATACGCATTTTGCAATAGTTTAATTCAAACGAAATAAGTGACTGAAGAAATAAAAGAGTGCCTAGTTAATTGCGGATAGAGAAGTGATTAGTGGTTACGTTCGTGAAGTATTCCAGTGTTTTTGGAATTTCAAGACCAATTGTTTGAAACCAATCTCGCCTTATAGCTTGCGCGGGGATAGGCAAGAGGAAAGTGCGTATAACTTACAGTAGTTCGGTTTGCGTCGCTGTTGATGCGGTAAAGGGGAATAGTGTTACTACATTTAGATAAAATCACTTGGTGCTTATACTCAATTGTTTTCGGAACAAATCTTTGTAATATAAGAGAGTGAATAATATTGAATTGAATTACTTTGATATTTAAGTCCTAGATTCGTGGCAAGCGGTGTGGTGGAAGCGTGGTTTAGTAAATTTTGATAATAATACATATTGGTTATAATTGTTAGTTCTTAATTTCGGAACATTTCAACAAAGGGGGGGTTGTTGGTGTTGAATTAAAGTTACGTTCTAGTTAAATTCTTTGTTCTTGTTGAACAGTGTAAGTAAAGTATTGTTTAACAAGGTGAAGTAAGATTTCGTTGGGGATAGATTTTGATACCTGCTGTTACGATTAGGGTTGGAAATGGATATCGCAATGGATCCAATAGTTAATATAATGAAAGCCACTAAAGAGAGGTTAATCGGGGAATCAATTGAAAGGGGAGTAGTTCCTAGTAATAGTTTTTATGTGTTGCGGCGTCAGGCCTCTTTGTATAACAAGAGTCTTGTATCATCGTCATCGGAGGCGGTCGCCTTACCAGTTAGGTGCGTGCCTTACCGGAATCTTATGAGGGCTCCGGAGTTTTTGGAGACAACGGATCCTGGGGTTACCGCTTCAGAAGCCCTAGCACCAGTGCCATTGGCAAGTTCATCTCCATATACTGGAGGTAGAGTGGCGAGTTCGGGTATTCCACGTTCGTCTCCACAAGGGAATTTAAATTCTTCTGTTTGGCCAGTAGAGGCTTGTACCGGAGGAGGTTGCGTAAGAGAATTTTTGTCGCGTATAGAGGAGTTGGAAAGGCGGTGTTCGGCCTTAGAGCTGATGAATAGGAATAAGGGAAGGTTTCCTCGTCCTGCTCCCTTCGTCTCGAGAACAGATGCTCGTTTGGCACCAGTCTCTCGTACCTCGAATACTCGAGATTCGTTTGAACGCAGGTGTTTTCGGTGCAATCTTCCAAATCATCAGGCGCGCAATTGCCCCGGGCAGCCGCGTAACCGAAAGAAACCTGTGCGGACGGCTGACGATCTTCGTAGGGCTAGAGCTAGCCCAGCGCGTCCGTTGGTCATATTACCCGATATGTCTGGGCCACCTCCAGATGTTAAGTTTCCAGAAGACCGGGTGGGCACCAACCCGTATTAAGTACGTCGGAGTTACCGGATTTGTCGCATTACTCAGCGACCGGGAGAGTTTTCCTTTTTTTATAAAAGGCTTGATTGAGATTACGAGTTCAGGGGAAGAGCGGCCCTACCTACGTTGTAGTATTCAAGATTTTCTTTAACGTTGTATACCTTAATGTGTAAAGTACGTCCTCTCGCGTTATTAACAAATTGATACCGTTGGCCCGTGAGACGCGGAATATATATTCATTTCCGTTGCTTGCAATTGAGTTTCCTTTACCATTGTATGATCGAGATTAACGCCCGTCGTCTCGCGTTGTATAAACAAATTGATACCGTTAGCCCGTGAGACGCGGAATATATATTCATTTCCGTTGCTTGCAATTGAGTTTCCTTTACCATTGTATGATCGAGATTAACGCCCGTCGTCTCGCGTTGTATTAACAAATTGATACCGTTAGCCCGTGAGACGCGGAATATATATTCATTTCCGTTGTTTGCAATTGAGTTTCCTTTACCATTGTATGATCTGGATTAACGTCCGTCGTCTCGCGTTGTATTAACAAATTGATACCGTTAGCCTGTGAGACGCGGAATAGATATTCGTTTCCGTTGCATTTGCGGTTGGATTTCCTTTACCATTGAGAGTAGTAGCAATCGAGAATCAGTTCCGTTTCGTTTACGGTTATAAATCGTTTGGCGTTGTGTAGGTAGTTGAATCACGTTGTCTCACGTTGTCTTGACCCATCGTTGCAAATGGTATACCAAGTATCCGTGGTCTCGATCCGACGTCGCATGCCGTAGGCAGTAAGCCGTCGTCGCACGAGAAGGGATGCGCACGCATAGGTTAGATCCAGTCCGGTGTCCACTATTTAGTGACCCGGTGGAGTATATGAAGGCTAATAGTATATGGAGTAGTGATAGGCTCATCGGTGCCTAATTGGGAGTCATTCATGGTCGGGAAAGTACAGGTTCTTAAATTAAATTTTCGTTATATTCTTGTTAATGTTTAAATCATACCTTGACAGTATGCACTGTCGGATTCCTTGATGAATGGCAGTAGAGTTTTTTTTTTTAAATAACATCACCAGTGAGAATTCGTAATTCCGCTTGGGTGAATAAACAGTGAGCTAGTCGTGAGGCAATCTCGTATGGATTCAGTTCCATATGTTCTATGTACGGGTTTGGTACTCTTCCCCGTGATTAGTGTGGTTATTATTTTCCAAAGAGTATCTGGCGCTCAGAGCCTGGGCCTGGACCATGAGTGACGGAATGCTGAGAGCCTCGAGTAGAGTGTACAGAATTTCTTATGTACTGAGGGGTAGGCTTCCTTCAGTATCGGGTGTTCATAAGGTTGAACATTGCTTTAGTGCAAAACCCATGGAGGAGGGTTGATGGTTGAAAATTACCTTCGGATAATAGTCCGTTTGGAAATATCTGTAGAGTGTACAGAATTTCTTATGGAAGGAGGGGTTGGCTTCCTTCCGTGTTGAATGTTCATAAGGTTGAACCTTAGCTTAGTCAGGTATCCATTGAAAATAGTTGCCTGGAAACGTTGGAGAAGATTGTTATAGGAGTTTGCTAGTTGCTCGTTATATTGGCCATGGAGATGGAGTCTCCTCGCAACAAGGATTCCCAAATAGTTGGAAGATTTTTAGTAATTCGGTGATTGCACATCTGAGTCATTGCCTTGGGCTGCTGGTCCGGAGGAATTAAGGAAGTTGGAGTTGCTCCTAGTATTTTTTTTTTTTGAGAATAGTAGTACCCTGCATCGGTGGTACGTATGGTTATTACTGGTGTAACCAGTTCATTGAATTATTGCCTTATAGAGAGGAATGGCATCGCTGGATGAGAGCCTGGGATTTACTGTTCTGTTTTGTTATAGCACTATATTGAGAAGTTTAGATCTGTTGCCTTGTAGGTTGGCTCACCTTCTCTGTTTGGAAGTAGTCTTTGTTCCTTTCTGTAATTCGTTACGTACTATGGGTTTTCTTTTCGGGTGGTTAACTGTGAACCACCCCCTCATCGAAGAGTTTGTTGTCTCGCATAAGGAAATAGATCTGTTCGGAGTTTTTGTTTTTTTTTCTATTCCTGTTTACTGCAAGGCGTATTAATATTATGTGTTTTTGTTTTGTGTCTATTTTCCTTTTGTTTCCTTTTATTCCCTTCCCTAATAATTGTGATTAAATTATTTTTCTTCAAGGCTTACGGATGGCCTATATCCATCCAGTATTTTGTTTTGTATTAAATTTTGTGTGTAGAATCATTCTTTTTAAGGCTTACGGATGGCCTGTATACATCCAGCCAAAGGTTTACGGATGGCCTGTATACATCCAGCCAAAGGTTTACGGATGGCCTGTATACATCCAGCCAAAGGTTTACGGATGGCCTGTATACATCCAGCCAAAGGTTTACGGATGGCCTGTATACATCCAGCAAGAGGTTTACGGATGGCCTACATACATCCAGCAAGAGGCTTACGGATGGCCTATACTCATCCAGTATTTTTTCTGTATTATTAATTTTTTTTATATAGTCATCTTCCTTCTCGTGCTCAAAGTAGCATGCAGAAGCCCTGAACTGCCTCTAGGAGTTCAGGTTGAGAGAGGCTAGCCTCTCAACCGGTTAAAATTTTGGTAATGGCCTTTCGGTGCATCTGCGATGTATTGAATTGTCTCCACCACGGGCGTCATGAACCCGCATTAGCAGAGATGCCGCTCCAGAATGTTCTGGTGGGCACGCGCTTTTTGCTTGGAAGGGTTCGATTATGGGAGCCGCGGTTTCTGGCCCTCGGATCTTGGTTATCCACAGTGGCGTATGTGGACTCGCGTGATTCTTGGTTCCAGTCTGGGGGTCCGGGGGACGTGTCTTGCTTAAGATCGGGCCTAACCGCGAGTGTTCATTAATATTGTTTATTCTTTTCAGAGAAAGATGAGGAATGGAGTAGAATTACAGGGAGAGGGTAGGTGTGAGCCTTGTGGTAGGACAGTCGTTGAACAGCCGGTTCTGCATCGTTCTAGCTATGGTAGATTTCCTAAAAGTTTAGAGAGTGTCTTTTTTAAAAAAATTCAGTCTCGAAAGAATTTTCGGTCCTTATCTGATTACATTGGCTTGCGTAATAATTACCCCTTATTATACCGAGTAGGTGGACGGTAGGGATTGTAGAAATGTGTAATGCAGTCCTTAGCGTAAGGGCTGGATTTGGGCTTGTAATGATTGATCTCTGTTCACAGTGAGGGGTCGAGGTTGGCAATGGAGGAGTAGTCACCCGTATAAAACCTGTAAGTGTATAACTAAGCAAGTGCCAAGTGTTATCTTTAAGGTCAGCCGCGGAGCAGGCTGCAGTGTCTAGTGAGAGGATGAATGGTGGTTAACTAATTTGGTTGTGAACCTTTCCTCAGCATGATGCGCTGAGAAGAGGGGTGGGTTAATTATCTGTTAACGGTCCACCTTTTTGTGATACAGGGTGACCATGTATAATATAATTTTATTTTTGATTTAATTTGGATTCCTTTTTGTTTTGTTTCTGATCTGCCTTTTGATGTATCCCAAGCCGTGCTTTATGTAAGATCATTATCTCTTTGTTATTATTGACGGCCTACCTTTAGTGATACAGGGTGACCATGTATAATATAATTTTGATTTAATTTGGATTCCTTTTTGTTTTGTTTCTGATCTGCCCTTTGATGTATCACCAGCCGTGCTTTATGTAAGATCATTATTTCTTTGTTTTTGTTGACGGCCTACCTTTTGGGATACAGGGTGACCATGTGTAATACATTTTTTTTTTATGTAATTGGGATTCCTTTTTGTTGTGTTTCTGATCTGCCCTTTGATGTATCACAAGCCGTGCTTTATGTAAAATCATTATCTCTTTGTTATTATTGACGGCCTACCTTTAGTGATACAGGGTGACCATCTATAATATTTTGTGTTATTTTAATTTTATTTGGAATTCTTTTTGTTTTGTATCTGATCCCCTTTGAAGTATCCGGTGACCATGCCTTATGTGAATTTGTCTATAATCTATTGTCTTGGGTTTTTTTTTTGTTTGTTTTGTTTATTAAATTGTCTAAGGAATTGTACTAGCTGTCTTATGCGATTGTTTCCGTGCTGGTTACCCTGTGGTTAAACCAGTATTGGAAAAGCCATTTCTCTGTATTATTGTGAGGAGTTACAGGAGGGTTGTTCCGTGCTCCTCAGTATTATTAGGTTATGGGCCATGGTAGATTCAGTAGTGTGTTGTCATCGTAAGGTTTCCGTGGTTTCCTTGCGGCTAGGTTCCCTTACACCAATTAGGGGATCCTGCAGGCAAATGCTGACAACCGGTAAATCGGCCACGAGACCGTATCCGGTAGGGGGAACATACACCCCTTACTCCTTGTAATTGCCTATCGCTGAAGTGTCTATACTCTAGGAAGGATACATTTTTTTTTTGTGGGTTTTTTTTTTGTTTTCTTTTATAACATAAGATGGAGTGTTAGGAGTATATTTATTCTCTCATAAAAAAGCGGGTGAAAAATTGAGAATATTTCATAAGGAAAAAATACGCGCGAAATGGAATTCCCGTACGAACAGAATTGAACCGTACTTTTCTTTGTTCTGATTTTGACGGATAAATAATGACGCATAATAGCGAGTACGAGCGCGACGCAGTTGTAATTAGGACAAAGAATGATGCAATCATCTTCCCGGTTCTAGAAAGTTCTCGATTCAAAAACAAGCCGATATAAAGTTTTGTACACCGGCCGCAGCACTTGTAGTAAGAAATCGAATGCAGGTGACCTATTGGTGTAATCTTGTCCTAAAAATGCCGCGAACCAATGAAATCTTCGCCTAGGGACGCGTGGTCAATTCGTGATTTTTTCGGAACCACCGGTCGAATCGCGGGACGGGCATTCATTCCGTCACCGGCCGGGACTAGCTATTGACGGGCTGTTACAGCTCCTCCGTTTGGGAGATTACGAATTAATAATTAGTTTTTTTCGTTAAAGTTTATCGGTCAATTACCTTCAATTCCGAGTTACCATCTCCTTCTGGGATCATACGAATTAATAATTGGTGTTTCGTGAAAGTTTCTCCAAACCACATCGGTCTAGAGCCGTTGCGCGGATTTACCGGCTTGGTAATACCGCCCGAGGAACAATTATCGTGGATTATTATCGCTGCCATATTTCAGAGTCTGCTGAAGACCTCGAGCGACTACGATACGTGGTTCCTCAAATAACTGCGCCGCAGTTACTCAGCTTATCGCGCTTGCAGCAAGGAAGAAGTTCGTATCGGATAGGCGGGAAATTCCCAGGGGGAATTGTTGCATCATCCTGATCGAAGGAGTCGTTCCGGCTTGGGCCGGTTTGCTATCATCTGGCTTGCGTCCACCTCTTCTGGGAGAATAGACATTACAGCGTCATTCCTTTTGGATATTCAGGTTATTTGGGTGAGTGAATTCTTTATATTGTAACCGCCATTGCTGGCTCTCATCGCCTCATATCCGTCTTTGTGTGTAATGAATATCGAACAGGAATCAGTCTCTTATGCAAGCCCAATTGTTAGTCTGCCTACTCTGGTTTTGTAGTATTATTTTTTTCTCCCGGCATTAATGCGGAGTTTTTTTTTTACGATATAGAGTTAAATTAAACGAAGTATTATCACCAATATATGTCTTTTTCTGTTATTCACCTCGTCCACAGCTTGGTACCTTGGAGGCCTAGCATATCCCTTTTATTATAGCCCATCGCGATCTGAGACAAAAAGAGTACTTGTTCTTAATTTTCTTCATGTGCCGCTGAGACCGGGGTAAGTGTATTATTGTGAGAAAACCATTATTAAAATTGTGAAAATATTGTTGTCTTTGTTGAATGGAGGTGACGCTCTCTCCAAATTTTAGTAAATAGAGGTACAGTCTTAACAGGATATAAAGATATAATCTTTTAGATATCATCGTCATCTTCAGAAGCAGAGCGTAGCAATCGCCACCTTCTGAAGTTTGAAGATATTAAATCTTTTGGATATAAAGATATAATCTTTTAGATATCATCGTCATCTTCAGAAGCAAAGCGTCGTAATCGCCACCTTCTGAAGTTTGAAGATATTAAATCTTTTGGATATAAAGATATAATCTTGGGATATCGCCGTCACCTGAGGATCATCACCAGCCACTGACGCGATCATGCCTTCTCTGCGTTCCGGAAAGGCTCCCGCTAAGGCAGCGAGAGCTGAGAGCGACCGTACCTCAGTCGCCGACTCAGTGGCGTCTTCGGGCGCTGACACAGAGGACACGGTCAGGAGGCTACGGAAGGAGGTCCGCGACGAGAAGCGGAGGGTTGCCGCACTCAGGAGAGAGCTGCAACGAGCGACTGCAACGGCTGAAGCCGTTCCGGGACCATCAGCGGAACACATCCCCGATGACGTTCCGGCAGCCGACCCCAGGCGACTCACCGAGGAGTGGGTGGACAGACAGCAGGACCCCATGGCACAGATGGTAGCCATGATGAGAGTTCATCCGATGCGCACAGGGGAATGGGAGCCCGAAGGCGCCAGCCAGTGAAGATGGTGCAAGGATGACCGCTCTCATCGCACGCCAGACTGGAGCCAAGGACCTGCCCGTTTTCTCTGGGGAACCCCTCGAGTGGCCTGCCTTCAAGGCACAGTACGACCAGTCCACAGAGTTGTGTGCACTAGCCGAAGCGGAGAACCTTCTCCGGCTGCAGCGTGCCCTGAAGGGGCGCGCACGAGAGGTAGTGTCCGCTCTGTTGGTGGACCCGAGGAGCGTGGGGGAAATCATCCGCACACTGGAGATGCGCTTCGGCCACCCGGAGGTGATCGTAGCCACGATGCTGGAAAGAGTGCGGCGACTGCCACGCCTGACCGACAGCAACTCCATGGAAGCCCTCGTGGAGTTCGCCATAGCAATACGCAACGTCGTCGCTACGATCAAAGGCGTGGAAGGCGAGTACCTCACGTCACCGCAACTCCTGACAGAGATGGTGAACAAGTTGCCCTTGACCATCCAGTTCGTGTGGGTCCAGTCACGGGTCAGACAACCGAAAGCCACCGTGGACGACCTGGCCACCTGGTTGATGGAAGTGGGCAGCGCGGCCACCCATGCCGGAACAATGGACACACGGGTGTCCTCGAAAATGCAGAAACCCCCACGGGAAGGCAACGCGCGGCCCCAGTCGACAGAGAAGCTTGGCGCAAGATGTGCGCTATGTCACGACGAGCACAAGCTATCGACGTGTCCAACCTACCGAGAAAAGAGCGTGGACGAGCGCTGGGAGTGCAGAAAGGCGTTGGGAGTATGCCTTACGTGACCAGACGTCCCGTTTTGAACGGGACTGTCCCATTTTATAATTACGAGTCCCGGTGTCCCCGAAATAAATTCTCGGACGCAAAATTGTCCCGTTTTCGGAATCCGCGCGAAAATTGAGGAACCAAAGCTTACCGTACGGTCGGCTGGACGCGAGCAGTGTGCGAGAGCAAGACCGACCGCGTCGTCCGTTGACGCGACGATAACCGAGAGTAGCCGAGGATGCCAACGTTCGCGCGCGCTTTGGCTTATTATTGTTATTTGACAGAGTTTTCGTTCGCTCACTTCTCGCTCATTGTTTTGTTGTTTGATGCTCGATTAGTAATTTTCTTTAACTTCTTTTGTTTTGGAATCCTAAGTTAATATGCCAAAACGTAAGTGTTCGTTTAATGATAGCTTACAAGCAAATTATCCTTTTATTAGGCAAATAAATACTCCCTCAGATGTCAGATGCGAAAAGTGTCGTACAGAATTTAGTGTTTCTCATAGTGGTGCAGGTGATATTGAACAACATTTAAAATCTGAAAAGCATAAAAATGCCGCCGTGCCACCGCTTCGAGTTCTTCGATGTTAAATTTTTTTAAGAAATCAGACGCGCCAACGACAAAGGATTTGGATATCGCTGCGGCAGAAGGCGTCTGGGCTTATCACACGATACAAGAAAATCACAGTTTTCGCTCCAATGATTGTGCTTCGAAAATAATTCAATCATGTTTTGATTTGAAATTTACATAAAAGATAATTTCACTCAGAAACAGACCAATCAGTTTCTCCCATTTTCAGTCCGTCAATTTATGGTGAAATTGAAAGATAATGGTACTGGTATCGATGAAGAGTTTGTGAAAAGGACGGCTACAGAATTTTATAAAACAAGCCGTGAATATCTGGAGCAGTGGACTTGCTTTCTAACCAAAGAAATGGAGATATTTTTTTGGGCAGATTTAAAAAACGTCCCCGCATGGGAAGACATTCAAAAAGCTCTGGATGTCCTAATTGAAAAGGAATATATTGATAGTAATAAAGATACAGAAGTTTTTGACGAATTTTCATTAATTTCTAACTACATTACATCGCAAAAGGTAACAGAATGGAATAATCAAAATGTTTCCACGGAAACTCGTTGGGTGGAAGTATTCAAACATTTTCACGCCAACAATCTGCAGCATGAAAATTTTTCTGTTTTAATTGAATATATTTTATGTTTGCCTGCTACAAATGCTCCAGTAGAAAGAGTATTTTCTATGATGAACAAATTATGGACATCTGAGAAAACTCAGTTACAAATTCCAGTTTTAAAGGCGATGTTGATTACCAAGGTCAATATAAAAAAAACGTGCCAAGAGTTTCATTCCTACTTAAAATCATCACCAAATGTTTTAAAACAAATTTGTTCCTCTGAAAAATATAAATATAACTAAACATTTTGGATTTCAATTAGTAACTTTAATGTTATCTTAATTTTTCTAAATACATCAATATAACTTTAAAAAGCATTTTTTTTTCAATGACTACCTATGGTTATTTGACTTAAATAAACCAATGTCCCGTTTTGAGTCAAAAAATAAATGGTCACGTTAAGTATGCCCCAACTGCCTAGAGTCCAAGCACCTGGCTGTTGACTGCAGGAAGCAGCGATGCGGCGTGGGTAGTTGCCGACGACCGCACCACCGTACCCTGCATCAGGAAAGAACCGGAGCCCCCCCAGCAGCAACGCATACAGTCGCCACCATTCGCACATCGGACCCGTCACCGGTACTGTTGGAAGTCGTACCCGTGACGGTGTCAGGACCGCGAGGGCAACTGGAGGTGCACGCTCTCCTGGACGAAGGGTCAGCAGTGACCCTGATCGACGCAGCCGTGGCAGACAGGATTGGCGCTGAAGGTCCCGTTTGTGGCCTTCGGATAGACGGCCCAAGACGGATGGGCGCCACAAATAAGACGTTGCGACGGATCAGCATCCAAATAAGGGGACGATGGACCGGGGTAACACACAGCGTATCGGGGTATACGATGAAGAGATTGGACCCCCCTAGGCAGCTCGTTCAAGCCCCATACGCCAGCCCAGAGCCGGTGCGAGAGATCAGGCCCGAAATGATCATCGGCCAAGACAACGAACGAATCCACTTCGCTGTCGATGCCTTGGGAGTCACCGCAACTGTCCGGGTGAGCAAGGATCTGCAGCGAGCGGAAGAGCTTATGGCGGCGACGACTCGTCCTTTGCCCACTGGACGATGGGAGACAGGCCTCCTGTGGAAGGAGGATCACGCGTGGCTGCCCGATAACAGACAGTGCGCCGAGAACCGGCTGATAAGCCTAGAGAGGAAATTGAGACGCGACTCAAAACTCTCAGTGGCTTATCACGCCAAAATGAGAGACATCATCGCGAAAGGCTACGCGCGCGAAGTGGCCCGAGACGAAATGGCGGCACCATCAGCACGACGGTGGTACCTGCCACACTTTGCGGTGGTGAATCCGCACAAACCAGGGAAGGTGCGAGTGGTCTTCGACGCAGCCAGCCGCTGCCGGGGAACGTCATTGAATGACCACTTGCTGACCGGCCCTGATCTGCTGACGTCCTTGATGGGAAACATCATCCGGTTCCGGGAGGGGAAGATTGCGATTGCGGCGGACATCAAGGAGATGTTCCTCCGCATCAAAATCAGGAAGGCTGACCAGACCTCACAATGGTTTTTGTGGAGGCCCTCGGAACAAGGGGACGTCAAAACCTACGTGCTCACCTCCATGATGTTCGGTGCCAAGTGCTCGCCCAGCAGCGCCCAGTACGTCCGCAACCGGGTGGCCGACGCCAGCAGGAAAGAATTTCCAGACGCAGCCGAAGCCGTCACCCGGAAATTCTATATGGACGATTATTTGGACGCAGTCGACAGACCCACGGACGCCGTGACCTTGGTTAAGGAGGTCACCGCTGTCCTGCAAAGGGGCGGGTTCGAGCTGACGAACTGGGCGTCAAACGAGCCCCGAGTAATCGCGGCAATACCGCGAGAGAAACGGGCCGGGGGACCAGTGGAGCTACTCGGTGGAGGCGCGCAGACAGAGCGGATTCTCTGGAACCGATCTGGACAACGCGCTGAATACCCGGAAACAAGCTCCGCCCACAAGTTCAGAGGCGCACTGACGGAAAGAATATTTCGCCGAAATTAATTTAATTATTTTTTGGTGATTTACGCTTGACTCCGCGAACTGGATTCTTCGCGCACTGCAGCAACCATCCGCCTATCTACAGTCTTTGTACCTGTCTGGTACACCATTTATATAATAAACTGTTTTGTTTTTTAAATTATATCTCGTTTAATTGTGCCCCTTGTCCCGCTGAGAATTGAGAAAGAGTTACTCAGAGTGCCAATAACCGTACGAACTCCTGAGATCTAAAGAGTACTTGCCTCTTTAAGAAGCCGGCGGAGCAGAGCAGGCGTCACACCTGGTAAGATTGGATTTTGGTAAACTTGATTTACGTAATCAAATGTGTACATCTTATTGTTTCTAAAAAATAGGAAAAGGTCTGACATTTGTCGTCCAACGTGTGGCATTCTCTGGTATCTCTGCTCTTTTGATGTCTTTGCTGGTCAAGGTTTTTTTTATGTGTTAAAAATAATATTTTTTTTACAGGATAGTGTTTAAAAGGAAAAATTAATATATTTTTGCGCGGCCATTTTGTTTTCACTATTCGTGACCACGTGGCCATCTTTGTTCTCACGTGCTACGGGCTCCAGTTTGGTAAAGCCGTTTTCGAGTTTTTCTATTAAAGAATTGGGAATAGATTTTTAGTTAACTTTCGCTAAATATTTCGTTGTCAAGAGTTGTGTGTTCCTTATTAATTCGATTAAAAAAGTTATTGTGTTTGGAAATTTGAACCACGCTTCTAAGAGAAGTCTTTGTTTGTTTAAACATAACGTTTGAGTTAGAATTGTTGTTTTTGTTAGTGGGGTCTGATATTGCATTTTTTTAGGGCCTTGTTTTATTGTTTTAATTTTTTTTGCAATGGATCCAATTAGGGATGTAATGAAGTCTACCAAGGCTAGATTGATAGGAGAATTACTTGAGCGTGGACTTTCCCCCAGTAATATTTTTTTACGAATTACGTCGTCAGGCCTGTTTATACAATAAAGGTCTCGCTCCATCATCATCGAAGGAGGTAGCCTTACCGCCTAGAACTCGACCATATTTAAACCTTTCAAAGGCTCCGGAGTTATTTGAGAGGGCGGATAATGGGGATACCGCTTCGGGAGCCCTGGCACCGATGCCTTTAACAAATTCATCTCCGTATACTGAGGTTGGGATTTCCCGTCCTCATGTTCCACTTCCGTCGCCACAATGGAATATAAACTTCTCCTGTTGGCCAGTTGATCCATATACCGGAACGGGTTGCGTAAGGGAATTTTTGTCACGTTTGGAAGAATTGGCTTGTGCCAGAGGTGTTCACCTAACCGCGCTTCCGTCGGTCTTACCAGAGTTATTACGTAATGGAGCATTAACCTTCTTTAGGAGTAAGGTTAAGATATTTAAAGATTGGAACACAGTTACGAAACTTTTCTTAGAAAAGTATGAGTCGGAAGACTTTATAACTGAGCGCAGGATGGATATTTGGGCCTCCATACAGAAACCGGGCGAATCATCTACGGATTTTGTTTCGAGAATCCAGAACTTGAATCAGTCTTTGGAACCGCCTTTCACTGACAAGGATTTATTACAGGTATTTAGACGCGGCCTACATCATAAGTACTGTTCAGTTCTTGTCAGCTCTCAACCGTCTTCGGTTGACCAGTTGGAAAAATTGTGCTTGGCCTTCGACCTAATGAATAGGGACGAGGGAAGGTCTCCTCGTTCTGCTCCTTTTTTCGCAAGAATGGGTGCTCGGTTGTCACCGGTATCTTACACCTCAAATACTGAGGAACCGTTACCAAAAAGGTGTTACTTGTGTCGACTTCCTAATCACATCGCGCGTAATTGCCCCAGCCGGCCACGTTTTAGGAAGGGACCCGTACGGACGGCTACCAACCTTTGGAAGGCCAGAGCCGTACCGTCTCGACAGTTGGCTTTGTTACCGGATATGTCAAGACCGCCTCCGTTTATTAACGCTCCAAAAAACCGGTAGGGCACCAACCCGATTCAGTTACGTCGGATTTACCGGGTTGGTCGCGTCAGTCAGCTTCTAAGGAGTTGTTCCCCTTTGTAAATTTTGTTGAGATTACTAATGCTAGGGACGAGCGACCCTACCTACACTGTTATATTCAGGATTTGCCATTTAGGGCTTTGCTCGACTCAGGCGCGTCGGTTAACGTAATTGGTGGAGAACTTTTTAGAAAATTTGAAAATCAATATTGTCCGTCTCTACTTTGCGAGGGAATCGTGCATACGGCGGGTAGTCAGGGACACCGTGTGCTGGGTTCCGTACAGTTACCTTTATGTTACGATGACCAGACCGTTTGGGCGGAATTCCTAATAGTTCCTTCATTGGAGGAGTGCCTGATTTTGGGTACTCCTTTCTTAAAGCATTCGGGCCTTACCCCGAATCTCTTTCCTTCTTCTAGTACAGAAAAATTGTCTTTGACACCCGTTGTGTCCGAAATAGGAATTAAGTCTTTAAAGCCTTCATGCTTGACATCGGCTGCAGATTTGTCTATCGAACAAAATATGCAGTTGAACCTTTTGATTGCGGACTTCGATAGTGTCGCATTTGAAAGGGTGGGACTGGGTCGTACCACATTGGTCAACCACGTTATCGATACCGGCAGTCATTCACCCGTAAAACAGAGAACTTACCCTCTGTCGCACATCCGCCGACAGCAAATGATCCTCGAGCTCGACGAAATGCTCGAGTTAGGAGTGGTTGAGCCGTCGCGCAGCGCCTGGCTAAATAATGCGTTTATCGTTCCGAAAAAGGACGGTTCAGCTCGATTCGTGTTGGACCCGCGTAAATTGAACTCCGTTACGAATTCAGATTCGTACCGTTTGCCTAATATTAATGGAATTTTAGACAATTTACGGGATACCCGATATCTCTCCGCGTTGGATTTAAGTCACAGATTCTGGCAGATGCCGTTGAGCCCAGACTCAAAATGCAAGACCGCGTTCTACGTAGAAGGCCGGGGTCAGTACCAATTTGTGGTCACCCCATTTGGTCTAAAAAATATTCCTGCCGAAATGCAGAGGTTAATGGATAAACTGTTTGCCGATCAGGGTGATCATGTCTTTTGCTATCTGGATGACATCTTAATCTGCAGCGCAGATTTCGATTCACACATCGTCACCTTACGTTTGGTGTTGCGCCGGTTGAAGGAGTCCAATCTTACTATAAAATTGGCCAAGTCGGAATTTTGCAAGTCGAGCCTTAGGTATTTGGGACATATAGTGGACCGCGAAGGGTTGAGAACGGATCCCGAAAAGATTAAGGTGATGAAGGAATTCCCTAGACCACGGAATGTTAAGGAAGTTAAGAGCTTCCTCGGTTTGTGTTCATATTCTGCGCCACGTGAAAGACATAAATATGCAGCCACGTGAAAGACATAAGAGTCGGAATATTGGGAAAGAGAAATCATGTTTAACCATATAAGTGAAAACCACCATTTCATAATAAGTTTAAGTGAAGCGAGTGATAGTGATTTATCATCAGACTGAATGATTTTATTTGTGAAATAAAATGAGACTTTCTTTTCTAAATTTATTTGTGTAATAAATTATGTGTAATAAATTAAGTTCTTTTTGTATTTTTAAGTTGTTTGTTGTATTGTTATGTTTAATAAAATTTCTTTACTGTGTTTCTTAACCAATACGGTTCTAAAAAAAAAAACAAAAAAATATTTCTATTATTTTTTTAAATTTTCTATTGTGTATTTGTAAATAAATAAAGTAAATAATTTGAATATATACTAAATAGAAAATCATGGTCACCCTTCTACACTATTCTTTCCTTACGGTAAATGTACGGTAAATTACCTGTAAGAGTGCGCAAATGACTATTTTTAGATTTAATATTAGTCGAAGTGTTTAAATTTTATTTTGTTTTTGATGCATAGACAATGTTTTGTTACGGGCGCTATATAATAACACAGCCAACGCTCTCTAGGAAACCATGCCATATGGTTTGCATAGACAATGTTTTGTTACGTGCGCTATATAACGACACCACTTTCTTAGGAAAACAAAGCTTTACACTGATTGGACGTGTGTTTTATTGTTCATTTTTGGATATAAAAATATTTATGAAAATTGCAGGTGTGTTTATAATTGCTTATTCAAACTTCAAATATACTATTTTGTGTTTATTTGTTTGGTACAAATTTGTACCGTCAGTTAACAAGCAGACTTTCATATTGATCATGTTTTTCATTGTTTTAAGAAGGAGAATTGCAAAGAAAGGTCTTGCTGATGAAGATATTGAAACTATTTTACTGGAAAATTTGCCAGATGTCATTTACTGGAGACGAACGTAAACTTGTACATAGCGAGTTTTGGAAATTAGGTAACTGGGAAACCCAGACAAATTGTATCCGCTACGCCGTGCGAATGAAAAAGTCAAAACGTTCGATTAATAAGAAACAGAAAAGTACAGAAATTAACATAAATTCTAAAAGGGTGTGCAAAGACTCGAACAATTTCTAACAGGAGGTTCACATATGCAACTTTTTCAGTCACCCGTGGACAGTACTTTTATATCAGACAACCTTAAAGTGGTTTAGGGACTTGTGTTCCGCATAGGAGGATGTTGGTTGTTTGAATAAAAGTCGTCGAGATCGGAATAAGTAAAGATAAAGTTTATTGTAAGCGTCAGTATTTATAATGAATAGAACGGCGCCGAACATGTCGCTGTCTCGCTTCCGCTGGACACATGTTATTGTTGCACGTTCTATATACATTTCATACTACGTTATGCAGGAGAGGCAAGAGATATATCGGTGTCTCGCTCTTCGCTACTAGTGAGTTCAATGACCGCGCGGACAAGGGTCGCCTTGGTGGGTACAGTGACCGCACGCACGGTCGCTACAGTGGCAAGCATGCACCAGGAAATAAAATTACAGATAAACTTTTGAAAGTGAGAGCGAACATTACCAGTTTTCCTAGGTTGAACTCTTACAGGCTTAGTAGCCCACGTTTACACCACCTTTTTTTCACGCAGTACTGCACAATGGTACACGCAATGTACCATTTATTAAACCTCTCTATTGCTGCACGAACGCTCAGATTATGTGCCGCTTCGTATAATATAATACTTATGACTCATATCCGCACAGCTGCAGGTTTGGCCCTGTACAAATTCATTTAGCTTCTAATATTATTGACAGTTAGTTGTTCTTGGTGTGCCGACTTGTGCGTATAAAAGAAAACGTTATATATTTTTATTAAATTTAAACAAGCGAATATAAGTGCATTTTATGAGAATTTGAAAACAATAATGCGCCGTTACAATTTTCGTCCTCAAGATATCTACAATGTAGATGAAACGGGGATTTCAACAGTACACAAGCCACATAAAGTGCTAGCAACAAAATATATTCGACAATTGGGGAAGATGACGTCTGGCGAGCGAGGAGAAAACGTTACTATGATAAATGGAATAAACACATCACGTGACAGAATACCTCCTTTGTTAGTGTTTCCGAGGGTTTTTTATAAAGATACAATGATGAGAAATGCTCCAGCAGGTGCAATTGGAGTAGCAAATAAATCTGGTTGGTCTTGTACAGCCATATTTTTAAAATACTTGGACCATTTTATTGTTTATAGTAAACCGACTAAAGACCACCCCATATTAATAATCATGAGTCTCATGTATCAATAGAAATAATTGATGAAGCCAAAGAAAACGACCTCCATTTACTCACATTGTCTCCACACACATCACATCGCCTTCAACCACTTGATCGATCACTATACAGATCTTTTAAACATTTCTATTGCAGAGAAAGAAACTGATAATTTTATGGTAAACAATCCTGGAAAACCAATTGCAATATATGACGTATCAGAAATAGTGGTGTGAGGAGGATATTAAAGTTTCTCCTGGGATTCCTTTAATACAAATAAAAATTGATAAAGATAAGGAATAAGATTAACGCGCGAAACTGATTATTCTTACGAATAAAATTAGAACGCATATTCCTTTGTTTTGGTGCGTAGGGATAGAGTAATGACGCATAAAATCAAAACAAAGCATGATGAAATGCGTTCGGTTGTTCTAGATTATTCTCGATTAGATTGGGGCTCGAAATTTGGTAGGGCCACGGTGGGGTACATCTTGCTGGAAAATGTGCTCCTATAAAATGCCGTGTAATGCCACAGTTGCATTCCATCAGCAACACTACCAATAGTCCTACTCCCTAGCGTCCACGAGTGGTCTTAGGCCCCGCGAGCCCCGGGCAATGTGACCACTGACATTAACATCAGTGTCATAGCAGATAGGGAGAGGATGAAGGGCGAGTGTCCGGCGCCTTAAAACCGGGCCCCCCCAGCTAAGGGTAGGTAACCCTGACAGAAAATTCCACCGAAGAAGGCAACGGGAAACCACTTCGGTCAACCTTCCCCAGGACACCACTATGAAGAGAAATCAAGCAATGGCCCCGAGTCCCGGGCGGTCCTTAAATGGACCAGGGGTGCGAAGAATCTCCCGGCTCAACATAGTGAATGACATGGTGAGGATTGGAACATGGAATGTGAGAAGCCTTTATGCAGCTGGTAAAATGGACAATGTTGTGCAGGAAATGATGAGAATTAAGATTGACATCCTTGGTATTAGTGAACTCAGATGGACTGGAACAGGAGTGCATCAACATGAGAAAGGCAACCTGTATTATTCTGGAAGTGATATATCTGACAATAACCACCGGAATGGGGTTGGCATATTTGTATCACTAGATTATATTAAATTTGTTAAAAAGTTTGTTCCCATATCGGACAGAATTATGATTCTACAGTTAGAAGCGCGACCGTTCAATGTAAATATTATACAAATATACGCACCAACAGCTGACACTAGATATGATGACGAAGTTGAAAAACTGTATGAAAGCATCACAAATGTTCTGAAATCGACAAAAAGTGATGATATAAATATTATAATCGGGGACTTTAATGCAAAGATTGGAGAGGGCCGACGTTCACACTTAGTAGGGGATTATGGTCTAGGCCAGTCTAATAACAGAGGTGATAGAATGTTTGAGTTCTGCGAAGAGCATAATATGGTAGTTGTGAACACATGGTATAAGCTTCCGAAACGCAGACTATACACATGGAAATCACCACAAGACAATCCATCTTGCCCCAATCCTATCAGAAACCAGATTGATTATGCACTGATAGGAGAAAGATTCAGAAACAGCATTAAACGTGCCGCAACATATCCCGGAACCGATATAGGATCAGATCATAATCCACTTATTATAGATATTAAATTGAAATTAAAAATATTAACGAAAAGATTTATACATAGGAGAGTTGACACTGAAAAGTTGAAAGTTGCAGACCTTAGAAACACAGTGTCCACTGAATTAAATGAAAAACTACAACAGATAGACAATAATGCCACGTCAGTTGAACAACAGTGGAATAATTTTAAAAACACAATACACGATGTCTGTAAAGAACATCTAAAATCTGCAAAAAATATTCGTAAAAAACAGTGGATGACAGATCATATTTTAAATTTAATGGAACAACGTAGAGTGGCTGGTATCAGGGATCGTAATAGCAGTGAGTACAAAAACCTCCAGAGGACTATAAAACGAGAGATTAAAAAAGCAAAGGAAGAGTGGATAAAGAGACGAGTTGGAGCGATATGATCAGATGCACGACTCATTTAATATGCATAAAAAACTAAAAGAAATGACTGGCCTCAGCAGGAAGCCTAAACCTACCTGTCTCACAGACGAATCTAATAACCTGATCTTGGAAGATTCGGAAATCTTAAAAACATGGGAAAATTATATAAGAACACTCTTCCAAGACTCTCGAACTGACGTTGAAATATCAGAACATAGTCAAGGTCCTGCTATATTGAAATCAGAAATACTACATGCTATATCAACATCTAAACCTCGAAAAGCCTGTGGACCCGATGAAATCCCTATGGAGGTTATCGAGTTGATAAATGAGAATAATATTGATTATTTACTTGGACTGTTTAATGGAATATATGACACAGGGACCATCCCCCAAGATTGGTTAAAATCTGTATTTATTACATTGCCCAAAAAACAACACCCAAAAAAATGTAATGATTATCGCCTCATAAGTCTTATGAGTCATATTCTGAAATTGTTTCTTAAAATAATACATGCCAGAATAAGACTGAAATGCGAGCGAGATTTGGATGACACTCAGTTTGGGTTCAGGAATGGTTTTGGTACCCGTGAAGCGCTGACAACAATAAACATATTATTACAAAAATGTTACGACCAAAGAAAAGACATCTATGCTTGTTTTATTGATTATGAAAAAGCATTTGACAGGGTTAAACACACATATTTAATTGAGATGCTGTTGAGATGTGGTATAGATGAAAGGGATGTGAGAATAATCAAGAATCTGTACTGGGACCAAAACGCTACCATTTAATTGGAAAACGGAAACACCTCACAAGGTATTCCCATTCAGCGAGGAGTCCGTCAGGGGTGTGTTCTCTCACCAACTTTATTCAATCTATACTCTCACTTGGTCTTTAAGGAAGCGCTGACTGAGACAAATCTCGGTGTGAAGGTCAATGGGGTGGTCATCAATAATATCAGATATGCGGATGACACCGTTCTAATTGCGGACAGTTTAAAAGGCCTTCAAGAACTGCTTGATAAAGTTGACTCCGTTGGTGAACGTTTTGGTATGAACATTAATGTGAGAAAAACTAAAATGATGGTTTTTAGCCGAGAATGTCATCCAAATGTCCACCTTACGCTAAGGGGTGTTGTTGTCGAGAGGGTGAAACGGTTCAGGTACCTGGGCAGCATGATTACTGAGAAACTGGATCCTGACATTGAGATAAAATGCAGAATAGAAGCGGCACGAACGGCTTTTAATAAAATGAAAAACCTTCTTTGTGACGATAATATAAACTTAAAGCTGAGACAAAGAATGGTCAAATGTTACGTATGGTCTGTCTTACTTTACGGCGTAGAGGCGTGGACTCTTAAAGTTAACATAATAAACCGCCTTGAAGCGTTTGAAATGTGGATCCACCGTAGAATGTTAAGAATATCTTGGACCGATATGATAACAAACACTGATGTACTACGTAGAGCCAATGCAAATAGAGAACTATTCACCACTGTTAAGCTCCGTAAAACATCATATTTTGGCCATGTAATGAGAGGTGACAAATACACCGTACTTCAGCTCGTCATGAAGGGGAAGATCGAGGGCCGCAGAGGGGTCGGCAGAAGACAGCTCTCCTGGCTTCGAAACATCCGACAATGGACCGGCGTCAGAACTGTGGGGGAGCTGTTTCGCGCCGCCCAGGACAGGGAAGCTTTCTCTCAGATGGTCGTCAACGTCGGGGGGACCCGGCAGGACACGTGAAGAAGATTCTCGATTAGGGTGGGCCAATCAGCGTCTCTCAATACGAAAACAAAACAAATATTACGTCACCTGCGTTCGGGTGCAAAAGTGATTTTAGCCAATCAGGTGATCGCTTACTGTCGTTTTGGACAAAAAGGATTACGTCACTCGCGTCACGTACGGGTGTCAGGCGGAGAGAGGCCCTGAGCGCGCCCCTTTACGAATCCGACCGTGGAGAAGCATACCTGCTCAGCTAGCTGGCAGTCCCGTGTTTGGGAAATACGAATTAATAATTAATTTTTTCGTTAGTTTATTTTTTAATTAACTTCTGTTCCGAGTTAATTGGATGGAGATTACCGAGTTGGCATTATCTCCAGGAAGAATACGTCTTTTGATAGTTATTCCTTGTACGGGTTTTACGCGGTTGGAAGTTTCCAGACCCGACACGTGTTTCACTCACTGGCCGCATGGGTAGTAAATACCCCGAGCGATCGAATAAAGGCAGAATTCTTATCTGCTGATGTGAGAGCTCCCGCTGCTTAAAATTATTATCATCATCATCGCCAGAGGAGTCTCGCAGACTCAGTCGCTTCTCGTCCTCATCAACACGATTCCACGCGAATAGACACAGCGGCGACAGTTCCTAGTTGATATTCAGGGTTTGGGGTGAGTGAATTCCTTTGTTTGTTACCTTTGTTGATCTCGCCTCACCTTTGTTAATTAATGTATCCAGGCAATCTTCAATGTTTTGAGAGGATATTAAACAGGAATTGATCTAAAGATTGCAAGTCCAATTATCGGTCTACCTACTATGGTTAATATTATTGTATGTTTTTTTTCTCGGCGGTAGTTCCGATTTTTTTTTTAGTACATTTTTGAATTAAATCACGTATTACCAAAATATGTCTTTTTTGTTAATCACCTTTCCTGTGGCAAGAGATTGAGAAAGCCAAAGCCTAAAACTTAAATAGAACCCAACGCAATCTGAGATTAAAGAGAACGTGTTCATTGTCACCGCTGAGGCCAGGGTAAGTCGTATTATTTTTGGAACGTTAAATATTTGAATTTGTAAACTACGTTTTTTTATTGTTGCAAAGAGGTTAGACTCTCTAACTTAAATGTTAAAAGTGTTCTAACATTGACACCCATTACGTAGGGCTGTTTTGCTGATATAGCTGGCTTTCTTGGTGTCTTGCTGGTGGGCAGTGTGATTGAATTTATAATAAATAATTTTGTCTTTTTCAGATAATTAAGTGCATAAATCGTAAAATATAACGCGTGGTTTGGTCGCCATTTTGTTGGTTGCGAATCGAGACACAACGTGCGTGTTAAGAAGTTTGCGCGGGATCGGAGTACAGTTTGCCGCGAAAAGTGTTTAGATGCGCATATAGTAATAATTAAATTAAAGAATATAAAAACTAAAAGAATAGAAAGTGCGTGGTCAGTTAGTTATTGAGAATTAATTAGTGTATACTTTCGTGAAATATTCCAGTGCATTTGGAATTTTAAAATTGGTTGTTTGAAACCAATCTCGCCTTGGAAGGGTGCGAGGATAGGTAGGGTGGGAAGAGCACCTAACTTTGAGCATTTCGGCTTGCAGCGCTGTTGCTGCGGTGGAGGAAGTTTTGTTGTACTGTGTATCGGACGTGTGCCGTCACCCTTGTGTGTGTATGTGGTATGATGAGACAGGACATTTATGTGTAGATCTGTATATGATAATATGTGATATGCTTTAGTGATAAATAAGAATATAAACTTAACTCCGTAGGTAAATCTATGGAAATATGTATCGTGTCATTATAATGTTCCTGTATTTATTAATCTTTATTTGTATAATCAATGTATATGTGAAAATGGTAATAATGTTGTATCTACTATCTAAAATATTTTATGTTTGTTTGAATTCGATTGAGCTCGCGACCGCACAGGAAAATGTGCTGTCGCCGAGCCATCGAGACTAAGGCAAAAGTCAGTCGGTCTAAGCGGCCCCCCGAGCCCCGAAAGTGGTTGTACTTTGCGGGTAACGGGCGCTTACTATGACCGATTTGGCGTTAATATAGAGGCCCAAAAGCTACCAAAATATACTTCTCGACTGATCTACAACTGTGTTTCACTTCGTCTACCCTTCTCCGATCTTCTACAGAGGAATCTCTCTACGACCATCTTCGCTTCTCCAGAACCATCGTCATCGTTACACCACTGGAACAGCTCCGAGTAGCCATCTTGGATAGCCACGACAGGCCCCGCCCCGAGCAGTTTACAAGCCCCGCCCTAGACAGTGGCGTAGCGGCGAAAGAATATTTCGCCACCAATTAATATTTTGGTGATTGACGCTTTCAACCGCAACCGGAATTCTACGAGCATTGTGCAGCAACCAACAACCTATTATACAGTCTTTGTACCTGTCCGGTACATACTGTGTTATTGATATAGTCAGTCCAAACCAAGTTTTTTGGTAAACATTGTTTGTAGGCGCTGAATTAAATTACGTTCTGGTTAAGTTCGTTTGTTTCGTATCAAACATTTTGATAGAAGGATTGTTTAATAATTAAAGATTGAATTACGGTTTGGCTAAATTCATTTGTTCTCGTATCAAAACATTTCGATAGAAAGGTGTTACTAATTCTGAATTGAATTACGTTCTGGTTAAATTCGGTTGGTTCGTATCAAACAATTTGATAGGATTGTTTAATAATTTTAGATTGAATTACGTTTTGGTTAAATTCATTTGTTCTCGTATCGAAACATTTCGATAAAAGGGTGTGTTATTAATTCTGAATTGAATTACGTTGGTTAAATTCGTTTGTTTCGTATCAAAACATTTGGATAAAGGGTGTGTTTATTAATTCTGGGGGAATTACGTTTGGTTAAATTCGTTTGTTCTCGTATCATTACAATTTGATAGGGAGGTGTGTTTATTAATTCTGAATTAAATTACGTTGTAATTAAATTCGTTTGTTCTCGTATCGAAACATTTTGATAGGGAAGTTGTTTATGGGATTCTGGATTGAATCACGGTTGGTTGAATTCTTTTGTTGTTTTTGAGCTGGGTATTTGATAAGGAAAGGCATCATAGCTTGTGAGGACTATATTTGATAAATTGCATAGTACACGTCCTCGATATTGTAAATTCTCGATATGTCATGTTTTATAAACCGCGTGGCCAGACAGATGACTCACATGTTGTTTTTCTGAAATAAGGGAGATAAAATATTTTTAGAATACTATCGGTAAGATTAGGGCAATACAAATCTCCTAGGTGGTCACCCTCGGGCTACAAACCCTGTCCCAAATTCTTAGTAACACGAAGTTATTGTTTTGGAAATATAAGAGTAAAATATTTTGTCATACAAAAGGGGAAAAAGGTAGAGTAATAAATCTCCTTGTCCCATTGCCTCAAAACACCGCTTGCTACCTGAGACACCCAGGTATAATTCCTGGAAACATCTTTCGATGACGACATACTTAAGTACATTTTATCTCCACCTTCTGTCATAATTGTCGCCACTCGTATTTGCTAAGGGAGATGGAAATAATTGTCCTCTCTCTCTCGCGATTTTCTTTAAAAGGGGAGGCGTACGGGTGCCCACCTCTCTTCCCATTCGAGACGTGGTGCTGTACGGACGTTCTTTCAAGCTGCTCACACAGAATACTACCAGTATTTATAGCTGCATTTTTTCTGCCGTATCATAGACGCTTCAGACATCTTCATTTTTTTTTGGGTGAATATTCTTTCTTGTATTTAATGCTGGATTTCTTGACGGGACCTTATGCCCTGGCTTTCCTTAAGAAATTTGCTATTGTAGACCCCCTTGTTTGAATTCACAACACAACCTACGAGCCATTGATTCGGGAACCGAATTTAAAACTTTTTTTTTCTTGGGCCACGTTCAAGGTTTTTTTTAATTAATCCATTAATATAATAAACTTCTTTGTTTTTTAAATTATATCTCTTTTAATTGTCCCCCCTTGTCCCGGTAAAAGAATTGAAAGAGAGTTACTCAGAGTTTAAGTAATCCAACGAACTCCTGAGATCAGAGAGTACTTGTTCCTTTTTCACCCGGCTGAGCAGAGCAGGCGTCACACATGGTAAGATTGGAATTTGGTAAACTTGATTTATGTATTTAAATGTGTACATTATATTATTCTAAAAAATAGGAAAAGGTGTGACAAGCTTTAAAGGATAAGAAAAATAGTTTTTCTGTTTTGTTGTGGTTAGATTTCGTTACCAACTGTTACGAGTAGGG